>BSBM01000866.1:1897500-1902500 GCA_027924585.1 Larix kaempferi
CATCTCCATCATCATCATCATCTTCATCATCTTCATCATCATCGTCATCTGTTCAGATATTGTAACTTCTAAGAATATTATATTTGTACTTTATTATTCCGGAGATGTTTCATACCTCTGTGAAGACCTTATTGTATATCCGCAGATGTTTATTCCTCCGTCGGAATGTGGTAACTTGGGTTATTAGACTTCCCTATTGGGGTTGGCCCAGAGTCAGTTGTAATGGGGTGTTTAGCCCAGTGGTAAAAGTTGGGGCTGACCTAGTTAGTGTAAAAGTCAAGTCGGAGTTGTGTATAAATAGAGGAGGTGTGTTCCTCATTTAACACACATTACAGTCACTTGTGAATAGCGCATAGGTGAGGGAGAGATATGCTATGAAGGAGAAGGAGCTCATGTCTAGGATTTTCATCTTTGTATTTGCTGGTCATCTATATTGAGGAAGCTTTGTTGGGTTTTCTACCCCATGAGGGTTTCCCAGGATAAATATGTGTCTCTTGTGTTTGTGTTGTGCTTGTTGTTCTTTCAGTGATCCTGTATATGATATTGTTGTGAAATGGAATGTAATGCTGATATTTTATGTCTTACCATATTGAATCTTAACATGGTATCAGAGCTAGCTTGAAGGAAGGCAATGCATGGCACTTACGACAATTTCTTCACTTGCAACAATTTGAAGGTTAGGGTTTTATATAGAAAAAACAAGTCATCGTGGAACTTTTGCTATAAATCCATTTTGGAGAAGGTTTAGGATCTGAAACCTTTACAGGTCGTAGATAACATACCACTGTACCTTGTGTCCAAAGTACAACCTATAATTCGTTGTACTTCGTGATTTATGATCAATACAAGTTAGGGTTTCTGCCTCTTCCAGATCTCAGTCATAAACAGGTGACATAGGGAAAAAGGTCACAACTTGGGATACGAAGCTCCAAATGAAATTTTGTAATAAGTGATAGGTATGGAATGGACTGTACTTTCATAGGTACGACTTGCAGAGGCCAAAGTTGAACCAGTGACACTAGCACGCCTTACAAGTTCTCTCTCTTGTTTTATCCCATAAATAGGTCACGTTGCGACACTTAGCATAACTATATACCAGAGAATCCAATTGAGGTCAGACCTATGGCATTGGAAATATGATAGGTCAGGCTACCACAGGTAGAATTTTCAAACCCTGTGGATTTGTAATTTCAGATATGCATCAAAAACAATCAGGTGCATATTTTTGTCAAAACAGAATTAGATGTTGAACACCTTCATTCTTGGCTTATCACTCCTACGGGAATTTAGGGATTTAGAGAAAGTTGGAATTTTTGGAATCACAGTCCATGTCTGAATGATCCTCAGAAAAATAAAAATTTAGAGAGCAAGATCAAAATTTTTGGTTGGTCAGAAGGCTGGGCTTGATCAAACCCTTGTTCGGGATTTTGATCAGAAAGGTGGAAAATTAGGGCTTCTGCAAAAGTTGGAATTTTTTAAGTCTGTGACCACGGCTGGAAGCTCCTCAGAAAAACCGAAGTTTAGGGCTTTGGATCAAACCTTTTGATTGGGCATAAGGGTGGGATTTATCAAACCCTAGTTTGGGGTCCTATCTACTGAATCCAGAAGTTTCAAAGGCAATTTTGAGGGGTCAAATTTTGCAATTTTCAAAAGTGAAGTATACCAGCTTGATCAGCTCAGCAAGCCACATCTTTTCATCCATTCAAAAGCTTGAAATTCAAAATTTGAATTTTTAGGGTTTCTCTAACAAACCCTAATCCATCTCCAGATCCATTTTTAGCAAATCAAAGTGGATTGGGTTAAAAGCAATCCTGACAGGTATGACTTTAGGAGATATAGGTATGTGTTGAAATCTATTCATGAGATGTTTGTCTTCATATTATTGAGGTTAGTACAATTATGATTGTTTGATAATGAATGCATGTGAATGATAGAAGACATTCATTGATTACGGTTATGACACTTATGATTGTACTAATACACTTGTGGTGCTGTATGAGGATGATGTTGTCTGCTAACAAGATACAAGTACATCAAGAAAGACAAATCAAGTTCTATGACCATGATGACATAAAGACAAAGACTCATCCATAGTCTTTAACCACATAGAAGCTCTACTTATGAGGTATGTATGACTTTGTTCTACTATGCTCAACTTATGAGATATGCAGGTTTTGGCACAAGGTCTCTAAATCATTCAAGAAAACAAAGAAGATATTGTTTGGGTATGTTAAGACATAACCAAGCTTGATAATCGAGGTATGTTTTCCTATATCAGTTGGAATCCTACTTTGTGAAAGGATCTTAGGTAAGTATACCTTTGTATGAAATGATAATGACCATACATAATGTTTTGATTAAGACTATACTAATGAATGTATGATTATGTATGAGATCACGATGATGACACTAGTGCACACTTAAGCATGCATAGTGGTCCAAGATGGATAGAAGTTTAAAATAGAGATCAAGTGGGAGGAAACCACACAAACATACAAGGTAAGTGTTTAAGTTGTCATTTGAAATTACCTCTTGAATGTTTGAATAGTAAATGATATTGCTCATAGTAGTTGTATCCATTCTTAGAATATTTCATGCTGAGTGTAAGCATTCATATGGCATTGAACATCATACTACTAATATGCATATGATGGGTAAGTTGGACAAACATTCCATTGTTGCTTTTCTAGAATGAAACCTCTTTGCTGACATGTTGAGAGCTGTGCATGCTCTTGATAGTATGTTCTAGTAGAGATGGAAGGCATCTAGATAGCCACTCTATGCATATGGGATATGGAAAAGAGTTGTGCCAAAGTATTGTTCAAGGTAGTTGCATAACTATGTGAATCATATTTGTATGCATAATAAATTATCATGTCAACATGATTTGATGATTATGAAGTATTACTAATCATGTAATTAACATTGATATGTAGGTAAGATCATGAAGAATGATGAACACCGAACAAGTGATGGATGTTCAACAAGAAGACTTACAAATCAAACATACTATAGAAGGCTCGTGACTAGAAGATTTTCTTAGAAAGAGGAAGAGGATCATGACGAGATGTTTGCTCCAAGTGGCTAGATAAGACCATTATCTTAATTGTGTAATTGAAGAAAGCTTTGTATGGATACCCATGATCGATAGTCATTTGATGAGATTAATGATCACCATATGTGATGTAGATTTCAACCTTTGCTACAAGGTTGAATATGGTGTCTACATACAGATGACATTTTTCTCTTAGATGGATGCAAAAAGGAACTCACCACAGAGTTCAAATGATCTTGAGGCTCATATCAGTAGACCCATCTAACAAGAGATGGCACAGATAGATATGCAGAAGAACACTCATTGCAGAGTGTGGATGATGTTCAGTCATAGAAGGAGAGCTGATAGCTTCTTGACAAGATTGGGCTTTACCAAAAGTAAAGCTGATCCAAACCTTTACCTTAAGGTTATGGATGATGAAACTGCCATACTATTACTGTATGTGGATGATCTATTTCTGAAAAGGAATGAGAAATAGATAATGGAAAGCAAGAAGAAGCTACAGAATTTGAGATGAAAGATCTCGGCTTGATACATTACTTCCTAGGTCTGGAATTATGGCAAGGCTCAAAAGGAATCTTTCTCAACCAGGGAAAGTATGCTATGGAAATCCTGAAAATTTTTGATATGTTTGAATGTACAACCGTGGCCACTCCCATGGATTCCAACTTGAAGCTTTTAGCAGATGACTCATCAGAGTTAGTGGATGTGACTCTGTACAAACAGATTATTGGGTCATTGATGTATCTGATGAATATATGCTTTGTTATGAAACACCTTGAGACAGTATCTAGTGGAACCTAGGCATGTTCACTTGATATCTGCAAAGCATGTGATGGGGTACCTAAAGGGTATGATAGACCTTGTTCTATGTTATCTTGGAGATCATGATTTTAGATTGTATGGCTACACACATGCTGACCAGGAAGGAAGTGTATTAGACAGGAAGAGCACATCAAGCGAATGTTATTGTTTGGGATCTGCCATGATCTCGTAGTTTAGCAGGAAGCAGTCTAGCACAAATGAAGCGGTATATATAGTTGCTTGCTCTACTAGTTGTGAATCGATATGGCTTATGAAGATGTTATCAAGATTGTTTGAATTAGAGATGGACCCCACTATGATCCTGTGTGACAACCAGAGTTGTATCAAGATGATAGAGAATCCAGTTTTCCATGATAAGTCAAAGCACATAGAGATCCGATATTTCTATATACGGGATATGGTGTAGAAAGGAGCTATCAAGCTCGAGTATGTGAGCAATGATGAACAAATTGTTGATTTATTGACCAAACCTCTGTCTCAAGTAAAGTTTGAGTATTTTTTAGACAAGCTTGTTGTAGTTCAGAACAACCCTCCTCGAAAGGGGGAGTGATATGGTCGATGATGATATTGGCATCATTTTGGATACCTGTATCGATGATGAGATTGTCTATATCGATGGTAAGGTCGATCAAAAGGATACTTGTATTGATGATTTGGATACTTGTATCGATGATGAGGATACATATATTGATGATGAGGTTACTTGTTCCGACAGTAAGGTCGATGATTAGATTACCTATGCCAACGATGAGGTCAATGAGTGGTACTTAGACTTGGTCTAAGTTGACAAGGGGATTGTATCATCCCTGAACTTCGGTCCCAGAATTGATCCGTAGATAGATCTCTTCGAGAATGTGGGGATTGTATCATCCCTAGACTTCAGTCCCAGAATTGATCCATAGACAGATGTCTCTGAGAATGTGGGGATTGTATCATCCCTGAACTTCAGTCCTAGAATTGATCTATAGACAAATTCCTCTGAGAATGTGGGGATTGTATCATCCCCAGACTTCGGTCCCAGAATTGATCTGTAGACAGATGTCTTCGAGAATGTGGGAATTGTATCATCCCCAGACTTCGTTCCCAAAACTGATCCATAGACATATGTCTCCGAGAATGT
>BSBM01000866.1:1912500-1917500 GCA_027924585.1 Larix kaempferi
CCTATTGGGGGCATATAATTCCAACCGTGCAACAAAACTGAGTTCTGGAAAGTCCTACAAGTGGGTTTAGGAAGGTTCCAGTTGGGAATGCTATACATAAGTCCCTGGTCAAATATTTTGCAAAGTTGACCCCATGTGCAAAAATTGTGCACTCCCTTACTAAGCAAAACTGTAGTTTCTGAAATGGACCTAAAAGATGACACCTATCTGGTCCATGGGACCAGAGGAGAGGGGAATCCCTAGCACTATCTTGATGTGAATCCAATGGATTCAAAGGTTTTTCGATCTAAGCCACGGTCGTTATTATATGGCTCATTCCAACTCGCATCCCAAAGGCCTTCAGCGACACCAGTTGGATACCTACGGGGCCATAGAATTCCAACCATGCAACAAAACTGGGTTCTAGGAAGTCCTGCAAGTGTGTATAGGAAGTTTCCAGCTGGGAAGACTAGCCATAAGTCCTCCATCGATGATTTTGCAAATTTGACCCCCATGTGCAAAAATTGTACACTCCCTTACTGAGCAAAGCCCTAGTTTCCAAAATGGACCTATAAGTGATGATGTGGCATGTGTGATTAAGCAGGAAAGACACATGATGGTGTTTTGGTGCAATCATTAAGTCATTTCTGCGATCTGGCATCATTCTTGAAAAGTTTGGCAAGTTTGTGGAACTTTGGAAATTCACAAAGTATGGAAACAGTAGTCAAAACTGCTTTAAGAGAATGCCTTCCATAATTCATGGTTTGAGAAAAATACACGCACCATCATATCAGTCTATAGCTTGTTGAAGTGCCTATCTATTCATGGTCTCAGTTCTCCATAAGCATGTCTGAGGAGAAAGTTATAAGTATTCCAAAATAGGGTTGAGGATAAACTTTCGAGAAGTTCTTGAAAATGGCCAAGTGTTGGAAAACTGGTCGAGGTGGGCTTGGGAAAATGCCCTTCATAATTCATGGTTTGAGAAAAATGCACGCACCATCACATCAAGATATAGCTTGTTGAAGTAGTTATCTAACCATGGTCTCATTTCCCCATAAGCATGTCTAAGGAGGAAGTTATAAGTTTGCCAAAGCAGGGTTTCAGGATTTTTTGCACCAGAGGGAGTAAGATTGCCTAAGTGGCCTCAGTAAAATGCCCGACAGAATTCATGGGTTAAGGAAAATGCCCACCCCTTCCTGTCAGGATGTAGCTTGTTGAATAGGTTATCTAACCATGTTCTCATTTCTCCAAAAGAGTGCTTTACGAAAAATTTATATGTCTTCCAAAATAGGGGTTCAGAATAAACTTTGGACAAATTGTGAAAAATGGCTGAGTGTTGGAAAATCAGTCCAATTTTCCTTCGGAAAATGCCCATTGTACATCATAGGAGAATGATAAAAAATATCTGTAATCACCAAGTTGAAGCTTTTTGATCTGTCTACCTAAGCATGGTCTTATTTTGTCTTGAGAGTGTCTGAGGAGGAAGTTATAAGTCTACCAAAACATTGTTTCATGTTGTTTTGCACCAAAGGGAGTAAAACTGCCTAAGTGGCCTCAGTAAAATGCCTGCCATAATTCATGGGTTAAGGAAAATGGTTGCTCTTTCCTATCAAGTTGTAGCTCGTTGAATAGGATATCTAACCATGGTCGCATTTCTTCAAAAGAGTGCTTTGTGACAAACTTATAAGTTTGCCAAAATAGGGGTTCATAATAAAATTGGAGAAATTCTGAAAAATGGTCGTGTTTTGGAAAATTGGTCCAAGCTACCTTGGGGAAATGCCTGCCATACATCATAGGAGAATGATAAAAAATATCTGGAAGCACAAGGATGAAGCTTGTTGATCTCTCTACCTAAACATGGTCTCAGTTTGTCTTTAGAGTGTTTGAGGAGGAAGTTATAAGTATGCCAAAATAGGGTTTTAGGTTGTTTTTCACCAAAGGGAGTAAAACTTTCTAAGTGGCCTCAATAAAATGCTCGTGATAATTCATGGGTTAAAGAAAATTCCCACCCCATATGGTCAGGTTGTAGCTTATTGATTTGTCTACCATACCATGGTCTCATTTTTTTCTTGAGAGTGTTTGAGGAGGACGTTATGGGTCTGCCAAAATCGGGTTTTAGGCAGTTTTGCACCAAGTTAAATAAAATGCCCACCTAGGGAAAATGAATATGAGTCTGTGAGTGAAATCAGCTTAGGTGTGCTCAGTGAGGTGTACTACATCATCTAGTAGCATTGGTCCAGGATTTTGGTGAAATAAAAAATCCACCTTAGAAATTGCACAAATTGTCTAAGTATAAAATTACTGGTAAAATTGCCTAAGTGACCTTTGTAAAATTACAGACATTTTCCTAGTCTAGTCTTAAATGTGCACTACTTCCAATGGGTGTCCAAGTTTCTACTAAAATTACATATAAATTATAATCAAGGCCTTACCACGAAACCATGTGAGTATCTCTCTTTAAGAATTTGAACCTTATAAAGTTGAGATAACATTTTTTGAATTATTTTTATAGAGTATGTCATTAAGGCATGACCAATATCCCATCAGTATTATTAAGGATGACAAATTTATTATGATATTGAGTAGTCCGCTTAGCACTCATTGCATCAAGTGAGTTGCAAATGCTTTATCTCAACAATAAATTTACAAATAAATTCTATAAGTCATTGTAATATTCTTCAAACTTTCATACTCCAAAGTTTTACGTGTGGCCAACATTTTCATTTTGAAAATTCCATGCTCACTACTATCAAAGCATTCCCTCTTTGATTTTTAGTCTTCCTCCTCAACATGTGTTTCTCAAAAATCATCTTAACCTAGAGAACCATGATATCCACATTGTTTTACTAAGCAACTTACCTCAATCTATATAAAATTTATCTTCTTCCTTGGAGCTATGCCCTTTCAATGTGTCTTCTCTACATGTAGATTCTATGAAACAACTCAGATTGAATATTGATTGTTCTAATGAAGCCAATTTTTTTAAACATGCATCTCATATAACATTATTGCAATCGAATATCCATGTTAACAAAAAGGAGTACAAGTCTATAATCTATGTAGTGAATATATAATCCCCTATCCATATACATGAAGAATGCCAACACATCAGCATTAACCCCAATTGTTGGTGTTCATAGGGTGTTTTGGCATATGTAGATGCTAACATTTGTTACAAACATTAGGTTACAATGATTTTGTTACAATCTGACTCCATTGTTGGATAGCCAGTTCACTAAGGAACAAGACCATGCCAACTAATGAATCTTCTCATAACAAGGACATTACCTTGCGGGCATTTCCAAATGGCCCCTTAGCCTTGTGAATTCAACACTTTGCCAAATTTATGAATATGCAAAACAATAGTTTTCCTACTTTGGCAGATTGATTTCTTGCACATGTGACCATCATAAGGAAAACTAAAAGCATGGGTGGGTAACCACTTCAACAAGGAACATATCTATGTCACCCTATGAATTTTATTAGCACAAGGACACCTCCTTATGGGCATTTCCAAATGGCCTTTTAATATTGCTAATTCAACACTTAGACAAAAATTGTCAAACCTTAGGGTAACATGAGATTTTTATTTTCATCAATTTTGAAGTGTGGTCAACCCAATGGATAGAGGCCAACAAGGTAACTTCATCTAAACCATTTTCACCTTTTGAATCCTCTTTCTCTCTCCTCAGTGGGAATTTTATTGGAGTAGTGTAAATCAAGCTGAGAGGCACTTTTGGAAGATTTATATCTTCCTCCTCAGAGCCTCTTTGGACAATCTGAGACCATGGTTGGATTCACCAAAAAACATTATAGAGATTCATACTCTCAAAATTATTTAAGACATCACACTCAATACATGGTGGACATTTTACTGAGGTCACTTAGCCAATTTTAGTGATTTTACACTTAGACAATTTTGCACTTTCCTAGACTTGGTCCAATTTGCATGAAACCCTATTTTGGTAGATCCATAACTTCTTCCATAGACATGTTTAATTCAATATGAAAAAATGGTCAGGTAGACAAAACAACAACCTACAAGATGACCATAATGTACAATCATTTTCTTCATCCCAAAAACTATGGCAGGCATTTCGCTGAGGCCACTTAGGTAGTTTTGCTACTTTGTTGTAAAAGCAACCTAAAACCCTGTTTTTGTAGGCTATTATCTTTTTCATCAAACACCTTCTGTGAAAACTAAGTCCATGGTTGGATAGCCTCTTTCACAAGCTAGAGCATGATAGTTCCAAATAATTTTTATCATTCTCCCATGAGGTACAACAGGCATTTCCTAAGGCCACCTGGACCAATTTTCCAACACTTAGCCATTTCCAAGAATTTCTCCAAGGTTTATCCTGAAACCCTATTTTAGCATACTAACTTTCTCCTCAGAAATGATTAAGGAAAATTGAGACCATGGATAGATAGACACTTCAACAAGTTATAGCCTAGTATGCTGGTGTGGAAATTTTTCTCAAACCATGAATTATGGCGGCCATTCTCTTAGATCATTTTTGACTAATTTTTCCATACTTAGTCAATTTCCAAAGTTTCACAAACTTGCCATACTTTTCCAGAATGATGCCAGATTGCAACAATGACTTAATGATAGCACCATAATTCGATCATGTGTCTTTCCAGCCTCATCACACATGCCACATCATCGTTCTTTTCATGTCATCACTTCCTTTGCCATTCCTTTGTCTTTCATTGATTTTACCCTACCATCATGCCCTTGGTTATTCCTGTGTCATTACTGAATTGCTTTGACATCAATGACAACCATATTCACCATCATCATCATCATATTTGTCATCATCATCCTCAACATCAACATCTTCATCGTCATATTCATCATCATCATCATCATAAAGAAGATGATGATGACGATGATGGCAATGATGATCATGATCATGATCATGATCATGATCATGACCATGATGATGATGATGATGATGAAGATGAGGATGATGATGATGATTATGATGATGATGATGGCATCAATTAAAATCATATTC
>BSBM01000866.1:2520000-2970000 GCA_027924585.1 Larix kaempferi
TCATTTGGAGCTTCCTAGCCTAGGTTATGACCTTTTTTCCACGCTCACCTGATTTTGACTGAGATCTGGAAGAGGCAGAAACCCTAACTTGTACTGATCATAACTCATAAAGTACAACGAATCTGAGGGTTCCCTTTGCACACAAGGTACCTGGGGATGTTATCTTTGACCTGTAAACTTTTCAGACCCTGAACCTTCGCATAAATTGATTTATAGCGAAATTTCCATGATGACTGGTTTTTGCTATGTAAAACCCTAACCTTCAAAATGTTGTAAGTAAAGCAAGTGTCGTAAGTGCCATACCTTGTCTTCCTTCAGGTTAGCTCTGATACCATGTTAAGATTTAATATGCCAAGATAGAAAATAGCAGCATTACATTCCATTTTACAATAATAGCATATACAGGATCACTGAAGAAATAACAAGCACAGCATAAACACAAGAAACATAGATTTATCCTGGGAAACCCTCATGGGGTAGAAAACCCAGCAAAGCTTCCTCAATATAGATGACCAGCAATATACAAAGATGAAACCCTGAGACATGATCTCCTCCTCCACAATAGCAGACCTCTCCTCCACAAGTGTACTATCCTCAAGTGAGTGAGTGTGTTAAATGAGGAACACACCTCCTCTATTTATACACTACTCTAATATGTATTTTACACAAGTACATGTAGGCTCGTATTTAACCATTAGGTTAAATACCCCATTATAATTGACTGGGCCGACCCCCACATGTTGGGTCTAATAACCCTTTGACCCACATAACACATACAGGGCCAACCCCCACTAGGGAAGTCTAATAACCCAAGTTACCACATTCTGACGGAGGAATAAACATCTCCGGATATACAATAAGATCTTCACAGAGGAACGAAACATCTCCAGAATAATAAAGTACAAATATAATATTCTTTGAAGTTACAATATCTCAACAGGCATATGCAAAGGATGTGCACAAGGCAAGAAAGTGATGAGCTTGTTTTCAAGAAGTGATAACAAGCGAAGGTGATATTGAATCCAGTACATGATTACCAAAGATGAAGACTTCAGAAAGTTCAATACTAGGCGAAGAAGAAGATCAAAGTCTTCATAATCAAATGATGGAGCATATTATGCTTCCAGAAACTCTAGGAGGAACAATCCAAGAAGGGGCCTACAAAACACATGAAAGATAACTTATTATTGTCTAATATTTCTCATAACAATTACATCTAGATATGTGATACAGTTTTCTTTTATGCACTAATATATGACTAATATTGACTAGCAGTAGGCTCATGTAGTGCATGTTATGGGTAAGTGGCCTATAGTGTTCTACAACATCACATAGTCTAGAATGAAACCTCTTTGCTAACATGTTGAGAGCAGTGCCCTCTTAATAGTTATGGTAGATATGGAAGGCATCTAGATAGTTATCATATGTACACAGGATATGGATGAGTCTTGTGTTGAAGCATTGCCTAATATGCATTGGTTACATGACTGTGTACATTATGCATAATAAGTTGTCATTACATGGAATGATACTAATCATATTAATAAATTTGACTTGTAGGAAAGATTGTGTGCTATGCCCTACAAGAGAAGGATGATGAGACTTGTTCCAAAGAACAAGTGATGAAGTTTCAAGCTAATTTATAAACTCGGCATACTATAGGAGTACAAGGAAAGGTTCGTGGCTTCTCTCAGAAAGAGGGAGTCGATTGTGATGAAAAGTTGTTTCTCCTATAGCAAGGTACACTTCAATTAGAGCTATACTTGTGATAGTTGCAGTGATGAAGTGAAAGGTACACCAGATGGACTTGAAGACATCTTTGATGAATGGTGTAGTGGAAGTGAGACATGAGATAGGAAAACTCATGTGTCCAGAATGAAGCAGGCCTTGTACAGTTTGAAACAAGCACCCGTGATACAATGTGGCAGAATCCAGAAGACATATGAAGAAGAGATCCTAAAGAAATTCAGGATGATGGATTGTAAGGATATGGCCACACCTATGGTATCGAATCTAAATTTTATATGAACTCATGGACGCAACAATATACAGAAAGATGATTGGTTTGTTGATGTACCTAATGAACACGAGGCCAAAATTATGCTTTGCGGTAAGCACTATGAGTCAGTATATGGTAGAGCCAAGACGCGTTCAACTGGTAGTGGAAAATAATGTCTTTAGATACCTGATGGTTATGGTTGATTATGGCCTCAAATATGCATCGAATAAGAGGATTAACCTGCAGGGTTATGTTGAAGCATATTGGGATCGAAGTGTCATGGATAGAAAGAGCACATCAGGGTGCTGGTTTAGTTTGGGATCATGTATGATATCATGGTTTAGTAGGAAGAAGAAAAGTGTGGCACTTAGTACAGCCAAATCTGAGTATATAGAAGCTTGTTCGGCAAGATGCGAGGTAGTGTGGCTTCGGAAGTTGCTTGCAGGGTTGTTTGATCTCAAGTTAGAGGTGACTTGTGTCTTATGTGACAACCAAAGTTGTCTTAAGTTGTCTGAGAACCTTGTGTTTCATGACAAGTCAAAGAAATTGAGATTAGGTATGACTATATCTGGGATATGGTGCATAAGGGAGCAATGAGACTCCAGTATATAGCAACAGGGGAGCAGATAGCCGATGTGTTGAAAAATCTTTTGTCAAGAGTGAAGTTAAAATACTTTAGGGACAAGCTTGGAGGGGTCCATATCAAGAGGGAGTGATGAGCTCGAACAAGGTAGTAGGTAGTCATGAGTTATGTGACGTAATTGAGTGTCATAGGCTACGAAATGATATGTATGTGTGGTGAGGTAACACAGGTGGAGCTCTTAGGATGAACCCACCAGATGGCTTGCTCGTTTTATGGAAGAGGAAAATTGCATCTAGTATTTTTGGCGTAGGTAATTGATCTAGAGGTTTCCAATGTAGACCAAGGTACTTGGCAGTTCAAGGAACCAACAAAACCCCTATTCACTAGCCCTTTTGGCAGCAGACTGCAAGTAGCCTAAGGTCTCACCTGAGGTCAAGCTGAGGGGGTGGTTGCAGAATCAGGTTTCCACAACTTGGTGATGCGAGTGTCAAAGAGACTGAAGGGAAGCGCGGTAAAGGACTCTTGCTGCGGACAAAAGACTGCATGAAGTTTCTACTTCACGTCGCATACTTTGGCAAGCAGAGGCACTTGCGCAACCATCCCATCCAAGGACTATGGGGTATTAGATACTTCCTGTGTCACAATGATAAGCTATCAACAACTTACCTCACAACAACTCACAATGGTTCAGCGTGTCAACTAGACCGTGCATTTACTTCAGGACTTGATCAACTCTGATCCATCTTACTTAACAATCCTTATCCGTTCGACCAAACTTAGGTTATTATCGTTATGATATATGTAAACAAATGAACATACGATACTATGCTCACCAACGCTAGGCTCAAATACAGTGCTTAACTATGTGATTACCCAACTGATTCATGCATTCAAAGACTCAGAAGTGCTGAATACTTAACATTCATCCCCAAATGTATTAATTGACATATTATTCCCACCATTCCTGCGGCGAATACATATAAAAGCAATCACATAATAGATAACTGTAGCATTAAACATCCATACTAAGCAAATGAACAGTTTCAAAATACAAACAATCACACTACAAAGAATTTAACGTGGTTCACCCCCTGGATGGAGGTTACATCCACAAGAATTGTTGTTAAATTAGTCTTTTGGGAAGGGTACAACAGTTCTTAGTCTGCCCACTCAGTTGTAGACTCTCTTCTCTTTCGAATAAATCTCTGCGCACTCAGCCGCAGAGCCTTTACAATAGCACTAAGCTTAACAGATGCAACAATATTCAAGCTTAACAAAAATGAGAGATCAACAACCCAATAACCCTTTCCCATACAAAAATTCCCTTATTTATAGATCATGCCCGTAGGTTATGTCTTTACAATCTGCATGCAAAAACCCTTAGGTTTACAAAACTATCAGGGTTCCCCAAACCCGGACTTCTGGCACCTGGTAGCGAATATTCCATCATGGCGGTCTTCCACGCATGCATCCAATCACTATCAGCCTTCCTATTGTGTGCATGCCAAAAAATATCTTTCACCAAGCGGTTCTTCCTCTAATGGTTTCGTGCAAGTGGTTCAAGTAGTGGCATCTTCCGCATGTGCGGCCAATCGCTTTCTTCCTGATTGGCTTTTGCTCGCCGCTTAGCACTCCTGAAGTCTTTACCAAAAATAGACCACCGATGGTCTAACGGGAATATGTGTCGTCTTCCACACAGCACTCTGCTTTGCTGGAATCCCGTGGACTAGACACTTTGCAGCACTGCCTCCTTTCAATACTAATCCTCGCAACTTCCTCCAACACTGCGCTGCGCGCAACTTCACAGCACTCAAAACTTATGCCAAAAATACTTTTAACTAAACTGTGCTCAACTTTGCAGTTCCAAAATCCTTCTTGCTCAAAATTGCCCCACTTGGGCCAGGCCCAACAGGCCCTAAACACTTACATGTGGCTCTCCCCCGAGCCACCTGCAACTTCGGCTTCCCTGAGTCATTTTGTCTCTTGCGGAGCTAGCTTCGCTGCAAACTCATTGTATGTAGCAATCAACTTCTAAACTGTTTGCTTCGTGTCTTGCTCGATTTGGTTGACTGTATCCATCATTTCAGGTGTGATCTCATCACCTATCTATTGTTCAACCTATTCCTTATTCTCACGCAACTCTTTTAACTTCTCCTCGATCTCCTGCGAGATCGTGTTGGCATCTTCCAGTAAGGGTTGCGCTTTGTCTCCCAGTTCGGTCTCTTTCTACCATAAGGCCTGCACCTCCTTCTTAAGCACATTGATTTATCGGTACTTCAGGAGCCTTTCTCTAGGAAGTAGGGCTTTCACTTCTATAACTAGCTGTTCTAGTGCTTCTTTCTTCTCCCTAACAGTCTCCTTCACTTGCATCAATCATGGGTCTTCTTCAAGGGATGTGAATGCCTTCGACACGTCATCTAATAGGCTCTAGCACTTAGCCACTTCGGCAGTAATATTCTCTGTTCCGGCCTTCACTCCTTCTGCTCTGAGCTGCTGCTCATTCGATGGGGTATGTGGTTTTATCTACTCCTTCAAAGCAGCGATATTAGCCTGATGCACAATCTACATATCCTGCATCTCTATCTTAAGACCGGTGACCAGCTCACCAATCTTAACAATAGTATCCCTAGGATCTTCCTAGAAATCCAAATCATCTATATCATCTGCTACCATAGTGATCATGGACTCTAGTCTTTTCCGACGATCATGCTCATCATGTAGCTGCATATTGTTCCACGAGCTAGACTCTTCCATTTTCTGATTAGCATCTTGCAGCTCAACCTGCCCCTTCAGCGTGTCAATGGTTCGCTCATGCATTTCCTCCATACATTGCAGATGCAAATAATGTAGGCCCGGCAGTGGTATTTTTTCCAAGTCAAGCTCCACATGCTCGACATCCTTTGTATCCAACATGAGTTGCTCTGGCATAGGTAAACTTACTGTTATTGGGTCTAGGTGGATGATACAGGACTTCGCAGGAACGGCCATGGTTAACTACAGTGTTCATTGCTGCGAAGTTCCTCCCGACTTCCCTTTGGACTCTAAGTCACGCGGTCGAGGTAATCTCATGTGGACCTCTTCAATTTTCAGTGTAATACCCTGCAACGCGGTCAGATTCTTTTCCAGAGTATCCTGTATTTCCTTATCCTTTTTCTCTTTATCTGACATGAGATCTTCCATATGCTCTGTGAACTTTACACCGATCATTTCGTAATCGTCCCTCTTGAGTACTATATCCAACTTTTCCGTATCAGCTTTCTGCTTCTTCGTTGCCCCTTTTTCTGTCCCAGGATCTCCACTTCCTTCCTTTTTCTTGTCTCCTTCTCTTTGGTAATAGGACATGGAATAGGCTCATCCTCACCGGAGTCACTTGTGATGTCTACAATTTCCACTCGGAACTCAGCAAGCCATTCCTTCATGATATTGTCAATATCCTCCTCATACATATGGTAGTTCCCTGGAAACCATTCCATCTTCTTCTTCTGCGCCTTGGCTGAAATACAGATGCTACACATGTCAGCATAAAAATTTACAATGCGGATATACATACTGGTTACTTGCTTCGTTATTTGCGATGTCAGTATGATTATTGCGCGCAGCTAGTCGTAATACTGGTAGAAGACCTCAACGTTCGTGTGTTGTCTTTGTGAGTTTAGATTTGCTCACATATTTGGGTAATGCAGTCCTCTGCACTCATTGGTATTAATGATTACACCAATGTAATCCTTCATCTCCTTCCAGCTGACAAAGCAATCAGTACTATAAGCCAAGTATAATGGAAATTCCCTATGTTGAGCTGCGTGTCATTGAGCTCTTCCATGAACTCGTTTATTAAGTACTGAGAATAGTTAAATTGTTCTCCCTCCACGACCGCGGCGCCAAGCAGTATTGCGCCCGCACTTACTTCCAGTGGCCTGCATGTGCAGAGAATCTTGCCCGCTAACAGTTGCGTGACAAATCTTATTGCTTTATCATCTATTTCTTCTATTTGGAAACCCCCTTTCCCTTTGATGACCTTCTGAGTTTTCTTCATCTTTGCCACAGCTTCTTTATCCTTGCTCTTCCCTTGGAAGATTTGCTTGGGATCCTTACCCCTCTTACTTAACCCAGTAATTCCATGGATAATGTCAATGGTTATGTTGATGTTGTGGTCGAGCCATAAGTAACCCTGGTGCATGCGTGCCATTAGTGTTCACACCACCACATTTAGCTCTGGCGACCTATCAAAATGTAGAAGTTTAAGTAGATTAAGCATCCCAGACTAGACTACACGAGATTACCAACTTTAGGTGACCAGGTTAAGTTCCACCTTTGCGTCCTTTTTCCAGCACATGTACTGGTCCAGTTGAAACTGTGGAAACTTCATCTCATTGGGCACATGTACTGGTCCAGTTGAAACTGTGGAAACTTCATCTCATTGGGCTCCTCCTTCGGCACTGCAAGCAAATCATAATCCTCCCATCTACATTCTAGGATTTTACCCAACAAGTTTTTCTCAACCTCGACATGTTTTGAGATTAGCGACAGCGGGATGTCGTATTTGGCATTCTTCAACAACTTAAAAACCAGTGCATCTAGAACACGCGGTGAAATGTAGTGCGGGGTTAAGGTCAAAGGTATCTCCTTATCCATTAGCAGCGGTTTCTGCACTGTAGACGCCATCTTAGGTACCTTTGTTCTTGGTCCTACTGGATTTTTTCCCTTATCTTCAATCACTGGACCGTGTCTTGGTGATCGTCTTGATGCCTGACCTGGTTCGAAGACAACCATCTTAGCTGGGGTTCTCATTAACCATTCGATCCCCCCGTATTGGAATACTTTCACAGTCTCTTGGACCGTGAACTCTTCTTCAATGGAAGACCACTCAGACATCCACCGGTAAACTCTCATAGGTTTCCGGATTACTTACTAAAAATAACTCACACAGTAGTGCTTTACAAGAAAATTCTAAGTGTTTAGTAATGCCCGTGAGTCTGAATGCGACGTTACTTATAGGCGCAACAGACCCTCCTCCACGCCCCTCAATGGGTAGATAAGCATTAATTGTTGTATCTGTTGGAAAAATCCGGTGGATCCTTCGATCCTTTCCGTCATAAACTTGCTCAGAACGGTTATCTATGCGTTAAATGCCCAAGCAATTGTTGGTAATGGCTATATAACGGCTATATTCTCTGATCGACATTGTAACAACTACTTTTCTCAGTGTTGCATCAAAATGCACGGCATGTCTTGATAGTTCCCGCGCAGTCTCCTCACGATGCCAGATTTCTTGCTTCTGAACTAAGGCTTTTTCCAGTTAACTTGGTCTTCGCAACTGCCCCTATGGAGTTTGCAACTGCACAGTTCCTCTTTTTTCTTTTTCCCTCTACGCAACTTCAGCATTGCTGCACGGTGCATTTCCCTTGAACATACAGGATGCTGCAAAGCAGGACTATTGTGGTAAAGCTTTAGTCTGCTTCCATTTATCAAAGTTGGCAAAGTATCTCCAGCTAAGGTAGCTAACTGAACTGCACCACCGTTAGTAACATGCATTACAGTATACGGGCCAAGTCAATGCATCTTAAACTTTCCAGGAAATTTCATGAATTTTCTATCATATAGGAGGACTAGATCACCTACCTGGAAATACTTGTTCTTGATGTGGCGATCATGCCATGCTTTTTCCCTTTCCTTCTACAGTTGTTGGTGAAATCCTGCGATGAAGCTATCCTCCTCCAAACCAACCAAGTGTAAGAGTTTTTCTTCAAGTGTGTCGCAATCTACCATGCCTGTAAACGTTATTATTCGCAAACTAGGAATGATATATTCCATTGGCATTATTGCCTCTTGCCCATAAGCCAACCTGAAAGGTGTATGGCTAGTTAGTTTCTTGCATGTAGTTATGTACACCCATAATACAGATCGAATGCGTAGGTCCCAATTGTCTCGATTGATGTTACATATTTTGGTTAGCGCATTCTTGAGGACTTTGTTAAATGCTTCAACAGTTCCATTCACCTGTGGATGATAAGGTGTGCTGCATTGATAATGAATGTGGAACTCCTCCATCAAAGCTTCAATAGTTCTATTCAGAAAATGAGTGCCTTGATCACTCATCAAAATTTTCAGGCAACCGAACCTTGTAAGTATATTTTCAAAAATGAACTCTGCGGCTGTAGCTGTGTTACATTCTTCTACTGGCTTTGCATCTGCCCACCTGGTGAGGTAATCAGTAGCAGTAATGATGTACCTCGCACCAGTTCTTTTCCAGGGTGGGTTAATAGCTCCCACAAAATCAATGGCCCATTTCTCAAAGGACTGCAATGTCAACTATGAATTTCATGGCATTTCATCTCTTCACGATGGCTTTCTAGTCCTCTGACGCACATCGTAGCTCTTGTAATGTTCCTTTGAGTCTTTGTGAATTATAGGCCACCATAGCCATGTGTGCAATATCTTCTACGCAGTAGCTCTCCCTGCGTAATGACCTCCTACAATTCCTGAATGTGCATCATCCAATATGAATTGTTTCCCATGCTCTAGTACACATTTGCGCAATACTTCATCACATCCCAACTTGTATAGATGGCCCACAATAATGGTGAAGTCTTCTGCTCGCACTACTAGCTGCGTCTTTTGCTGTATAGTGAACTCTGTAGGTGCGAACCTAGTAGTAAAAAAGTCAATGATGTCCTTATAATAATAATCAGCAACATGTATAGCAAACAACTGTGCATCCAGAAAATTGTCCTCCAAATTCATTGGTTCCTCTCCCGACTCAATCCTTGACAGATGATCAAGTCCTAACTTCAACCTACCTAGCTTAACAACAATTTCAAAGTCATACTCCTGAAAGAGTAGTAACCATCTGCATATTCGCCCCCCTAACACTGGCTTATTGACCAGGTATTTCAAAGCAGAACGGTCAGTGAACATAGAGAAGTGTGCACCAAGTAAGTAATGCTTGAAATTCTGTAGCACGTAGACCATAGCGAGTCCTTCTCGCTCTGTAGTGGTATAGGTCTTCTTAGCGGATGATAACTTTCTACTGGAAAATGCAATGGGATGATCAATACCTCCCTCTGTTGGATGAGAAAGAACAACGCCTAATGCCATACATGAAGCATCAGCATGGACATGAAATGGATTCTCCAAGTCTGGAAAGACTAGGATTGACGCAGTGACCATCTTCTCTTTTAATGTGTCAAAGCCTTGTTTGCATTATTTGTTCCAGATGAACAACGCATCTTTCTTCAACAGCTTCTCCATAGCTGCGGTTATATGTGGATACCCCTTTATGAACTTTCTATAATAACTGGTATGCCCCAATGTGGTGTGCAACTGCTTGATTGAATTTGGTGTAGGCAAGTTTACAATGACTGCTATCTTCACAGGATCAGCCATCAAGTCCTGTTTGCACACAATGTGTCCCAACAAAGTTCCATAGGGATCACATAAAACACATTTCTTTAGATTTAATGAAATTTGATGCTGTATGCATTTTTCTAGCATCATCCTAAGGTTCACGGCATGGTTCTTTAGTAAACTAAAAATTGTCCAATCATCAAAATAAAATTCTAAGAACTTATGTATAAAATCTTTAAATGCTGCGACTACCACTCTAGAAAATATGGCAAGTGCATTCTTCATACCAAAAAACATCACGGTGTACTGGAATGACCCCCATTCTGTAGAAAAAGTAGTCTTGTGCCTATCTGCGAGATCAATCCTGATATTATGGTATCCATAGAATCCATCAGTAAAAGAATATACCTCATTCCCTCCAACATTATCATGTACCTCATTTGTGAAAGGTGTAGGAAATGGGTCATGCATTGACGCATCATTCAGCTTTCTGAGATCCACACAGATCCTAATCTCACCCTTTGTTTTCTTATCCTGGATAACCATCGGGCTTATCCACTCAGATTCTTTAAACGGCTCAATGATCCCTGCATCGAGCATCTTATCAAGTTCTTCATTAACTCTTTCTCTGTAACGTGGGTTTAGTCTATACGGTCTTTGCTTCACAGGCTTCACACTAGGCTTAAGAGGAATTTTCATCACTCCCAAGTCTCCCAGAATACCTTTCATCTCTGTGAACTTGGTTAGGAATAATTCTCGATATTCATGTAGTATACCAGTGACCTCCTCAACTATGTCTTCATCCCAATAGTCTCTGATAGCTGCGAACTTTGGCTCTTTACTGGTTCCAATGTTCACTTTTCTTGTTTTCACAGGTCCACTCATATCTGGAATTTCTGGTGGAGGTCCTTCCACCTAGCATGCTCCTTCTGATTCAGGTATATATATGTTGTGCGGGTCCTCCTCATCGTTGTCTGCTTTATCCTCGGGTTCTTCAACAAGGTTTTAAAACTCAAGAGCATGTTCTAGCTGCTCCTCCCTTTCTGGTTGTAGGCGTGCAGGTATGATGTCTTCTCCAAAGAATTTTTCTAAGGTTATGTTTCCCTATGTGCAGTCTAATCTAAATATTCTTTCCTTAATGACCTGCAACCTGTCATTGATACTTGGATGTTCGTCTTCGAAACTGAAATCCTGTTGGAAGCTCGCAGTTAGGACAGATTAGTCCTCTGTGACCCTATGCAATTCCAGGTCTAGGTACCACCTCTTTGGAATCGGTTCCTCCAGCGTGTGCACAAACAGGTGCACCCATTCTATCCGTGGCCTTTCCACCCAAGATTGTGAACAAGCTTCAATATTGTCCCTTGGATTCGTCTATCCGTTATATTTTTCAAAAGGTAATCTAACCTTCTCAGTAAACCTGATTTGCTTCTTGATTCTGCACTAATCCCATGTTGTCAGTGTTTTCTTATGCACAACCCACCATCTGGCAGGTGTCTCACATAGTTGTATGTCTAATGCTGATACGCAGTATTCATCTACAACTATTGTAGTATATTCTTTGATAAAGAAATAAACATTAGATCAATCATCATAGGTAGGGATCGAAGTTACCTTTTTACCAATCCAGCGGAGTGACTTCGTGATCGTCGCGCATCTCCTAGAAGATACTTCGTGCAATCTGCTTTGCCAGTTTTCCAGTCCTGCATCAGAGTTTGAGATGGAAGAACAGTTGAGTGTTCCATCCGCAGTTGGATTAGTATAGTTAGCAGCATCTGTTGTCCTCTTGTAAATACGGTCAAAGTCTTGGGCTCTGGATTCCTCCTGAATCGGTTCCACATATCGTCCACCCTGCGAGAGGTCTAATGGCACGATGACCCTTATATCATTTCCTTCGAATATCATTTTCATGGTCTTCAAATTTATAATAGTAGAGTTTGTCATTGCCCAGTCGATACCCAACAGTGTTGGATAAGGATGGTTGTCATCCACGATTTCAATCACTTCGAAATATGCATAGCTTCATACTCCCTCAATGTCAACAACAGTGTTGGGTAACCTCCCCAAAGGTATAAATATCCCTTGATTGGACATTCTTAGTTGTATAGGTGACCATTGTAACTTAGGTTTTCCCATCTACTACCATGTCTGCTTGGTCAAGACATTTACTTCAGATCTAAGGTCAAGAATGATCTCATCCATCTCATAGTCCCCAATTTGTGTAGTCAACCGCATTTCCCTCTCAGTTCTTTTGGGACTCCGAATGTTATGGACTGCGCCATGAGCAGCCCCCTTCTCACTACGTGGCTCATACTGATTTAGTAGTTTTTCAAATTCCATGATAGCATCTGTGCTCTTCAATAACTTCATGCAGCTTCATAGGAATTGTGCAACAGAGGTACCTATATCTGTTGCAGTGTTCATGTGATCATATGCCATTGACATATCCTCTATTTGCGGTACCTCGCTGCGCAGTGGGATTCTCATCAACTCAGGTGTTGACTCTCTAAGGATATCCTGCAGTTCTGTAAATGTTCTTTTATTTTTCTATAGGTCCAGATTTGGTGTTCTCCCAGAAGCTTTTCTAATCCATACTGGTTCACTAGGGGTCTGCTTAGGATCACGCGTTCCCTAAGTTGAAGCTTCTGCACCTTGATCTCTTCCTATATCAGTGCCACTGTGTGTTACCACGTTTACACTTGGATCCGCAGTTCTTCTCTCTGCTGTGATCAACTAAATGTTGGGATTTGGTGGTTCTGTTCTTTGTCTTTTCTACATTTCTACCTCTAGCACAGGACAATCTTCAATAACATGGTCAAATGATTTACAGTAAATGCACATGGTGCAAGGGTTGGTACATTCTCTAGAAACATGGCCTGGCTTGGCACAATTATAACAAATTACCTAGCTGTGGCCTCTTCCTTGGGCTGGGATGGCATTTCTTCCTCTCCCACGGTATCCACCACCATGGCCTCTATATCCACCCTGATCATAGTGGGCATTCTCTTGTTTTGGTTGATTTTCTTCTTGGACGCGGTACATTCCAACACCTAGCATCGCTTCCATATCTCGCTTTCTTTCATTCATAAGCTCATATGCGCGGCAGTTGGAATCATCATGTCCAACTGACTTAGATAAATTGCAATATAATTTTTTAGGTGTTTTTACATATTTCTGTATTAAATAATAGTCCTCAGGTCAGTTTCCTCTGGTTCTACAAATTTCACACCACGGTGCCTGGTTCTTATTCATTGGGTTCATCACACCACTGTTGAGATAATCTTGAAATAAGGGGAAATGTTCTCTGGTGTGGCCTTCTCTCTTACATCCTGTACACCAAACCTCATGCCTTTGTTCATATCTTTGTTCCTTTCCATTCTTCATACCTTGTAATTCTAATGTCAAGGTGGTAAACTAGTTTTGGATCTGAGACATCCCAGAGCTAGTCTCACCGATCAACGAAGCCTCTAGCTTCATCACGATCTCCAAGGCCTCTTCCTATGATGCAACCTTTTGTTGCATCACTGGTTGTCTGATGTGAGGCAACATCACAGCGATGAACCATTCCTGATGTTGTTACGGAGCTATAACAAAGCTCACTTGGTCAAAAAATGTCTTAAATTTTTGGTCAAATTCCCAGATTGTTTCAGTAGGTTTTTGCTTAATTTCTTTTAACTCTGTTATGCACTGCAACTCGGATTTTAGTTTCTTAAACTCTTCTACAAGTGTACCCTTGATTTCTGTTAGCGTTCTCGACTGTACCTGAGAATATTTCATAAAAAAATGCAATGCTCGATCTCTGAAAGTAGTGATGAGTTGCGCTCTCTTCACAACATTATCTTGAACTTGCTTTACACTCCATACGGCTTCACCTAGAAACCAGTGCAAATCAGGGTCTTCTATACCTGTCCCTTTGAATATCGGCAATTTTATATCGTTATCTGTCATTCTCCTTCCTGATTGTGGAGCTCCCTGAGTAGTGCTCTGATTCTGCGTGGAGTTCTGCGCAGAAAAAATAAAGGCGGTACTCGGACTATTCTGAAGCTGGGTATTCTAAACTGGACTAATCTGCGTCAGGATGGTCTGAGCACCGGCTCCTGCAGTGTTACTAGTATCGATGTTCTATGGGGTGGGTTGCGCTACGCTCGCAGTGGGTGGATTCTAAGATAGGGGAGGCGCGATATTTGCAACCGGCAGGCTCTGAGGTGTAATACGGTGGATGGTAGCTGATGACAGCACGGTCTGATTGGTAAGATCACATGGGATTTCGGTATTCACGTGGAGTCCATGTCCTCTGGGATTCTTTTCTTTATTAAATTTATATCTCTTTCCACATCTTAGATTATGGGTTTCTTTGTCAGAATCACTGTATATACTTTCTACCATGACAGATTCGAAAATATTACTTCATTCTTAAAATTCCTTTCTCAGCTAAAAGCATTTTAATGTATAGACTAAGATTGTTTAGGTACTTACCTCTAAATCCTTTGAAAAAGTATGCTTCAGCTTGGCTGTAAGATTTTAGCATGTCTACACCAAATTCTATTACAAATCCTTCAAGTATGCTATCAACCTAGAAGTTGATTGCTTGCGACAATGGGCTGCCTATTGCTTTGACCTACGCAGTGAGCTCTGGAGTCCACTTTGTAAGTAATCCTCCTTGAAAATAGTTTTTCTTCTATGCGAGTTGTGATATCCACTCGTGCAGCTCATTTCCAAATGAAGCCCAGAATATATCGTGAATATCTTTCCACAAATATCTGTTCAACCACTCTATGTCAGATAGACGCGGGTGTGTGTTCTCTTGCTTTGCAAAAGCTCTTTCGGTCTTATCACACCAATCCTAGATCTCTTTCTTTTTGGGATGCCAATTCTCTGAACCCAACGAGAAATGGTATTCTTCATCACACATTACTTTCCAAAGACACTATTGCATCACTAATCTTAGTGCGGCAACAGAACCATTTGTTGGCGTAGGTAATTGATCTAGAGGTTTCCAATGTAGACCTAGGTACTTCATGGTTCAAGGAACCAACAAAACCCCTATTCACCGGCCCTTTCGGCAACAACCTGCAAGTAGCCTGAGGTCTCACTCGAGGTGAAGCTGAGGGGGTGGTTGCAGAATCAGGTTTCCACAACCTGGTGATGCGAGTGTCAAAGAGACGGATGGGCAGCATGGTAAAGGACTCTTGCTGGGGACAAAAAAGCCTGCAAAAAGTCTCTACTTTGTGTCGGATACTTCGGCAAGCGGAGGCGCTTGCGCAACCAGTGCATCTAAGGAATACATGGTATTAGATACTTCCTGCGTCATGACGATAAGCTATCAACAGCTTATCTCGCAGCAACTCATAATGGTTCAGCACGTCAGGCAGACTGCGCGTTTACTTCAGGACTTGATCAACTTTGATCCAGCTTACTTAACAATCCTTATCCATTCGACGACACTTAGGTTATTGTTATGATATATGTAAACAAATGAACATACGATACTATGCCCGCCAATGCTACGCTCAAATACAGTGCTTAAGTATGTGACTATCCAACAGATTCATGCATTCAAAGACTTAGAAGTGTTGAATACTTAACATTCATCCACACATGTATTACTTAACATATTATTCCCACCATTCTTGCGGAGAATACATATAAAAGAAATCACATAATAGATAACTGTGGCTTTAAACATCCATACTAAGTAAATGAACAATTGCAAAATACAAACAATCGCACTACACAGAATTTAACGTGGTTCACCCCTCGGATGGAGGCTACATCCACAAGAAATGTTGTTAAATTATTATTTTTGGAAGGGTACAACAGTTCTTAGTCTGCGCACTCAGCTGCAAACTCTCTTCTCCCTCAGATAGATCTCTGCACACTCAGGTGCAGAGCCTTTACAATAGCACTAAGCTTAACAGATGAAACAATATTCAATCTTAACCAAAATGAGAGTTCAATAGCCCAACAACCCTTTCCCATACAAAAATGCCCTTATTTATAGATCATGCTCGTAGCTCATGTATTTACAATCTATAGGCAAAAACCCTTAGGTTTACAAAACTGTCACCATTTCCCCAAAACCGGACTTCTGTCACCTGGTAGTGAATATTCCATCATGGCGGTCTTCCATGCATGCATCCCATCACAATCGTCCTTCCTGTTGTGCCCATGCCAACAGGTCTCTTTCACCAAGTTATTCTTCCTCTAACAATTTTGTGCGACTGGTTCAAGTAGTGGCATCTTCTGCATGTACGACCAGTCGCTTTCTTCCCGATTTGTTCCTTCCCGCTGCTTAGCACTCCTGGAGCATCTTTACCAAAAATAGACCACCAATGGTCTAACCAGAATACATGTCATCTTCCGTCCAACACTCTGCTTTGCTAGCATCCTGTGGACTGGACACTTCGCAGCACTGCCTCCTCATAGTATTGATCCTCACAGCTTCCTCCAACACTGCGCTGCGCGCAACTTCGCAGCACTCAACACTAATGCCAAAAATACTTTTAACTGAACTGCGCTTAGCTCTACAGTTCCAAAATCCTTCTTGCTCAAAATTGTCCCACTTGGGCCAGGCCCAACAAGTGTGAAAAGGTACTAGCTCTATGGTAGAGTTACATCTAGTATGAAAAAAGACTAGCTCTGCAAGATAGTTGCATCTAGTATGAAAAAGGAATAGCTTTGTAGGACAGTTGCATCTAGTATGAAAAAGGACTTGCTATGCAGGATAGCTACATCCAGTATGAAAGAGGATTGGGTCTATAGAGGTTTTCATCCACTATGAAAGAGGACTGGCTCTACAAGATAGCTACATCCAATATGAAAGAGGGCCGACTCTGTAGAGCTGTGCATCCAGTATGAAAGAGGACTGGCTCTACGAGATAGCTACATCCAGTATGAAAGAGTACTGGCTCTATGAGATAGCTACATCCAGTATGAAAGAGTACTGGCTCTACAGGATAGCTACATCAAATATGAAAGAGGAATAGCTCTGTAGAGGTGTGCATCCAGTATGAAAAAGGATTGGCTCTGCAGGATAGCTACATCCAGTATGAAAGAGGATCGGCTCTGTAAAGATGTGCATCTAGTATGAAAGAGGAATATCTCTGTAGGATGGATACATTCAGTATGAAAGATGACTAGCTCTGTAGAGGTTTGCATCTATCTTGAAAGAGGGATATCTCTGCAAGAGAGTTACATTAAGCATGAAAAAGGGCTAGATCTATAAAAAGGAACATCCAACATTAAAAAGGGCAGGCTCTGTGGGGAGTTGCATCCAGCATGAAAAAGGGTTTGACCGATGCTGCAAGGTTAAATACATCCAGCATGAAATTTTTTTGGCTCTTTGAAACTTATTGAGATATATATATTCAGTAGTTGTCAGATGTTAATAGTGAGATTACAGAAGTGCATCAATTAGAAGATGATGGTGATGATGCTAGAAGAATACCTTCCTAGTTAAGAGGGAGTTTTGAAGAATGTAACTTCAAAATATATTCTTATTTGTATTATTTGTATCATTTGTATTGTACACCCTACAAGTATTATTATTGATGTAATTGATCATGTAAAAGTCATGAAATATTCAATGTAAACCCTAACTGTTAGGTCGGCTTGGAAATATTTAGAAAATAATATTTTATTGTGAATTAGACAAGTCATCCTAGTTAGGAGAGTCAAGCCAACCCTGTTTCGGGAAAAAGGTCAAGTCATGATTAGTATAAATGAGGAGCTCGCCCTCCTCATTTGGTCACCTCACTAATTCATCAAGTTCTCATGAATAGAGAGATAGAGTCATAAAGAGTAGTTTATTTTGTAGTATTCTTGTTTTGGGTTATTGCACAAGGAATACTATTGTACATTCTGACAAATCTATATAGAAGAAGTTTATTGGTTTTTTCTGCCCCATGAGGTTTTTCCCAAGATAAATTACTGTGTACTATTGTCTATGCTATGATTTCTTATATTTTAGTGATCCTTATTGTTACTAAATTTCAAATTCTAACAAAAAATATGTAAATTTGTAATTTGAACTTGACAAGTTTATATTTTATTTTAAAAGGGGGAACTTAAAAAAAAAAATCTTAAAAGTACAAAATTCAAATTTTAAAAAATTCTCAACTCACAAGTGGTGTTGAAATCAACATTGTCTTCTTCATTTTTGTTTTCATTGAAAATTTCCTCATCATTGCAAGGTTCCTCCAAGTATCTTTCATGCTCTATATTTTCCCCTAACTCTGGCCTCTTTTTCTGTAAATTTTCATTTTTTCTATTGAAACCGTTCTCTTTCGATCATACTTTCATTTGCAAGCCTTTTTGTTTCCCATGTTTGTGAAATTAAAAACCTAAAATTCAATTCCAAAATAACACAAGTGAGAATCCTAATACTACAAATGATTCAAGACAAATTGAAATATATCAAAGCCAAATTGTATTCTTCCAATACCAACATTCCAAAAGTAATGAGAAAAATTCCAGAATATGCTTTTCCCCAAGAAAAAAATGCAATACCCCTCATACGAAAAATATTGAATAAATTGAAATCTCACAAAGACAAATTTCAATATTCCTACTCATAAAAATAAAATTGTAATGTATCACTTTTTTTTATGAAATAAATTTATAATATATCGAAGAGGAATTGCAATACTCCCTATTTCTTAGGAAATTTTTTTTGTATAATATTCCAAGATCAATTTCAATATCTTTTCTTCCTCATGAAAAAATAAATTGTAATATCCCTTTTCGTTAAGAAAAAAATTTGGAATACCCATTTTTCATTTAACTATATATATATATATTGCATAATCATTTTTTCCCTTAGAAAAAAAATGTCGTATTCTAAAAAAACAATTTTTGTATCTTCATAAGCAAATTACAACATTTTCAAGAAAAAAATTGTACCCTGAAACAAAAAGTAATATCTTATACCCGAACTTCACACTTTCCACTTTGCATTCCTTGTATTCAGATGAATTGGACACACATCAAATCTAATATTATTGTTGAGAATATATACATATATCAGGAGAAAGTTTTGATAGTCAAATCTCTTGAATCCCGGGTAGATTCTGTCGACCCATGCAGAAAACATTCGTAGACCATGATCTCTTGTTCGAGAGTTTTAAAAACTCTTGACCAAGAGTCTAACACCACCAAGAAAATTTCACCATGGGTTGTAAAAACTCTCATCCAAAAGAATTTACAACTCTCACCTAAAAGGTTTTATAACTCTCGCTCGGAATGTTTTCTCGGCTGAGACTTTTTGGTCAATGAAAAAGCAAAAGTTTTCTATAGTTTTTAGGAACATGCAACTTCAAAAAGATTAAACACCTGCAAAATCTAATGGTTATCTATCAGAATCGATACCAATGGATTCATCTTTGAATCTATTTTCTAATGATATAAGAATTGATGTTTTTGATTAATAATTTCTATTTATTACTAACTTTTTACTAACGTGTATCACTTTGGAATGGTACCTTTCTAAAATTTGTCTGAAATGAAATTCAATAACTTCAAATTCGCAACATGAAAAAAATAAGAAAAAACATATTGCAATTCCTCTCTCTATCCTCTTCAAAATGGTATTTTATTTTCCTTAGTGATGATCACATTGAAAAATAAATTGTTGGCTCCCGAAATGTGGTTAAATAGCATTGTTTTTTGGTCTTATTCTATTTCATTAAATAATAAAAACCATTAGAGAAAATTTGAGTTCTAGAATAGGCCTCATAAGAATATGTTCCACCTCGTAAGAAAACAGGCCATTGAATTCAAGAAGCAATAGAATTTCAAGAAAAAAGTTAACCATAATGGTTGACATGGCATATTTGAGATTAAGAAAAGTAATTTTTTAATTCGTCTTTTCAACATAGTCATTTTACTCAAATTTCGAGTGGGAGCACTCATTGGATGTGGAATTAAAATTCCACATCCAACGAGTACCCACACTGCATACTTTTGAGGTACCCAAGCCCACGAAAAATGAGAAATACAATAAAAGAATGTGTTACTTTAAAAGTAACACATTTTTTTGTTGTATTTTTTTTTGTGGGGTGGGGTACCTCAAAAGTTTGTAGTTTGGGTACTAGTTGGATGCAGAATTAAATTCCACATCCAACGAGTGCTCCCGTTCGAAATATGAGTAAAATGATAGGAGATATGTTGAAAATTCGAAGAGAAAAGTAAGTTTTTTTTTTACTTTCCTCCAAAATTCATAAATATTATTTTATTATTTTAACTATTATTTTATTATTTTCCTTAGGATACCCATTTTAGACCTCAAATTTTCTCTAATAGTGATTGAACATAAAAATTCCCAAAAAAAATTCCATGCACTAGTGTAGTTAGTGTAGATTGTGATGGTATAATTTTTTTTCAAAAAATGAAAAACCATCTGTAAAAACGATAGTGGCCCGTTTGGTCATCCATTATCCTTGCCTAAAATTTTCAAGTATATGAATTTATTAAACACTAAATTTATCCCTCCATATCTCTATAATTTTTTTCCTTAAATAAAAGTATCGAGGAAAGAAAATTCTCTACAAATCTTCTTTTTTCTTCAAATCAAAATTCTAAAAAAAATGAGTTTAGCGGGGTTGAAGTTAAAAAAACATAAAAAACACAATTTTCTATGTGAAAAAAGAGCAAAAGTTATTTCCCAACTTTGTGTTTTCACCCTTTATTGAATGAAAGAGAAAAGCATCCTCTCCCATGTCATGGATGCATCCATAGGTTACAATACATTCGCTCTAAGAAGTATGAGCATGCAAGGAATAACAAGATATAACATAAAATGTATATTTATCTATCTTACCTTCTAAAATTTGGTTCTACATGGACATCAAGCATCTATTTGAAACATCTTCTTTAATTTTATTCACTTTTTCCTCTAATCCCTTGCCTCTTTCCAACAATACTTCTCCAAATGTCCCAATTTCCTTCAATAATGGCATGCCTTCCTCTTTCTTCCCTTCTTAGCCAAAGTCTAAGTACTGTGATTTTTCTTATTATTCCTGTAAACAGGAACACATTCCTTCTCTTGTCAACCTTTTCCCTTCAACAAATGGGATTATTGCATTCCCTAAAGTTTCCCTTCATCAAGCATTTTTTTCATGTGCCTCAAGCATTGAACATAGAAAGAGTTAAAGGTACCATCATCTTTTCTATAGGTCAAACTATAACAAAATTCCAATCATAATGCATCATATGAGTGATTTATGTGAGATACCCATTTTTATTGATAACATATTTTTTTCCATTTAGGTAATTTTAATTGATGTTTCTTCACAACTCTAGGTAATACTCAGTTCTTTCAAAAGAGAGAGAATACAAAGAGATAAACTCTTTCTCAATTTGCATAGCCTAAGTTTGATCAGTTTTATCGAACAAATTATTCATCTTCATCTAGAAAGAATTTGGGTAGTCAATCCTGCTTTTATGAAAGTGAGTCTCCTTGTGATGTAGGTCATTATGACTCCTACATTTGCATCCTTCTTCCCATCGACAAAAAATATTTTGTTGATCATTATTTGGATCTAGAACCAAAGTCCTTATAAACTGACACAATGATTTACTCTGTAATAATGTTTCCATATCTTGTGCCCAATCCACAACATCTAACATAGAACTAATAATGTTGATCTACAAATTTAATCTTAGATTTACTTTGCGATTTGAAACCTTGACTCAATCTAATTAACAATTCTAACTCATTAGGAGCACCGACAAAATCCACAAGACTTGTAGATAACACATGATATATCTCAAACCACTAGCTCTAAAACCATGTTGGAAAATCATAGGATTAGGTAGACCAGAGAGGTAGTATTCCAAGATAGAGGTGATCCGTACAAAGATAGTTATAGTACTTAAGTACAACTGAGCTAGTTGAACATATAAAGAAGTGTAAAAAACAAAAAAAATTCATACAAAATACATATGCAACTTATTGATAGTTCACATTTTCCAGTGCATTGCTTATAGATCATCCAATAGGGTCATCTTTTATAGCACCTAGATGTAACCAACTCCCTTAAAGTGAGGAAGATGAGGTCCACATAGATTTGTTAAGATACATCACTAACTATTTTGCACACCAATTGATAGTTATGTTCTAATGATCCAAGAGGTTTAATGCTTAGTCACTCAGTTAGTCTCATAGCCAATTCATCATTCAACCACTCAATCAACCTCCCTATCAACCCTCCTAGTTGACTATTGAATATTGACTTACTACATTCACAATTCCTAGTGGTGCAATGAGCCTACAAATATTATTGTTCCAATAACAAATATATATTTAATATCGTGATATATGTTGGAACCTAATATGTTAGCATTATGTGGAGATGAAGAGTCATCTCAGAAGTCCAAGAGACATCTTGGGAATACGAACCCAAGATCCACATCATTATATTTATATGTACATTCTTAATGAAATTGAGTGTACTTCAACCCCAAATTTGAGTATTTGTTTATCTTCCCTATTGGGCATCCCAACAATGGTATCAAAGAAAATAATAACTCTAAGGCATTTGCTATTCTGTAGAATTATCTTAGACCCGTGCTTAGAACTCTTCGATATTTCCTCCAATTTTCCTATTAGCTTTGTTAATCCTTATACTTGATTTTCCAAGGATCCTCATAACATTTATAGAGGTATTATATTCATGTGGGTTTGTGTCTCTATGTATTATTGCATGTTGGTCTCATTGAATTTTTATTGTGTGAGCAATGAGTTGTATGCCATTTCAATTGTCTGTGCACCTTTTTGGGGATATGGGATTTTCTTAAGAATTAGAGTTTTTTTACCATAAGACATCTATCCTCCACAGTATCCAATGTCCAGGCGGGGTGTCAAATCTAATGGGTGATTCTTATTGGGGAATCACTATGATATTATTCGTGACTATTGATTTGGTAGCTAGATAGTTTGTAACTATAATGCTCACTTTATTGAAATGTTTACCACCACAAATGATAGCAGATTGATTTTCCTTGGGTGGTTTTTGGTGTTCTAATCCATCTCTGATTTTGAGTATGCTTGGATTATTTGTAGGCTTAGTTATGTTTTTAAGATTATTGTCGGCCATGCATTGAACAAAATTTAGCATTCTAGTCAGCCACTTTATCCATAACATGAACCCTAATTTTTGCATGTGAAGTAAATATCGTGAATTAACCCTAATTTTTGCGTGGGAGTATATCATTGTGTCTTCTTCCCATAGTTTCTTCTTGTTATGTCACATAAATCTAAGACAAGATTGCATTGATATTATTGTTGAATACCACATTGATATTAATGAAGATTGCATTGACATTATTGTTCGAGACTACATCAATATTGTTGAATGCCTCTCCATTGTTGAAGACTAGGTTGATACTATTGCTGAAGATTGCATTGATATTATTGAATAATGTGTTGATATAGTTGAAGAGCTCTCTCATTGAAGACTACATTGATATTATTTAAGACCTCTCTATTGTTGAATACTACATTGATATTGTCGAATACCTCTCCATTGTTTATCAAGCCATTGTTCTGACCTTAACATTGTTGCAAAGAATATAAGGCATTTTTTAATATGGTAGGACAAGAGTGTCAGAACCATATCGAATGTGGTAGCCACCAGATTTAATGAATTTATGAAGATGCTCTAAAAGACTCTATATGTATATGTATATCACATATCATGTATCTATATCACATATCTATATGTATGGTTTTTTAATTCAAATAGTCACCTAAAATACTATACATAAATGTGCTTGAAATACATTCAATTTTTTTATTTTCTTTTTAATGTGCACAACTCTTTGATCCTTCTTTAAATTTGATAAATTTAATATTAAAATAATTTGATACAAACAATTTTACATAAAATATAGAAAAAGTAAAATATTACTCTAAATTTAATGTACATATGCATATAGTTGCTTGGATAAAAATGTAAACTACTAAAATATTATTGTAAAATTAAAAAGTTTATTTTAAAATAGATAATAAACATATATTTACTTATTTAGGTAAAAAAATTATGTATAAGTACTCATTAACATAATGCCATCTACCTCATTATATTCTCGTTTTGTTTTAAGTTAATATGCTAATGGGAGACGGTACTTGAAAGAGATTTCAATATGCGATGTTAAAGTTTTTCAGCTTCATATGGTGTATGTATAGTAGCTCATAAATTTTACTCTACATTTTATTTTTTTATATTTTATACTAAACCTTATTATGTCCCTGACGGGATACATGTATGGATCATTGATCCATATTATATGCCAGGGAAGAAAATTTTATTTTCTATTATCATATGGTTAATGCAAAGGTTGGGGGTTAATTTTTTATTTCATTTAATTGGATTATGCAATGTCTCGAGCATTGGAAATGGGTGGTACAACTAAGGACTATATTTTTTTTTGGTGCCCCTAGACGGGGCGACGGTATGGTGTCAGTGGGCAAGCTGTCGGCTTTAATGCGAGGAGATTTGGATTTGCACCACGTTGGAGGTGTATTTATTGTAGGGTGGTCCAACGGTTTTTTCGTTTAATGTGCAAATAATGGTGCGACAAACAAGCCTCCTTGGAGAACAAGGTGCTCGGGGTGGTGAGGGATTTATACCTTGTTTTTTGGCCTTTGGGACTGGGTTTTAATGTGTGTGGGTTGTTGTGGATGCTTCTAGTGGAATTCTATTACGATGGTTGGTGGATTGATGATTGGGATTTGGAAATTTGGTGGTGCGGGAGGAGAGGGGATCCTAGCTTTGTCGTTGTTTTGGATTTTCTTGCATAATGGTGTTGGTGTTTATGTTTGTTGTGATGGTTGGTGGAATGGTTATTGGTGTTTGGAAGTGTGTTTGTATGGGAGACAATGGGATTCTTTATTTGTTTTTATTATGGCTTTTCTGTGTCTCGGTGCTAGTGGTCTGACTGCACTTTTGGTGAATGTTGGTGTCATTCTACTTGTGGTCCAGCGAGAGTTTTTCGTGGTGTAGGTATGTGTAGAACCTTACATTATGTTGCTTTTGTTTACATTCTGATGCAAGGTGGCTTGGTCAGACCTTCTTGCTTAACAATACACATGACACACACAATGCTCACATAGACTCGGTATGAACTAAATGCCAAAAGCTAGCTTCTATTACTTCAATCAATAACAGTGTTACAATATGAAATGTAAAAAAACCAAACTAGTCGGCCTTAGCCTGATACACTATACATAAGTAAATGGTGTGCTCTCAAAGTGTGCGATCTTCTCCCTCTCATGTTTCATTGCTAAGTTGTTGAACGATGAGCTCTTGATTGGATCCCTCTCACTGCTCCCTCGCACTACTCTTCCACTCTATTGTTTCTCTTCTCGAGGCTTGCTCCATTCCCCGAGACACTCTTCCTCTGTTCGTTGAATCCTCCCTGATCCTGCAAACCTGCAGTTTTTAGCACCCTCTGGCCATGCTGCACAACCTCTTCCTGTGGTGACATCTATCCTAATCCTCAACCACCTGCATAACTGCTCATAACTTCCTCAACAACCCCAAATGGCTGCTAAGTACTCCCCTTTGACTTCTGTGCTTCTTTGACTCTGTGACAGTTTTCGGTCCATGTCCTCCCTCGACCATAATATACTTCGTCACCTTCACTTAGCTTCCATTGTCTCTAGTCTACCCCTTCCTCCACTCTTGGATTTTGCTGCAAACCTGTCAGTGTTGTTGTTCGACAACTTGTTGACACCAAACCTCTTCGCTGCTTCCTGACGTTTGTAGACCTTTGGCTTGTCAACTCTCAACTTATTACTTATGTTGACCACATATCGAAAGCCTCGGCTTGACTTCCTAGCTTCGAATTTCCAGTCTTCACTTCCGCACTAGTGGTCATCGGCACTACCTCTGGTTGGCCTCCTTCCTGTCAATCAACTTGGACGGTTTCTCCTAGGCCCCGATGCTCCTGCATCAGACTTCCTAGGTGAAAAAGAACTTGAATGCTCCATTAGTCTCCTGAATTCCTCTTCAGAAATACATGTTGCCTCCTGCAACTCATCTTATCTCCATTGGACCAAATATTCTTTCTTCCGTAAACTTTGTGTGCGTCTGACTTCGCATTCCTCTAATACTTTGACAATTTCCTCCTTGTCGTTTCGACCTAGAATCTTCACTATCTAGTAGGTGTTCGACACTTCCCCATTGTTGCTGGTTTAACTTTCTTCAAACTTGTACAGATCTGAGACATTGAACATGGGTGAAATGCTCAAGTCTTTTGACAACTCCAACGCATAAGTGTTGTCCGAAATTTTCTTCAAGATCTTACATGGTCCAATCTTCTTTAGCTTCAACTTGTTATATGTTCCTTTCATAAATATCTCCTTCCACAAGTGTGCATAGACTAAGTCTCCCTCGCTGAACGACTGTAATCTCTTCTTCCTGCCGGCTCTCAACTTGTATGCTGTGTTGTTCTTTTCTATGTGCTTTCTCACATCTTCATGTACTTCCTTCATATGCTCTATGAATGATTCTGCATATGCGCTCTTCCTGATTTGTGCTGTTATCTCGACCAAATCGACCACTCCATGTGGGATTCGTCCTTGAACAATCTAGAATGGGCTCGTACCTGTCGACCGATTCACAGAATTGTTATACAAGAACTCTCCTTGCGCCAATACATTCTCCCACTACTTGGGTCTGTCAGTCTTCAAACATCTTAGAAGGTTTCCCAAACTTCTGTTCACCACCTCGGTCTTTCCATCTATTTGCGGATGATACGTTGAGCTAAACTGCAACCTTGTGTCCAGTTTCTTCCATAGGGTTCTCCAGAAATGTCCCATAAACTTGGTATCTCGGTTCGATGTGATACTCTTTGGCAAGCCATGCAATCTGACTATTTCCTTGAAGAATAGTACAACAATGCTTGTAGCATTACTTGTCTTTCAACATGTAATAAAGTGTGCCATCTTAGAAAAACTGTCGACTACAAGAAAGATTGAGTCGTTACCTTGTTGTTTCTTCAGCAATCCTAGCACAAAATCCATGCTTAGGTGCTCCCATGGGGTATTCGGCACTGGTATTGGTGTATATAATCCCGTATTCTGACTTCTTCCTTTTTCCAACTAGAAAAATCGACATTGTCGTACCCACTTTCCGACATCTATCGTCATTCCTGGCCAATAATACTTCTCTTTGACCAACTCCTTGGTCTTGTCGATGCAAAAATGACCTGCTAATTCGCCACTATGCAGCTCTCAGATTAGGTTCTCTCTTACGGATCCCCTAGGAATACACAACCGTTGTCCCTTGAATACATATCCCTCTTGGATGAAATAATCCAAGTATGGAGTCATGTCAACACTCCATGGTTTTCGACTTGCCTGCCATGCTTTTGCAAAATAGTCGCTGGTCTCATACTTTGTCTTCACCCACTCTATTCTTGTTTCTTGAACTTTCATCGGGTTCAGGAGTGAAACCCTTCGACTCATCATGTCGACAACCTTGTTCAACTTGCTCGACTTATGTCACAACATGAAGGTATGTCCTTGCAAGAATTCGACCCACTTCATGTGTCACTGATTCAACTTCGACTGAGTGTTCAAGTACCTCAGCGCTTGTTGATCTATGTACAACACAAATTCCTTGGGAAACAAGTAATGCCTCCACTTATTCAATGCTTGGACAATAGCATATAATTCCTAGTCGTAGACCGAATATTTCCTCTTCGCGTCATCCAAATTTTCACTTAAGAATGCAATTGGTCGACCCTCCTGTCTCAACACTGCTCCAATTTTCATTCCACTCATGTTGCAATCGACTTGGAAAACTTTGTCGAAATCTGGGAGTGCTAACACTGGGCTCTCAGTGACCTTTTCCTTCAACTTGTTGAATGCTCTTTGGGTAGCTTCCATCCACTTGAAGTCTCCTTTTCACATGCACTCTGTCAACGGTGCACATATCTGACTGAATCCTCTGATGAACTTCCTATAGAAACTAGCAAGTCCATGGAAACTTTGCAGTCTAGTCATGCTTGTTGGTTCTGGCCACCCCAATATTTCCTTCACCTTCTCTGGGTCCATCACTAACCCTTTACACAAGATTACAAATCCAAAGTATACCAGTTCTTCCTTCATGAAGAAACACTTTTTGCAGGTTCACCATCAGCTTCTCTTCCTGCAACTTCTGCAATACTTGTCGAATGTGCTCCAAGTGTTCGACCTTGGTTCGACTAAATATATGGATGTCGTCTAGATACACTACGACAAACTTTCCCAAGAATGGATTCAGTACTTCATTCATCAACCACATGAACGTACTGGGGCATTAGTCAATCCCAATGGCATGACTAACCACTCATACAACCCTTCCTTCGTCTTGAATGTTGTCTTCCATTCATCTCCCTCTCTGACCTGGATCTGGTGATAACCAATTTTCAGGTCAATCTTGGTGAAGCATCTCGCTCCACTCAAGTAATCCATCAAGTTGTCCATTCTCGGAAATGGAAATCGGTACTTGATCGTGATCTTGTTGATGGCATTGGAGTCTATACACATCCTCCATTCTCCACCCTTATTTGGGCTAGTACAGTTGGTACCGCACACGGCCTTGGACTCTCTTTAATCAATCCTTTGTCCAAGAACTCCTGGACTTATCAATTGAGATCGTAACCCTCTGTTGGAGTCATTCTATGAGGTTCCTTGTTTGGAAAAATCGATCCTAGAATCAAGTCGATCTGATGGGATATGATTCTCGTTGGTGGAAATCCCATCGATGCTTCGTGGACCACTATGCTTCGAAACTTGTTAATCTTCGTTTCGATTTCGATCAGAATCTTCTCCATTATCGACCTCTTGACACATGGTCCTTTTGGAATGATGGCGAAACATCCTGACTATTTCTCCTCCTCTGTGGGGAATTCCTTAGCTGAGCACATCTGCACTTGCTTCTCCCAATAGTTTCTCTCTCCTTGCTTGCAGTCGGCTTGCTCCTCCTGCTTCGACTTTAGTGTCCTCCACGTGCAATTTTTCCACACTGTGACTGTGTTGGCTCAACCATCATAGATCATCTTCCAATCAAACTTCCATGCTCTCCCTAACAATAGATGACATGTGTCCATTGAGATTACGTTGCACAATACACTGTATTCAAGTTTCCCGACCTTGAAGTTAATAAGGATCTGTCTGGTTACCTTCACATGGTGACCCTTATGAAACCAAGATATATTGTATGGATTTGGATGCTCTCAACATCTCAAATGCATCTTTTCGATGACCTCTGTTGGCACAATATTCTTCGAACTTCCACCATCGACTATGGTCTTGCAATACCATTCACCAATCACCACTCTAGTCTGAAAGATATCCTTTCATTGTGCTGTCTCTTTCTCATCGCATCAGTCAACCTGAACAAACGTTATCCTGGCCGTCATGGTTCGACCTCATCTTCGACTATCTTCACCCCTGTCTGATGTCGAATCTACTTTCTCATCACCATGCTCATCTCTGTGACCTCTGGGTTTCGACTCATCTACAACCTATAGGTTTTCCATGAACTCATAATATTTTTATGCTACACCCAAAATTTATAACAAACCATAGCTGGTTTGTCAGATTTCTTCTCTGTTGGACTAGTTCGACCATACACACCTCGACAGTGGGTCTCTCGACCATCTCGTCGGTTTCCCTACATCTTCTCTCAGGTCATTGTCCCTTCCGCACTTCAACTGTCTTCAACGGTTTCTCTCCTGTTTCCATTACTTTGGCCTTTTGTGGAAATAGTCTTTGCACATTGACCGGTCATCCTTCTCCTGGTCGATGCAGATTTCCTTGACAATTTCTCTTCTTCCTTCAGAGCTAACTAGTAGGATTCACCGACCGCTCTGAACCTTGACAGGATCAACTCGTCCTATATGGCATACTGCAAGCCATTTACATACCTCGTGACAGCTTCTTCTCCTTCGTCAGTTTGACCCAACTGAATCAAAAGTCTATAGAAATATTATGTGTACTCTTTCACGGTCATATCTTTCTGTTAGAAGTTTTGCAACTTCCTGAACAAGGAAATCACATAGTCACCCAGCAAGAACTTCCCTTTCAGCTTGGAAACTATCCTATCCCAATACTTGGTTTTCTCCTTTCCTTTCTTGACTCTGTCATCATATACATTGTCCCACCAGAATGAGGCATGACCCTTCAACCTCAAACATGTAGTCTTAACCCATTTAGGATCCTCGATCTGCTCTATGTTGAAATATTTGTCCATCTCCCTGAACTAGTCTATCAAGTCTTCTGGGTCCATACTTCTTGAGTAGGTAGGCACATCAATATTTCTCTTACCCCTCATCTGTGACAGTAGCTTGATGAATTTATCTTTTGGTTCTTCCTCGACAACTTCTCGTGCTTCCACGTCTTCGACTTCCTCATTGCTGTGGTCTAGCGCATCAGGAATGCATCCATGTATCTGGATCTCTTTGATCGCTGCGACTTCACTTTTCAAGCTTCACATTGTTCACATGCACTAATTGAACATTTCACGATCAACTATAATTTTTGTGCCATGCACTCTTTGTCCAACTCCTCGGACATTAACGCCTCTTTGAGCCATTCTTTCAACCTTAGTTGAATTCTTCATTCGTCCAATGTAAACCACACTTCACAACTGTGCACAACTCTACCCAATAGCAGTTGGAGTTGTCGACACACTTCGCAGGCCCTTCTTCTCAACGGATTCAATTGCTCAAGTAGATTCTTCTTTTGGGCTCTGATACCAACTAACGCAAGGCGGGTTGGTCATACCTTCTTGCTTAACAATACACACGCCACACACAATTCTCACAAATACTTGGTATGAACTAGATTCCAGAAGCTGGCTTCTATTACTTCAATAAATTACAGTGTTACAATATGAAATGTAGACAACCATACTAGTCGGCCTTAGCCTGATACAATATACAGAAGTAAATCGTGTGTTCTCATAGTGTGCGATCTTCTCCCTCTCCTGGTTCACTGATAATTTGATGAACAATGAGCTCTGGATCGGATCCCTCTCACTGTTTCGTTGCACTACTCTTCTACTCTACTATTGCTCTTCCCGAGGCTTGCTCCATTCCCCAAGACACTCTTCCTCTGTTCATCGAATCCTCACTGATCCTGTAGACCTATAGTTTTCAGTGCCCTCTAGCCGTGCTGCACAACTTCTTCCTATGGTGACATATGTCTTGATCCTCAATAACTGCTCATAACTTCCTTAACAACCCAAAATGGCTGCTAAGTACTCCTCTTTGACTTCTTCGCTTCTCTAACTCTATGAAAGTTGTCGGCCCATGTCATGCCTCGACCATATTACACTTTATCACCTTCACGTAGATTCCACGGTCTCCAGTCTGCCCCTTCCTCCATGCTTGGATTCCACCGCAAACCTATCGGTGTTGCTGTTCGAGAACCTGTCAACACCCGACCTCTTTTGTTGCTTTCTAACATTTTTCGACCTTCAACTTGTCGACTCTCAACTTCTTACTTATGTTGACCGCATATCGAAAGCTTCGGCTAGACTTCCTGGCTTCGATTTTCTAGTCTTCACTTCAACACCAGTTATTGTCCGCACTCCCTATGGTCGGCCTCCTTCTTGTCAATCAACTTCAACAATTTCACTTAGGCCCCGATGCTCCTGCATCACATTGGTTGGAACCTTACACAATGGTGCTTATGGGGGCTTACAAAACCTTGGACACTGGTTATGGTGTTAATGTTGGTAGTGGTGTTCGCAGTTTCTTATGATATTGTTGCTAATTGGTTTCTCTTCTTGCGTTGGGAAAGTATGTACATGACCCTAGTGGAAAAACTGTTGGGTTGTAGATAAATTGTTGAATGAATGTTTCCTTTTGGTTAGGTCATTTTCTCTAGCTGATGATTTCAGTGGAAGATCGTGGGAGGATCATCTTTTTGGGTCATTGTTAGGTTATTGGTGATGATTTTTTTCTATAGTTTCTAGTGCTATCTTTGTAGTACTACTCATTGATTGTGATGGTTATAATTATGCTATGTTTCTTTTCCCTTCTATGTTGTTATTTTTTGTGGAATAGATAAAGCTAGTGAAACATCTAGCTTCATCCCTCTTTGAGCTCACGAATTGGCGTATACATGGACAGTGCACATGTCGTAAGCGTGGGTACTAATAATCACATTTAATGCTCCTAATAGATCATTATTACATAATCACAAACAACACATAGAAGAACAATTAAACAATGCATCATTCATACAAAAGCAATAATAGATAATTAAATAAACAAAATGATGAAATCCAACATATAATCACGATAGCTAATAACAATCAAGAACACCATCCAATCGATCATTCGTCCCATCCATCCCATCAGTACTCCAACCCCCTAATCACCACTACTTCCATCTGTTGACCTCACCATCCCGTCCTCTGTTGCAATATACTGTGGCATCGACTACACGACCTAACCACATATAGAACCTGTAAGCGGAAGTGTCGATCGACTACATCGACCAAGCTTCCCCAGCAGGCATCCACTAGTCATCATCGCACATATAGGGGAGTGTGCACAACACAACCCTCCCATGACTCCAGGTTTCGGGGGATAAACGGTGGGAAATGCCTCCACCTCCCCTCATAGTACTAGGGTCAACATGCTATGTCAACCATACTGTGCCATCACTGTTCTAACGGGTCCTGTCATTGAACAACCACTTTGGGCAACTCACAATTCCTGTCAAAACTCACACTCACCCACAAGTCATAGAAATATTGGAATTCACAATTAAATAGTATGATATTTGATATAACATCATTATACTCATGATGTTCAAGACATCTCGTGACCCTTGACAACAAAGGAATCTGCCTATCTCATAGCCAATCAACATGTGGAATAGTTCATCATTAACATGAAACATATATAGTGATACCCAACTCTTTCAAGTGCTAATCCATATCACTAAAACGATATTTACATATAACCATGTAAGTTGTTTTTACAAACATCTAAATTAGCATTGCACATATGGATATTCTATATTCAATTTTGCATGTTCAAATGAAATAACATATTCATTGTCATTAATAAATTAAAGCAGTATATTTCATTTACTATGCATGCCTCAAGGGAGTCCACATGTTCACATAACAATCATCTTGATCAATCTATCTTACTTAAATAAACAAATAAGATGCTAAGCTAATTCACATTAGAGTTTTTAATTAATGTATGTCAAAATATGGGGCGTTACAATAACATTTAACACTAATGCTAAACTATGTTACGCCATCACCTTGGATAGAATCCATTAGGGCTAGAACAAACCAACCCCATAGTTAGGGTTATAATAATTATTTTCCATGCAAAATAATTATATAGCTAGGTTAAAACCTTAACCTTTGAAATATATGAAAACATCAACCAAATTGTGCATGTAGAGTCCTACGTGTAACCTCGACAGGGTAGACTTAACATGCATTAGCTTCAATAGCTAAGTAAGCCTCAGGACTGCTCCAGAACTCTCTTGGCAAACAAAAGGTTTTAAACATAATCAAATATTAAGATAAAAATAGTACGACATGAGAATGATAAATTAAATGTCAATGTTAGAGAGAATATGACTTTAATACAGTGAGAGTTGTTTCCCGACAAGCTGAATGTCGACATAATTACATTATGAATTTATGAGTCCATGAATTAAAAGATTGTAGGTAATAACCAAACGTCCAATATATTATATATGACGATATAAATGAAATCATAAATACTCTCAAGAGTAAGAGAGACACATATTCCTACTTCAATGCTTTAAGAACAAGAGAAATAAATGTCGAACTTATGAATATCAGATTAGCATCAATGAATGCATGAGACATTTATACAAATAATAAGTTAAAAGAATTTTCGCAAGTATAAAGCTCGTTTTATGGACAGTTACCATATTAACAATTAAGTGTTGACTGTTTGTAAACAATTAAGTGTCGCAATTAAAATTACAAACTAAGCAATTAATCAAAGAGTTAAACATTCACAGATATACTTTCTGCATAGTAATTCATTGCAATTTAACTGCTTAGAAAATTTTTAATTTTTGATGAAATTTTGGAAAATTTTTAATTTTTGATGAAATTTTGGAAATGTTACATGTAAAAATTACTGACTCATCGAATGAACTTATCTCATCTCTAGCCTTAAACAGAAGATACACACCAAAGCTCGATTACAAATTGTCGGCGGAACAACAACATAACTAGGAAAGTGGTGGCAAAAAATCTGGAAATCCCATTTCCCATCAAAGGCAAAAAGTTTCATGTGGTGTCTCTTAGCAAACCGGATTCTGAAGTGGGATCGTATGAAAAAGAAAAACATTGTAGGACCAGGATGGTGTGCTCTATGCAAACAATGTGAGGAAACAATATCACATCTTTTCTTGAGATGCCCCTTCACTGTAAACGTATGGTCAAAAATGAAAACACAGATTCTCCCTTCTATGGAGTTGAATGGAGACACACTTGAATAAGCTTGAAAATTATGGAACATCACACTCGTGCTTTACTACTGATATCCAATTGGGGCATATGGATTGCCAGAAACAAATTGATCTTCAAGGAAAAACAGACCACCCCTGCTCTTACGGCTCAATATAGCATTTCTATTCTATCTTACTTACCGCATGAAAAAAACAACCTATCCCCCGCACTATTGTAGTGGAAGATATAAACACTCAAAATCGATAGGCATTTTTCGATGGGGTTTCACAATGATTTGTGTGGAGGAGGTGCAATACTCCACTTATCAGAAAACCACCATTACAAGATACATATAGGATTCGGGAATGGGTCAAACAATTTTGCTGAACTTTATGCATTAAAACTCTTGATTTGCTTTGCAAGAGAAACTCATTATATACATCTTCATATTTTTGGAGACTCTATGATCATCATAAATTAGGTAAATCAAGTTCAAAGATGCCACAATCTGCTCCTAAACTCAATGTTGAACCCTACAAAATTATTCATCCATGAATGTACCCATTTACGAATAGAGGATGAATATACCCATTTACGAATAGCTTTTTTGGCATACGGACGTACTCAATAGATAACGGTGTATGGCGACAACTGTAGGCAACAAATGACTGCTGCAACGACTGTCCATAAGCCAATCCTCCAATGGAAGATCCTAAACAAACAAACGACTGTCCATAAGCCAATCCTCCAAGTGGAAGATCCTAAAAGAACATTAATAACCGTCACAAGATCGAACCTTTTGAATTACTTCACCAACAGTCTCATGTTTCCAAGCATAGATAGACCAGATAAACATAGATAGACCAGCAAAACACCCAGAGAAAAAACTGATCATAGCCGAGAGTGAAAACAGAAACGCCCTTTGGTTACTGGGAACTCAAACAAGCAAGAAGTGAAGATATTGAAATATGAAGGGGCATCACTATGGTTTGAAATAGTACTAACAACAATCACATTTTTAAATATTGTTGATATTTTTCAATTTGCTTGACTTATGGGAAGACTGAAATAATGATAAAACTGAAACAAGCTGGCACAATAGCAGGGACGTGATATAATTGAAGACGAAAATGTCTACGATCATGTGTGACCTGTTAACCACATTAGTATTGACAAACGCATGAGTTAACCACATTAATTCTTTCAATTTCAACCAGAGATTTAGTGTGCACGACCAAGTCTATGCCGTATCAACAAACCCTAGCTAATAGCCACAAGATTTAGATTTGTGAATAAAATGACGATTTACTCTCACATATAGTCAAATTCCAAAATAAAAACCCTATCGAGGTAATCAAAGTATTTAACCAATTAAATCAATATATTTAATCAATAAATTGTATGGTAAAAAATTTACCTTCGCTCAACATAAATCCAAACATAAAATAAATCAATTCTTTAATCAATAAATACTAAAATCGTATTCAGCTGATTGTGTTCAAAACAATCGTCGAACATAAAACTCTGTTCATCAAATATTGACTCATTATTTACTTAAAATTCTGTTTAGATAATACTATAATGTTTTTTGAGTTTGTGGAATGGATGCATGATCCTTATTCGATAGAAGAGTTCAGTTCGATAGACAATGAAAAATTCATGGTATAAAGGAAAAATTAATTACATCCGATTTGCATTTATGTTTTTTTTTGGGTGAATAATTGATAATTTTTTTAACTAAAAAAACTAAAATAAATAATAAATAATTTATGATTGAAAAAAAAAAATATAAAAGAAATCAAATATTACATAATTTATTTTTAATACTTAACCTGTAACCCTTAAGTAGCTATATATTGCTATATATTACTAGATAATTTATTCTTAACACTTAACTTGTAACCCCAAAGTTAAGTAGCTATACTAGTACAATATATATCAATAATCCATAGAGTAATCAACTGAATGTTTTGCAGGCCTTCTGAGTGAAGCCCAGACGATTGTTCCCTCTATCATACAAAATATAAAAATTAAACTGCTGATAGCTTCCTAAGAGCACAGCAGGTCCGACGGGAATCTCTAAACGACTGGTGTTAAGCATTGCCAGGCAGAGTGAATCGGAAGTAACTCGCATGAAAGAATTATCAAGAGGCAGTATCATGTCTGAGCCACCATTGAAATGGAATGCAAACTCAGGCAACTGAATACTGGTCACACCAGAGAAATTGTAACACAATCCCCAACCAGTTCTAGATTCAAGATCACGAGCTCTTGTGCGTCCAATCTGAGAGGCAAACTCGCCTACAATGTGACTATATATTGCTTCGGGAAAGAGACTGTAAGAAGAACCCGAATCTATTACCGTTCCACCATTGCCCTGGCTGTCAAATGTCAATACATTGAACGGCAGCTTCAAGCGTTTTCCACCGATACTGACCGCTTCGAGACCAATGTAATAGTGACTGGAAGTGTCTGGTACAGAAGAGTTTATTACAAAGGGAGTGTAAGTCAAAGCAGTATACTTTGGGACCGCCTTGTCACCGATCACTATCACACTGCTGTTGTTTTGATCGTTTAGGCAATACGCAAATCTATCGCCAAGAAGAGGACTAAGCTGGGAAGGCATAGAGAGTCCTCCTCTGCCAAATCCTGCAATACCAGAAAACACGGACGAACCCACTGAACATCCGAGTCCGAAGTGCTTTATTTTTGGTCTCTCTTCCAGTGGCAAAGTCAAGGTCTCACTCAGTAGACGTCCGGTCGCGTTTCCGGTGCCATACGTAAGTGAATACTTTGGACAAGCCCGCGAGCAGTTCTGGATGCTTCGATGCAGGTCTTTGCACATTGGATCTGCACATTTTACAGGCACAGCAGAAGATGACTTTCTTGGAAGAAAAACCGTGATGTATTCATGAGGGCACCTCCTATAACATGTATACTTTCTGGTGCAGGGTGCCCATACCACATCGCTGCCCGTGTCCATGACGAGAAATAGCTCCTGTGCAGGAGTGCCCACAGATAATTTGATGTAATACTCGATCATGTCACTGGCATAGTACAGAGGCTCCTCCATGCCGTTCTCCTTTAATGTAGACTTGCTCTTCCTCTTCATGTGAAGGGTCATGGATATTCCGTTAATCGACTTATGCTCATCTTGTTGACACAATATTGCAGAGAGGTGCAGTGAGAGGGTAATGAAGAAGAAAATCAGCTTCAGCTTGGAGACCACCATGTTTAGAATTCTTACGGAGACCTAACAGTTCTCAGCAATGGGATTGAAATGGGCATTCTGAATATAATTGAATATTAATAGGAAACGTATAACGATGGTTGTCATCATGATGTCGATGTAGATCAGAGCGTAAACCTAGTGACATAATTCAAACTTTTGACCGAAGCTGTGAGTGCTGACGTCGGTCAGTGTCCGTCGAATAAATAAAGTAAAGTGAAGTAAAGCTGGGCCGGGCCAGCACGGACCGATGCATTGTTTAATGGATCTCCATTGTTTATTTGTTTGATGTTGTCGGTAGCACAATGATTGTATCAAACAGCGATCCCTAAGAATGATATTCCTCTATACGAAATAAAATCTTATTCTTCAATAAAACTTTTTTCACTCAAAAAGCTATAAGAATACAAGATATTACCAAAACTATAATTATATATATATATTCGTTTGGTTTATAGCCTATAGGCTTGAAAGATGGATGGCCACGGCCTCACCCTCTCAACTCCAAATTCAGAAACCTAAGCTCAAAAGACCCAGAAACTTATACAGTGATCCATAAAAGTGATATTCCTCTATACGAAATAAAATCTTATTCTTCAATAAAACCTTTTTTACTCAAAAAGCTGTAAGAATACAAGAAATTACCAAAATTATAATTATATATAATTATATATATATATATAATCGTTTTTGCTTTATAGCTTATAGGCTTGAAAGATGGAGGCCCACGGCCTTACCCTCTCAACTCTAAATTCAGAAACCTAAGCTGAAAAGACCCATAAACTTATATAGATTTGAACATTTTATATTGATTATTTCTTTGTCTTAGACTTGGAAGTTCCAACCAAGTGAACTATCCCTTAGGCATACATATATACATACATACACATATATAGTACAAAAGCTAAGGGTTGGTTGGAATATATTAATTTCAATATAAGCATCAAGAAAGGCCTCCCCCTCTCCCTTGTCATTTTTGGTATTATCATTGATATGTTAGAAGGTTGTTTAATAGAAGCAAGTTTCATTGACACAACATTAACATGAATTGTCATCATCCTTCTTCTTTGTGACGTTGTCCCTCTCATATTAATAAGCAATTAAGTCTTCTCAAGGATTCATGTTGTGGTATGGGCATGACCATTAATACCTTCTTTGTGTTGTCTCTCTCATATTAATAAGCAATTAAGACTTCTCAAGGATTCATGCTCTCGTATGGGCATGCCCATCAATACCAAGAAAACCAAATTTATGTTGATAAAATCTAATAAGGTCACTTACACTCATTTTTTGTATGATAATAGCAACTTGGAGGAAGTGATTTCCTATAAATATTTTGGGATTGATATCCATCACAAGCTTAACTCAAAATACAACATCAAGAAAAGGATCAATGGAGGGTGGAAAGCTTATTTTGGTCTTGAAACCAATCCTTAAGTCACCAAACCTTGTGATATGGGATAAAAATAAATTCCTCTTCGAAACTCTTCTCCCTCTCGTTCTCCTATATTGGTGTGAACTTTGGGGATGAAGCTTCTCTAGAGAATCTTGGAGTAGGAATGAACATATCTAAGAGCATTTTATAACTTATAATCTTAAAATTGAAAGCAATATGCCATATCATATTCCCTTATTGAAGTGTGTCTTTCCCACATTGAGAGCATAACTACTTCAAAAAATTGCTTTAAATTCTAGTCAAAACCACCTAAGGCTCAAGTGAGGTTGGCATAATGATGCCATGTACTGGTTAAAGATGTGGGCGGTCGACAAAAATGTCACTTTGCAAAATATAGATAATATCAAAATATTATTATTTCGATGTTCAAAGAGAAGCTATGGTGTGATGAAAATTTAGATGGTAAAAGAAAATTAAGATATTACAAGGAGGTCATCAAGCCTAATCTTGAATATAAAAAATATCTCTGTGTTGTGAAAGAGGGATTGGATCTTTCCTAAAAACTCTCTTTGTGAGACTATGAGTGTAGAGATGAAAACCACTTCCTCTTAGATTTCCCTATATACACCCACATAGAGTCTTAGTTTCAAGATTTTTATTACAATACGAACTTCTCCAATCTTTTTGAGCACATAAATAAATTTACTCAAAAGCAAACGAGATAGTTAGTTACTTTCTTAAAATCCAATAAACCAAAATTAATCTAAATAAATATATACATAAACCTAAATCTTTCTATTAAATCTCTCTCTCAAAAAAAATTATATATATATATATATAATTTGTTTATAGAAAAGTTTAATTCTTAACTAATATCCAATAGTTAAAAAACAAAAAATAAAAAACCATTTAATACAAATAAAATAACTAATAAATAAAATATTCATCTAATCTATTTAATACAAATAAGATAACTAAAAAAAATAAAATATTTATCTAACGAACAAATTTCCAAGGATCACCTATTTTAAAAGGTCTTCTAACTCCTTATATGATTGATTGATATTTCATTTTTCTTGTTTACTCATTTTTTAATAAGTAAGTGGGCAAATTTTCACCAAAATTAGTATACATTTTATTTTTTAATTTAATTAATTAAAGATTTTTTTTTCCAACCATTTTTATTAAGTGTAATTTAAATATTCTACATTTTAAAACACATTGAAATATATAATACAAAATTTGTCATAATATTTCAAGGTTAGTTATCATAACATCTAGGTAAGGCTTTCTTTATTCAATTTTCAATTTACTTCCCATAGAAATTTAGAGATCATATGAGATGATGAGACTTCTAAATATTAAGTCATAACATACCCATAACATCTAAGTGAGGCTTTCCTTATTCAATTTTCAATTTACTTCCCACGGAGATCTAAAGATGATAATGGATGATGGGGATTCGAAATATTAAGTCATAATATTTATATTAAGTCATAACATATATATTAAGTCATAATATATATAGGATAAAGTAAGGATAGGATTAAGTTTGATTTCATAAAATATGAAAAAGTTTTCAATAAAATATAAAATAATTTCCAATGGTTTAAACTAAAAGGTATATTATAATCACAATTATTACTTAAGAATGATGAAAGCTATAGTATAATTGATTTTAGGTAATACTATAAAAGAGTTTTTATTTTAAAACTATAAAACAGTTTATTTAAAATTTATTTAATTTTAATTTAAAAATTATTTAAATAATTTATTCAAAGTTTATTTAATATTCTTTTAAATAAAAAAATATTATAAAAAATTTAAAGTCAAAATTCCAAAAAGATATGTTAAGGGTTTTTTTAAAAGAATTAATTAAAGTTGCTAATCTTTAAGAAGAAAAGAAGTTAAAACATTCTTTTAAAATAGATTTAAAAAAGAAAAAAAATTAATTCCAAAAGTTTGTCAATTTCTTTTTTTAAGTATTTAAATTGATAAAGAATATTTCATGTGAATCACACTAATGTTAATGTGTTGTAAGTCAATTAATGATTTCTTAATATTAATGATTTTTTTTTATACTCATATTTTATTTCTTAAGTTTTCAATAATTAGGTGGATACATAAATCTAAAGATCTCACCAAAATAATATTCTTTCATGATATTTTTAGTACATATTAAATATACTTTAGTCTAGTCAATTATATTTTAGTCTAATCCAAGACTTTATCTATTTTATCATCGAAGTAAATTTTATCACCAAAACAATATTCTTTCCTGATATATTTTAAATAGTATATAGTCTAATCAAATATACTTTAATCTAATCAGTTAAAGACTTTATTTTATCATTGAGTGACCTTTATCACCACAATAATATTCTTTCATGATATATTTCATACATACTATATACTTTAATCCAATCAATCTAATCAATTGAGAACATTATTTTTTCATTAAATCACCTTTATAATTTTTTATGTTTTTTTCACTGTAACACCTCTCTATATAACCAGTACCAATTCCACCTAATATATTTACCTGATATATTAAACTGGTATATAGTTCTGTATGATTTATAAAATGTTTTATTTCAGTTAATATCTTATAATCCTAAAAAAAACTTCTCCCTAAACGTAAGTATGCTTTCTAAAATGGAGGCATTCAATTTCTTTAACTATTAATTACCTACAAACTATATTCCCCGGCGACTACTTCAAATCACATTGGACATTCATATGCGTTACTAAGGTATTAATCTTAAGATGGTAATCATTTTTTCTTGCAAAAGTAACCTTAGCAAACGGATAATATGATGAATTTAGCACCTCTTTTCATGAAAATTATAATCTTTAATTTCACCATTTCCTCAATCGATAACGACAATACATGACCGACATGTGGAAGCTAATGTGGATGATTATCCATTTCTATCGAGTTCTCTCAAATGATTAATTAGTGGTTGTGATTAAGGACTTGAGGTAAATTATTTTTTACTATTAAGTCTTTCATATAGTTGTATTACATTTTTATTATTGTATTACATTTTTATTGGTTAGTTAAGATTTTAATTGTACCGTTTATGTTTGATATATATTTAGAAGATCTAGTTTTACAATATAATAATACTAATCTAGTTTTAAAGCTATAGTTAAGTAATACTAATTTGGTGTATGAAACTCCCTTATTTGTGGGACAAGAGAACCCCCTCTACACAATGATGTAACTGCTAAAGTCTACCCAGTTGTGCATAGATTACCCCCTCCATATTTGAACCTATTCTATGTAAGCATTAGGCCCACTCAAAGAGGCTTCTTAGTCATTCTCTTCATTTCATTCTCAAGGAATGTAGTTACTTCTTCTTTCTATTTTTATACTTTTGTGGGGATCTAATCCCTAGCATTTGGTATCAGAGCTATTTTCACTATTAATTTTTCTTGTGGACATTTTAGGAAATGAAATTTTGAGAAATCTTAGTGTTAACAACCAAAATTTGCTCACCTACATCATCAATTTCATCACCATAATTGACCATAATCGGTAGCATTAGCACCATTTCTTTGTTGAATATTGTAACTTCTAAGAATATTATATTTGGAGATTATTATTCCGAAGATGTTTCATCCCTCCGAGGTAGCCCTATTATGTATCCGGAGATGATTATTCCTCCGATGGTTTGTGGTAACTAGGGTTATTAGACCCACCATGTGGGGGTCGGCCCTGATCTTATATTTTAGGGGTTATTAGACTTCTCCAAGAGATGTTGGCCCCATTAGGGATTTTGGTCAGTCAGGAACTAGTATAAATAGAGGAGGTGAGCTCTTCATTAGATACACTTGTACAACTCAGAAAAGTAGCGCACTTGTCTAGGAGGTCTGCTAAGGAGGTAGAGAAGGAGATCAAATCTTGGAGCACATCTTGTATTTTGGTTGATCACCTTATTGAGGAAAGCTTTGATGGGTTTTCTACCCCATGAGGGTTTCCCAGGGTAAATTTTGTGTCTATCTTGTGATTATGTTTCTTTCAGTGATCTTGCTAGTCTATTTGGTTTAAACTTAACATGGTATCAAAGCTAGCCTGAATAGGACATCTTTCACAAGGTAAGAATATCTCTCTCTCTCTCTCCGGTGAAAATTAGCATTTCAGCAAAACGTTGGTATTATTGAATTCTGATTAAATGGCTTGATATCCCTTCTCAAAACCAATCTTTTGAGCCCTAGATCGAACCTTTTGGTTGGGTAGAACTCCGGGAAAGTCAAACCCTAGTTTTACCAAAAGTGCGATAAACTAGAAATTGGTTTCAGCAAAAAGTTGGTATTATTGAATTTTGATTACATGGATGGATAGCCCTTATCAAAACCAATCTTTTGAGCCCTAGATCGAACTTTTTGGTTAGGTAGAACTCCAGGAAAGTCAAACCCTAGTTTTACCAAAAGTGCGATAAACCAGAAATTATGTCCGAGTATCTGGAAAATTAAAAGGGTTAAAATTTCCGGGTAAGTACTACTATATCTCTTATCTCTTGGAATCCCCCAAGAGAAGATGGCTCCAAACACTAAGCTTGAAGACAAGCTAGAAGGTATAGAAAATTTCTGGGCATGGAAATATAGAATTGGTCTCATTCTTGAAGAGAATGATCTTGCTCATTATGTCAAGGATGAAGTTGCAGAACCTGAAGGAGATGAAGCCAAAGAGAAGCATAGGAAGGATTTGATTAGGGAAAAGAGGATCATAGCTGATTCTATTAAATACCACTTGATTCCCCAAGTGGCCTCCAAGAAGACTCCGAAGGAAATGTATGATGCCCTAGGAAGAATGTATGAAGGAAAGAACATCAATAGGAAGATGAACCTAAGGACTCAGTTGAAGAGCACCAAGATGCACAAAGGAGAATCCATTCAAGACTACTTCTCAAGGGTCTCCCAAATCAGGGAGCAACTAGATGCCATTGGTGATACTCTTGATGAAGATGAACTTGTGATGATTGCTCTAAATGGTCTCACTAGACCTTGGGAATATTTCATACAAACTATGTGTGCCAGAAAAGAAAGCATGAAGTTTGATATAGTATGGGAGGATTGTGTTCAAGAAGAGGCTAGGGTAGCCAACAGAGAAGATCTTCTCAAAGAGGAAAGAGGGGTCACTTCAAGAAAGTGAACCACAAGAAGTCTCAACCCTCTCATAGATTCAAAAGGAAAGGAGGAACAAACTCAGAAAGAGATCTCTCCACAGTCCAATGTTATAATTGTCTTAAACTAGGACACTATGCTAGAGACTGTACTTCACCAGAAAAGAAGAAGAAGAAGTTTGTTCACAAAATACATCATGCACATATGGAAGAGGATGATAATGAAAAAGAAATAGGAGAAGAAGAAGAAGAAGAGGAAAGGCCTCAAAATAAAAGATCTAAAGTAAAGAAAGAAGATCGAGAAGAATATGTCCTATTCTCTGCACTCTCTGGATTTGTGTCTCCTGGAGAAGATACATGGCTCATTGATAGTGGTGCTTCAAAGCACATGATAGGTCAAAAGAAAACTCTCTCAAGACTTGAATAAAAGTCTTCACCTCAAAAGGTATCTCTAGGAGATGATTATCAATATCCCATCAAGGGAATTGGTGAAGCAAGCTACAAGTTTGATTCTGGAACACCCTTGAAATAGAAAGAAGTTTTATATGTACCAGGTTTAAAGAAGAACCTACTCTCTCTCTCAACACTAGATAAGAAAGGTTTTAGAGTGGCTTTCATAGATGGACAAGTACTCATGTGGTCCAAAGGAAAATCAATTAAAGATGCGGTTATCATTGGTGAAGAAGAAGGATATCTCTATAAGCTCAAGGGACATCCAGAAGTTTCCCTTGCTCATGAAACCTCTAGCCCCAGTGAGCTATGGCATAGAAGACTAGCTCACATTAACTACAAAGCCTTACCCTAGGTAAGCAAGGTGGTCATAGGATTACCAGATTTGAAGGGTGATCATAATGGCTCATGTATAGGTTATAAGAAAGGGAAGAATGTCAAGAACCCTTTTCCAAAGAGTGAAACAAAGACTAAGAACATTTTGGAGCTAATACACTCAGATGTATGTGGACCAATGCCCACTACTTCCCTAAGTGGATTTGAGTATTATCTCTCATTCATTGATGACTATTCAAGGAAGACTTGGATATACTTTCTAAAAGGTAAGAATGAAGTCTTTGGAAAATTCAAAGAATTCGAGGCCCTAATAGAAAATCTCTCAGAAAAGAAAATCAAGATTCTCAGAACAGATAATGACGGAGAATATACTTCAAAGGACTTTGAAGACTTTTGTAAAGAATCCGGAATTGAGAGGGAACTAACCAGTCCCTACAATCCCTAACAAAATGGGGTTGCTGAGAGGAAAAATAGAACCATCATGGAAGCTGTAAAGACTATGATACATGATCAAGATCTACCCATGTATCTATGGGCTAAAGCATCCAGGACAGCAGTCTATGTGTAAAATAGACTATCCCATAGTGCTCTTGAATTCAAAACTCCAGAAGAAGTGTTTACAGGAAAGAAGCCTGAGGTAAGTCATCTCAAAATATTTGGGTGTCCTGTGTAGATCCACATTCCAAAAGAAAAGAGAACCAAGTTGGATCCTTCTAGTAAGAAGGGAATATTTGTCGGATATTGTGAATCATCTAAAGCCTTCAGAATATACATACCAAGTTTTCATCATATAGAAATAAGTAGAGATGTAACATTTGATGAAGAAGCAACTCTCAAGAAATCCAGGAAGTGCCAACTTGAAGAAATCTATGAAGAAGATACACCTCCTAGAATCACAGAGGCTATGCACATCCCTAAAGATGATTCACCAGAAGATCATGACATGTTGGAACCACAAGAACCTTCTATTACAGATTTATCTAAGAAAAGAAGGCCAGCATGGGCCAGAGACATTATTCAAGGAGCTGAAAGATATGGAGCTCCTGAAGGCTCCACTAGAGAAAGAAAGAAACCTAAGCTAGTGTCCAGCTATATGGCCTTGATGTGTGATCTTGTAGATCAACAACCTACTAGCTATGAAGAGGCAGCCCAGAAGAAAGAATGGGTAGAAGCAATGACAGAAGAATATCAGTCAATAATGAAAAATGATGTTTGGGATGTAGTTCCCAAACCAAAAGATAAAAGTGTGGTTTCTTCTAAATGGATTTTCAAGATAAAACATGCTGCAGATGGTAGCATTGAAAAATACAAGGAAATATTTGTAGCCAGAGGATTCTCTCAGAAGGAGGGAATTGACTATGAAAAAACATTTGCACCAGTTGCTAGGTATACTTCAATTAGAACTATCATGGCACTTGCATCTATGATGAAGTGAAAATTACACCAAATGGATGTTAAGACAGCTTTTGTGAATGGTGTAATTGAAGAAGAAGTATACATAGAACAACCACAAGGGTTTGAGGTTAAAGATGGGAGGACTCATGTATGCAAACTGAAAAAGGCATTATATAGTCTGAAGCAAGCTCCCAGGGCTTGGTACGAAAGGATTGACAATTTCTTAACAAGCATGGGCTTTACTAAGAGTAAAGCTGACCCCAATCTTTATCTTAAAGTGATGGATGATGAACCAGTTATACTATTGTTATATGTAGATGATCTATTTCTAACCGAAAATGAGAAACTAATTATTGAAAGCAAGAAAAAGCTTTCTTCAGAATTCGAGATGAAAGACCTCGGATTAATGCACTACTTCTTGGGTCTAGAAGTATGGAAAGAACAAAAAGGAATCTTTCTAAATCAAGGTAAGTATGTTGTGGAGATTCTAAAAAGATTTGATATGTTGGAGTGTAAAGCCATGGCCACTCCCATGGACTCCAACTTGAAGTTATTAGTTAATGACTCATCAGAATTAGTAGACCTAACTCTATATAGACAAATCATTGGGTCATTAATGTATTTAACAAATACTAGGCCAGATATATGCTTTGCTGTAAATACCCTGAGTCAGTATCTAGTAGAACCTAGAAAGGTTCACTTAATAGCTGCAAAGCATGTAATGAGGTACCTAAAAGGTACATTAGCTTTTGGTCTATATTATCTTGGAGGTCATGAACTCCGATTACATGGTTACTCAGATTCTGATTGGGCAGGAAGTGTCTCAGACAGAAAGAGTACTTCAGATGGATGTTATGGTCTTGGATCTGCCATGATCTCATGGTTCATCAAGAAACAATCTAGTGTGGCTCTCAGTACTGCTGAAGTAGAATATATAGCTGCCTGTTCTGCCAGCTGTGAAGCAGTGTGGCTTTGAAAGCTATTATCTGGAGTGTTTGACTTAGAAATGGATCCCACTGTGATTATGTGTGACAATCAAAGCTGCATTAAGATGACAGAAAATCCTGTATTCCACGACAAGTCAAAACACATTGAGATCCGATACTTTTATATACGAGATATGGTGCAGAGAGGTGTTATCAAGCTTGAGTATGTGAGCACTGAGGATCAAATTGATGATATCTTGACCAAACCTCTGTCTCGAGTGAAATTTGAATACTTCCGAGACAAGCTCGGTGCAGTTCAAAAAGACCCTCCTCAAAAGAGGGAGTAGTATAATCACTGATGATGAGTTTGTCTCATCGAAAACAAGGTATTTGATGAGGATACCTGTCTACGACACCTGGATACTTAGAAATACTTAGATTTAGCACTCTTATACTACATGCTTTTGATGATAGATGTATTAGTGAGAATACATGCTTTTGATGCTAGATGTATTGGTGAGAATACATGCTTTTGATGCTAGATGTATTGGTGAGAATACATGCTTTTGATGATAGATGTATTGGTGAGAATACATGCTTTGATGATACCTGTATCAATAAGGATACATGTGAGGATTGCATCATCCTTGAACACACATTCTAAAGAGAGCCATAGAAAGATGTCTCCGAGAAAGAAGGAGGATTGCATCATCCTTGAACATATGTTCTAAAGAGAGTCGTAGACATGATGTCTTCGAGAATGAAGTCCTTGGTGGACATGTGAGGATTGGATCATCCCTGGACTTCAGTCCTAAAGAGAGCCATAGACATGATGTCTCCAAGAATAAAGTCCCGAATGAACAGGTAGGGGTTTGCATCTTCCCCGGACCTCAGTCCCAGAATTGAGCCGTAGACTGATGTCTCCGAAAATTGAAGATAGGACTGCATTGTCCATGAACTAGGTTCAAAATGTACGTGATGGGATTGCATCATCCCTAGACATGAGACTTGTCTTAAAGGAACGTGTGAGGACTGCATTGTCCATGAACTGGGTTCAAAATGTACGTGATGGGATTGCATCATCCCTAGACATGAGACTTGTCTTAAAGGTACGTGTGAGGACTGCATCGTCCATGAACTGGGTTCAAAATGTACGTGATGGGATTGCATCATCCCTAGACATGAGACTTGTCTTAAAGGTACGTGTGAGGACTGCATCGTCCATGAACTGGGTTCAAAATGTATGTGATGGGATTGCATCATCCCTAGACATGAGACTTGTCTTAAAGGTACATGTGAGGACTGCATCGTCCATGAACTGGGTTCAAAATGTACGTGATGGGATTGCATCATCCCTGGACATGAAACTTGTCTTAAAGGTACATGTGAGGACTGCATCGTCCATGAACTGGGTTCAAAATGTACGTGATGGGATTGCATCATCCCTAGACATGAGACTTGTCTTAAAGGTACATGTGAGGACTGCATCGTCCATGAACTGGGTTCAAAATGTGCGTGATGGGATTGCATCATCCCTAGACATGAGACTTGTCTTAAAGGTACATGTGAGGACTGCATCATCCATGAACTGGGTTCAAAATGTACGTGATGGGATTACATCATCCCTAGACATGAGACTTGTCTTAAAGTGATAAGGACTGATCATCCTGGAACTTGATCTAGATTGCATCATCCATAGACCTATGTCCTAAAGAGAGCAAGATTGATCATCCTGTAAAATGATCGTGTGATCGTATGATGACGATGCTAATGATCGTGTGATGACGATGCTGATGATCGTGAGATGACGATGCTGATGATCGTGTGATGACGATGCTGATGATCATGTGATGATGATGCTGATGATCGTGTGATGATGATGCTGATGATCGTGTGATGACGATGCTGATGACGTTGATGTTCCAGTAACTGGTTGAGTTACTGATGATGATGAATTGAAGAAAGATTTCGATGATTTATAGATGTATCATGTATGATGTAGTCGATGACTCCTTGCTCCTGCAGACATTGTTATAATATCTTTCTCGTTAAGGGGGAGTGTTGAATATTGTAACTTCTAAGAATATTATATTTGTACATTATTATTCCAGAGATGTTTCATCCCTCCGAGGTAACCCTATTATGTATCCGGAGATGATTATTCCTCCGATGGTTTGTGGTAACTAGGGTTATTAAACCCACCATGTGGGGGTCAGCCCTGATCTTATATTTTAGGGGTTATTAGACTTCTCCAGGATAGGTCGGCCCCATTAGGGATTTTTGTCAGTCGAGAACTAGTATAAATAGAGGAGGTGAGCTCCTCATTAGATACACTTGTACAACTCAGAAAAGTAGCGCACTCGTTTGGGAGGTCTTCTAAGGAGGTAGAGAAGGAGATCAAATCTTGGAGCACATCTTGTATTTTGGTTGATCATCTTATTGAGGAAAGCTTTGCTGGGTTTTCTACCCCATGAGGGTTTCCCAGGGTAAATTTTGTGTCTATCTTGTGATTATGTTTCTTTCAGTGATCTTGCTAGTCTATTTGGTTTAAACTTAACATTCTCATCTCACATCATCCATATGACATGAGTAAGTGACCAAAATGTCCAAAACTAAAAGTCAAACTTGAAAATTACCATATCTAAAGGGTCGCTCCTTTTCCTTCGAAAGGTGTGACTCCGGTCACACATATTGTCCAAAAAGTCATGAGTTGGTCCCCAAAATTGAAATTTCAGTTATCATTCATCATTTCACACTTTCATAAGGAAAGTAGTTGCTAAAAGTCGACACATACATTGACATGGTCAAAACCAATAACTGACCTAACTTCCTAACATATCCACTAAGCAATTAATGGAATGGAGAGCATCCACATTGGATCTAGATCCTTCTTCTAAGAACTCATATGGAAATGTGCAAACTAATGAGGGTCACTTTTGGTGCGTTAGATGCAATAGAAAACTGAAAAATCAAGCATCCCTAAACTTACTTAGCTTTTTGATATACCACCCATCCACATTCACCCATCCCTCCACCGCAACACAGACCTCGCCCCCCCACACATTCCCCCATCACACTCACTTCCCCTTCCATGGTGGCCCCATCCATATTACAACCAATTGGCATTTATCTCCGTAGACATGCATCTCCACTTCACCCACGACAGTACATGCCTCCTTCTTCCACCTCTCCTTCTTCCATTGTTCCCCCTAGAAGGTGTAGCCACCATCGATGTGGCTACATCTGCTCGTATACCATTCACCCTAGCATAAGAGCAGGTTGTCCAGCCGACTGCTCCATCCGCTAGCCATGAAGACCAGCCGGTTGTGTTCACGGTGAGGTTGACTAGTTTATGAAAATCTTGTTCAATTTTAACGAAAATTACTATGTGCATCTAATTTCATCATTTATCTAATTGTTCTAATTGTTGCAGAGTGGCATTGATGAGAGACTTGGAGCACGGAGGAGAGAGACCCCCTCACAACTTATAGTCTCGCATGCAGTGATTTATTTAAGATTTGAAAACTATTTTTATTTTTAAATTATGTTTTATACTTTTATAATTGCCAGGAAAATTTGACATATTATTGTTGTCATTTCAGGGCATGGGGGGACGTGGTCCAAGTCGCTAGAAGGACCCGGCTTCCTCTAGCACAAAGAAGAGGAAGATCGATTTTGGAGATGCACCTGGGAGCTCTGAGGGTGGGCAGGAGGATTGAGAGACCCTCCTATGTACGCTAGACATGATGTGGCATTTTGGGAACAAGTTTCCATATTTTGTATAGGGCACGAGCTACCATATTTTGCATAGGGAACAAGTTTCCATTATATAGATGTTGAAAACGATGTTCCGTTTTTCCAAAAAAGTGTACATGATTGGATCATTTTTGCTTATGAATAGATGGATTTGCACTTGTCTATATGAATTTGTCTTTGATGGACCTCAATATGAGTCCCTTGCATTTGAATGGGTCTCCATAAAATGATTTATACTATATGTTCTATGGGGGTACACTGAGAATGTAATAATAGTATTTGTTATAGTAAATTGTGTTCACATACAACATACACACATCGAGCAAATTCACATACACACATACACACAACATCCAACATACACATCAATATGTCACTTCAAATAAGCCCTTTAAACTCAGTTATTAATGCATGCCTATTAATTTGTCAATGCCACGATAAAAAACAAGGAAAACTAGAAAGTCATTAAGATATCAGTACAACAATGCAACACATAGTATTCACAAGCAAACTGAATAGGATGAAAATAAAATTTAATGCATCTATATTAGTTTTTGCAAAAGATACAAGCAAAATATGATTAAGTTCTATTTATCCCGTGTCAATGATTGACAGTGTAAAGGAAACTGCATAATTTGATAACAAAAAAAACAACTTGTCAAGTTAGTGGAAAAATCACCCAAGTTTCAGGTCTAATAGACATGGAGTCTATACTGAAAAGCTTAGCACATGATATATTGATTGTGGCCTATTTCTTGAATCCTTTTCTAATCATCATATGACTACTTATTTATAATAGAAACTGACAATTTACAAGTATCCTATATAGATGCATTTTCCTATTCCTTGTGGGCATTTCTAGAAAAAATGATATATTTGTTTCAAGCCACATATGCACTCTTCTATTTACATTGGCTAGTAGTTAACATTGGATATTGGACATTTGGGATGCACCATAAGCACTTTACATTTATCAACACACATTCTACATTAGAATCATTCTTTATTTCCATATGCACTATGTTTATTAGTTTTTCAATGGAAAAGACAAAAAATTAAGCAAAGTCAAATATGGTTAATATATCATTACAACAAAGCAACACAAAGTATGCACAAGGAAATTGAATAGGTTGAAAAACAAATCTAATTTAGATATCTTAGTGTTTTCAAATGACAATAGAAAAAAAAATTAATTAAGTTCCATGTATCCATTATCTCAATGAACATAAGTGTTCTCAAATCAAGTAAGAACACTAAGAATGAATTATTATAGGTCCATATGCTTCAACATCCTCAAAGTGTCCTTGAATGGCCACGGGGTTCCTGAAAAAAATTCTTTTAGCACAAAAACTGTGACTCCGGTAGTGAATCCATCGATTCTGATGGATTTCGGATGTCGGATTTCAGCTAGCCCCCCCCACACTGTGCCTCCAATGGCTGGAAACAGTGCAAATGTCCCTTCTTCAAAACTAGGGTTTTGCTCAGTGAAGCCCATTCCAATTTCGCTCAAGGGGGTCATTTCTCATCTGAAGGCTCCCATGCATGCATGGTCACCATGAACAAATCCACAATGGCCATACACATGTGTAGGAGCTGACAGTATCTAATTCCGCTCACCAGTTTGGGTTCTATGGCCCCGGAGCAAATCCTCAAAGTGTCCCTGAATGGCCACAGGGTGCTCGAAAAAAAATCCCGTAGCACCAAAACCATGACTCTAGTATTGAATCCATCGATTCCAATGGATTCTAGATGTCGAGTTTCAGCTACACCCCCCCCCAGACCGTGCCCCCAATGCACGGAAACGGTGCCAATGTGCCATCTCCGGAGCTAGGGTTTTGATTAGTGAAGGTCATTCCAATTTCGCTCAAGGGGGGCATTTTTCATCCGAAGGATCCCGGGCGTGCATGGCCACCATTAACAAATCCACAATGGCCAGACGAATTTGTGGGAGCCAATGAAATCCAAGTCTACTTTCTCGTTTGGGTTTCGTGGCCCCGGAGCAAATCCTCAAAGTGTCTCTGAATGGTCACAGAGTGACTAGAAAAAATTTCTGTAGCACCAAAATCGTGACTCTGGTAGTAAATCCATCAATTCAGTATGCCGGGTTTTAGCTAGGAGAACCCCCACACTATGCCTCCAACACCCAGAAACGGTGCCAATGTGCCATCTCCGGAGCTAGGGTTTTGCTTAGTGAAGGCCATTCCAATTTCGCTCAATGGGGACATTTCTCATCCGAAGGCTCCCGGAGGTGCATGGCCATTATGAACACGTCCACAATGACCATACGCATGTGTGGGATCCAACAGAAAAAATTTCCTCTCTCAGTTTTGGGTTCTGTGGCCCTGAAGCAAATCCTCAAAGTGTCCCTAAATGGTCCCGGGATGGCTCACAAAAATGCTTGTTGCACCTAAACCGTGACTTTGATCGCAAATTGGTCGATTTTGATGGATTCCGAACATCGGGTTCTAGCTAGGTTACCCCACACCGTGCCTCCAATGCCTTGAAACAGTGCCAATGTGCCGTCTCCAGAGCTAAAGCTTTACTTAGTGAAGCCCATTCCAATTTCTCTCAAGGGGGGCATTTCTCATCCGAAGGCTCCCGGGCATGCGTGGCCACTGTGAACATGTCCACAATTACCATACGCACATGTGGGAGCCGACGGAATCCAAGTATGCTCACCCCGATTTGGGTTCCATAGCCCCATAGCAAATCCTCAAAGTGTCCCTAAATGGCCCCAGTGTTCTTGAAGAAAATGTCCATTGCACCAAAATCGTGACTCCAATCGTGAATTCGTCAATTCCAATGGATTTTGATCATCGGGTTCTATCCAGGGGACCTCCACACCGTTCCTCCAATACCCAGAAACGGTGCCAATGTGCCATCTCTGGAGCTAGGGTTTTGCTGAGTGAAGGCCATTCCAATTTTGCTCAAGGGGGCCATTTCTCATTCGAAGGATCCCGGGCATGTGTGGCCACCATGAACACATACATAATGACCATACGAACATGTGGGAGCCAACGGAATCCAATTCCGCTCGCCGGTTTGGGTTCCATGGCCCTGGACCAAATCCTCAAAGTGTCCCTGAATGGCCCTAGGGTGCCTGATGAAAATTCCCGTTGCACCAAAACTGTGAATACATCGATTCCAATGGATTCCAGATGTCGGGTTTTAGCTAGGGGACCCCCCACACCGTGCCTCCAATGCTCTGAAAATGTCCCAATGTACCATCTCTGGAGCTAGGGTTTTTCTCAGTGAAGGTAATTCCAATTTCGCTCAAGGGGGGCATGATGCAGGAGCATCGAGGCCTAGGCAGATCTGTCAAAGTTGATCAACATAAGGAAGCTAGCTAGAGGGAGTGCAAACAACCGCTTGTGCGTGAAGCATATTGACTCATTGAAGTCAATAAGTCGAGCAAAATATGTCGAAGTAGTCAATAGGAATGAAGAAGTCGAGAGTTTACATGTCAATGTCGACATGTTAATTTCGATAGGAGACAAGTTGCCACAGAGTCGTGGAAAGTTCAACATGTTGTCAAACCCCATTGTCAACAGGTTGGGCATGAGCCAATTGAGGAGGAAGGGGCGGACTGGTGAAGCCTAAGCACAGAGTGAAGCCAGTAGGTGATTCAAAGCTGATGGGAGGTAGTATGGCCGATGGGATGGTTTACTGTAGTAGGTCAAAGAAGGAAGCGTAGAAGTTAAGGAGAGTACTTGGTAACAGTTCGGAGTTGCTGAGGAAGTTAATGGTAGTTATTGCAGGTGGGTGGAGACATGACAGATGTCGTCATGGGAAGAGATTGTGCAGCATGGTCGGGCGCTGACAGTTGCAGGTCTGCAAGATCGTGGAAGGATCAGTTAACAAAGGATGACTGTCTCGGGGATCACAGTAGTCTTGGGAACCGTAGCAGCAGATTAGAAGACTAGGGAGTTTGGATCAGTTGAGGGACAATTCCATTTTCTTAGAGTTGCAGAGTAGAGTTTTTGGAGAAGTTTTGTAGATTGGAGAGAATAGTCACACAGCTTCCAAACGCAGAGAAGATCGAGCCATAGCTCAGAGTTCAGCAACAAACCAGGAGAAGGTGAGGTCGACACACTACGATAGCACACCACCGTTACTTCTGTATTGCAACGGCTGAGGCCGACAGATAGTTAGTTAATTTTATTTACAGGTTATTTTGCATTGTAACCGATTGGTAGAAGTAATATAAGCTACTTCTGGAATCCTGTTTTACACCTAGTTGTGTGAACATCGTGGTCATGTCATGTGTAATGTTAAGCAAGAACCTTGTTGCAAGCAACCTTCCTTGCGTTAGTTGGTATTAGATCCCGAAAGTGAGTTCGGTTGAATCAAGCGAGGATAAAGGCGATGATACCAACCTGCCTTGCGTCAGTTGGTATCAGAGCTATAGCATCCTGAGAGCCGAAGGATAGCTATATTAGAGCGGGAACTGAATCCCTATGCATAGAATAACGTCAGTTGATATTGAGCCTGCAAGTGGGTTGAACAGCTCCAGCTGAAGTTGGGTCGAGTTGTGCACGACTTGTGAAGTCTTGTTGCAATTGGATGAGTGAGAGTTTCAACAGAGGTTGAAAATGGCTCATAGAGGAATTAATGTCTGAGGACAAAGAGCGTGTGGCGTAGCAGTTACAGTTCATTGTGAGATGCTGGATGAGTGCGTCCAAATGATGCTAACTTTGACAAATGAAGTCGCAGTGATCAAAGAGAGCCAAAGGCATGGTTGTATTCCTGATGCGTTAGACCAAAGCGATGAGGAAGTCGAAGAAGTGGAACCACAGGAAGTAGTGGAAGATGAACCAGAATAAAAACTCGTCTAGATTTTGATGGATATGAGAGGTCGGGAAAAGATAGATGTCCATACCTACTCAGGAAGTCTGGATCCAGAAGACTTGATCGACTGGTTCAGAGAGATGGATAAATTATTCGACATAGAGCAGATCGAGGATCCAAAAGGGGTTAAGACAGCATGTCTGAGGTTGAAGGGTCATGCCTCATTGTGGTGGGACAATGTACAAGCTGACAGAGTCAAGAAGGGAAAGGAGAAAATCAAGTCTTGGGATAGGATGGTTTCCAAGCTGAAAGGGAAGTTATTACCGAAAGACTATGTGATTTCCTTATTCAGGAAGTTGTAGAACTTTCGACAAAAGGAGATGACCGTGAAGGAGTACACGGAAGATTTATATAGATTGTCGATAAGGTCGGGCCAAACTGACGAAGGAGAAGAAGCTGTTGCTAGGTATGTGAATGGCTTGAAATATGCCATTCAGGATGAATTAAGCATGTCAAGATTCAGAGCAGTGGGCGAATCCTACCAGTTAGCTCTACAGGCAAAAGAGAAACTGTTGAGAAAATCCGCAGCGACCAGAGGTAGGACGATTGGTCGGGGTGCGAGGACTATTTTCACGAAAGGCCAAACTAGCAGTTATAGGAAGGAAACTGTCAAAGATAGTCGACATGCGGAGGGGACATCGACAAGGGAGAATGCACCACAAAACTGATGCGGTGGTTATGAGAATCGTGGTCGAGGTGCGTATGGTCGAAGTGGTCCATCCGACAAAAAAGGAGCTAACAGACCAACAATAATCTATTACAAGTGTCATGGAGCGGGACACAAGGCATATGAATACCCAAAGATTCTACATGATACAAAGGAGTCGAAACCCAGACATTGAAGAGATGAGCAAGTTGACGAGAGGGAAGAATTGACACTCGACAGTAATGGAGATGGTAAGAAGAAAAGTCGAGCCATGAGAGTTAGCAAGACACTGGTTCTGGACGACAGATGCGACAAGCAAGATCCGTCATAGTAGAAGGTGATCTTTCGAACGAAGGTGCGAATTGGCGAATGGCATTGCAAGACCATAGTTGATGGCGAAAGCACTGAGAATATTGTGTCGACAGAGGTGATCTAGAAAGAAAAGTTGAGATGTCGAGAAAATCCACACCCTTACAAGATCTCATGGTTGTAGAAAGGACACCATGTGAATGTGACTAAACAATGCATGATTAACTTCAAGGTTGGGAAGTTAGAGGACAGCGTACTATGCGACGTAATCCCAATGGACGCATGCCATTTGTTGTTAGGAAGACCATGGAAATATGATCAAAAAATAATCTATGATGCTCGAGCCAACAAAGTCACTGTGTGGAATAATGGCGTGAAGAGGACTCTTAAGCCGAAACCGGAGAAGCAAATCAACGGTAAGCAGGGCGAGAGAAACTTTTGGGAGAAGCGCGTGCTGATGTGTTCAGCGAAAGAATTCCTTGCGGAGGAGGAAAAGCAGACGAGGTGTTATGCGATCATTCCAAAAGGACCATGTGTCGAGAGTGAGACAATGGAGGAGAAAATTCGAGTCGAAGTCGGAAATATGCTCGAAGAGTTTCATAGCATAGTGTTCGACGAACAGCGACGGGATTGCTGCTGACAAGGAGCATATACCATCAGATCGACTTGATTCCGAGGTCGACCCTTCCAAACAAGGCACCACATAGGATGAGTCCAACAAAAGGTCAGGAACTCAATTGACAGGTCCAATAGTTGTTGGATAGAGGGTTGATCAGAGAGAGTTTGAATCTATGCGCGGTACCAGCAGTATTAGTGCCGAAGAAAGGTGGATAATGGAGGATGTGTACAAACTCCATATCTATCGACAAGATCACGATCAAGTATCGGTTTCCATTGCCAAGAATGGACAACTTGATGGATTGTTTGAATGGAGCGAAGTACTTCACAAAGATAGACCTGAAGAGCGGTTATCACCAGATTTGGGTTAAGGAAGGAGACGAATGGAAAACAACATTCAAGATGAAAGAAGGTTTGTATGAGTGGTTAGTCATGCCATTCGGGTTGACTAATGCACCCAGTACATTCATGCTATTGATGAAGGCAGTACTAAAACCATTCTTGGGAAAGTTTGTCATAGTCTATCTAGACGACATTTTGATTTTCAGTCGAACCAAGGAAGAACACTTGGGGCACATTCAACAGGTATTGCAGAAGTTGCAGGAATAGAAGCTGATGGTGAACTTGCAAAAATGTTTCTTCATGAAGGAAGAACTGGCATACTTGGGATTCGTAATCTTGGGTAAATGGTTGGTGATGGACCCAAAGAAGGTGAAGATGATATTAGATTGGCCTGAACCGACAAGCACGACTAGAGTGAGGAGTTTCCATGGAATTGCCACGTTCTATAGGAATTTCATTCGGGGATTCAGTCGGATTTGCGCACCATTGTGAAAGTGCATGCGCAAAGGAGAGTTCAAGTGGACGGAAGCATCCCAACAAGCTTTCGATAAGTTGAAGGAAAAGATCACTGAGAGCCCAGTGTTAGCGCTCCCATATTTCGACAAAGTTTTCCAAGTCGATTGCAATGCAAGTGGAATCACAATTGGAGCAGTGTTGAGCCGGGAGGGACAAACAATTGCATTCTTTAGTGAAAAGTTGGATGATGCGAAGTGGAAATATTCAGTCTATGACCAGGAATTTTATGCTATTGTGCAAGCATTGAAGAAGTGGAGGCATTATTTGTTTCCCAAAGAATTTGTGTTGTACACAGATCACCAAGCATTAAGGTATCTGAATACTCAGTCAAAGTTGAATTAGCGGCACATGAAATGGGTTGAATTCCTATAGGGATATATGCTCATGTTGTGACACAGTTTGGGAAAGTCGAATAAGGTTGCCGACACATTGAGTAGAAGAGTTGCATTGATGAACACAGCGACAATTCAGGCAACAGGAATAGAGTCAGCCAAGATAGAGTATGTGACCAACGGAGATTTTGTGAAAGCATGGGAAGCTTGTCATGAACCATGGAGTGTCGACAGGACTCCATACTTGGATTATTTCATCCAAGAGGGATATCTATTCAAGGGGCGACAATTATGTATTCCCAGAGGATCAGTGTGAGAGAACCTAATCCGAGAATTGCATAGCGGCGGATTAGTAGGTCATTTTGGCATTGACAAGACCAAGGCATTGGTCGAAGAGAAATATTATTGGCTAGGGATGGTGACAGATGTCAGAAAGTGGGTTCGACATTGTCGAGTTTTCCAGTTGGTAAAAGGAAGAAGTTAGAACACAGGGTTGTATACACCGTTGCTAGTACTGAATACCCCATGGGAGCACCTGAACATGGATTTTGTGCTAGCATTACTGAAGACACAGCAAGGAACCGACTCAATATTTGTTGTAGTCGAGAGGTTTTAAAAAATGGTGCACTTTATTCCGTGTCGGAAGACAACTGATGCCACAAGCATTGTTGTACTATTCTTCAAGGAAGTAGTCAGATTGCATGGGTTTTCGAAGAGTATCACATCGAACAGAGATACCAAGTTTATGGGGCATTTCTGGAGAACACTATGGAAGAAACTGGACATGAGGTTGCAGTTTAGCTCGGCATATCATCCGCAGATAGACGGAAAGACCGAGGTGGTGAATAGAATTTTGGGAAACCTTCTGAGATGTTTAACTACTGATAGACCCAAGCAGTGGGAGAACGTGTTGGCACAAACAGAGTTTGCATACAACAATTCTTTGAATCGGTCGAAAGGTTTGATCCCATTGCAGATTGGTCAGGGAAGAATCCCACATGGAGTGGTGGATTTGTTTGAGTTGCCGACATAAACTAAGAAGATCCCAGATGCAGAATCATTCGCAGAGCACATGAAAGAAGTTCATGAAGATGTGAGCAAGCACATAGAAAACAGCAACGCGGCATACAAGTTGAGAGTTGATAGGAAGAAGAGACTACAGTCATTCAGTGAAGGAGACTTGGTCTATGCTTACTTGCGAAAGGAGAGATTTCTGACAGGAACATATAACAAGCTAAAGCTAAAGAATATTGGACCATGTAAGAACTTGAGGAAGATTTCGGACAATGCTTATGTGTTGGAGTTGCCGAATGACTTGAGCATTTCACCAATGTTCAATGTCTCAAATCTATACAAATTGAAGAAGGTTCAAGCAACAAAAGCGCGAAAGTGTCAAACATCGACTAGACAATGCATATTCCGAATCAACACAAGGAGGAGATCACATAAGTAATAGAGGAATGCAAAGTCGGGCATACACGCAGTTCGCAAAAGAAGGAATACTTGGTGCGATGGATGGATGATGAGTTGCAAGAGGTGACGTGGATTTTCGAAGAATATTTCAGGAGAGAGATGGAGCAGTCAAGTTCTTTTTCACTTGGGGAGTCTGATGCAGGAGCATTGGGGCCTAGGTAGATCAGTCGAAGTTGATCGACATAAGGAATCTGACCAGAGGGAGTGCCGATGACCACTGGTGCATGAAGCAGATTGACTCGTTGAAGTCAATAATTCGAGCAGAAGCTGTCGAAGCAGTCGACAGGAGTGAAGAAGTCGAGAGTCAACATGTGAATGTTGATAGGAGACAAGTTGCCGTAGATTCATGGAAAAGTCGACATGTTGTCAAACCATGATGTCGACAGGTTGGGAGTGAGCTAAGCGAGGAGGAAGGCACAGAATGGCGAAGCCTAAGTGCAGAGTGAAGCCGATGCGTGAGTCAAATCTGAAGGGAGGCAGTATGGATGACTTGATGGTTTACTGTAGTAGGTCAGAGAAGGAAGCACAGAAGTCAAGGAGAGTACATGGAAATAGTTCATAGTTGCTGAGGAAGTTAATGGCAGTTATTGCAGGTCGGTGGAGACATGAAAGATGTCGTCACAGGTAGAGGCTGTGAGACATGGTCGGGCGCTGACAGTTGTAAGTTTGTAGGATTGTGGAAGGATTGGATGTTAGAGGATGTGTCTCTAGGGGATCACAGTGGTCTTGGGAACCGCAACAACAGAGTAGAATACAAGGGAGTTTGTATCAATTGAGGGACAGTTTGATTTTGTTGGAGTTGCAGAGTAGAGTTCGGGGATAAGTTTAGTAGATTGGAGAGAACAGTCACACAGCTTCCGAACGCAGAGAAGATAGAGCCATAGCTCAGAGTTCAGCAACGAACCAGGAGAGGGTGAGGTCAACACACTAAGAGAGCACACCACATTTACTTCTGTATTGTAACGGCTGAGGCCGACAGATAGTTAGTTAATTGTATTTACAATTTATCCTGCATTGTAACCAATTGGTAGAAGTAATATAAGCCACTTCTGGAATCCTTTTTTACACCTGGTTGTGTGAACATTATGGTCGTGTCGTATGTAATGTTAAGCAAGAACCTTGTTGCGACGAGGTGGACTTGCGTCAGGGAATTTCTCATTTGAAGGCTCCAGGGCGTACGTGGCCACCGAGGATAGGTCCACACTGGTCAAACGCATGTGTGGAAGTAGACAGAACCCTGGTCCGCTTGTCGATTTGGATTCCGTGGCCCTACAACAAATCCTTAATGTGTCCCTGAATGACCCCATGGTGCCTAGCTAAAATGCCCATTTCACCAAAACCGTGACTCCGATCGCAAATCTGTTGATTCTGATGGATTCCAGACACCGGGTTCTAGCTAGCCCCCCCCCCACAATGTGCCTCAGATGCCCTTAAAGGGTAGCTACTGACAGGGCTTCTTTCTCGAATAGTAGTCTTCATGTGTGTAAGGTGTACTTCATTTTCCCATATCTCTCCACTGTCTTCCATTTCTCTGTAGAAGGTACCTCATAACTAGTCATCTCCTCGACCAAAACTTTCATCTCTATGTGCTCTGCAATGGAAGTTGGAGGAAGCTTTTCAGCTATCATGGCACATTTTTTTAAAATTTCAAAATCAAGGGAGAGTTTCTTCAGTAGAATTTTCCCTGTTAGAACATGAGTCAAACCTTGAAATTGCTCATGGTTCCTCCCGATGTTATATAGTAAATCCTTATAATCATCTTGGGAAATTAACTCATTATTTTCATCCCAAAAAGAAGACAGTCCCTTTTGTATTACCTTCTCAAATCCCTTTTTGGACACTTCAACCTGTTCCTTCATCTGTTCTGCACTAGCCTGAACATTCTCAATCTGAGAATGTTTGCTAAGGACTCTCCTAGCCCAAGTTATGACTGTTACCCTGTTTTCGATAGCCATTGCTTTCAGATCACCTTCTATCATAGTATTTAAGAAACTTATGGTACCCTAGGATGTGTCTTGTGGTATCTTATCTAAAACTTATCCCATTGCTTTACATCTTTGTAAGCTATCATTTGCTATGGCTTCCTTTGTCTTCAAAAAATCTAAATAAGGCCTCAATTTTGCAACTTCATCAATGATTGAATCCCAAATCAAATGCTTTGAACCTTGCAATGCTAGTTGTCCTCTCGCTTGGCCTATCATCCTTTGATTTCTGCCTACCAAATCTTTATTGTTTTTTGTCAACTCTTTTATTTCATTTTCCTTTTTCTGATTTTGCTCTTCTAGTCTTTGTTTTTCTTCTTTTAGTTCTATGATCTCCACCTCTTTCAAGCTCACTTGGGACATAGCTTGAACTATATCATCTGTGCTCGCTTCTTTGTTGCCTTGATATGTTCCTTGCTTCTTTTGTGCTGTATTTTCTAATTTTGCCTTTAGATCTTCAATTCTAGTCTTAAGAATTTATCTATCTTTCTCCCAACTTTCCTCTTTTTCCTCAAACTCGAGCAATTTAGCAAGACAATCATCCAATGCTCGAGATAAAGTTTCTTTTTCTTGTTCCAACACAGTTAATTCGGAGGCTTGAATTATCCGTGTTGCTGGAATTCTAACCTTTTGCTGAAGTAATTGGATATTATTTTATTTCTCAGCTAAAAGCTTTTCAATTGCCTCCCCTCTATTTGGTTCGTCATTGCTCTTCACCAGGTCATCTTGCAATCTTTTTATTTGCAGCTAATGAGCTTTGTTCTCTGTTTTCTCTTGGCTCAACTAGATTTACAGCCTGTTCATTGTTTTCTGTAATTTTCCCACTGTTAAAGTAGCTCTCATCATATCAGCATAAATCACCTCTCTAGTCTATCTGTGTAGGTGAATTTTATCAGGGACTGTTATCTTCTGCAAATTCAATTTCATTTATGTGACCTTATCATCAGACGATATGGCCAAATTCAAAGTATTTTTGTCTGGATCTCTACTAGTCATGAGAGTAATTTCTGAATCAACAACATTCCTGACTTCTGGAAACAACTTATGCATTGCTTTTGTTGTTGTTTGTCTGTCTTTGCCATATTTTACACATATTTCATCTCTTGAATGAAATTTGCTAGAATCACCTGTAGCTCTTGCCTCATCAAATTCGTATTCCTGTACTTGAATACCTGGTCCTTGGTATTTTTCTCTCTTCATTCCTTTTTCTTTATCAGATACAACTACTTCATATTGCTGGCTTGATTTCAATCTTTTGGCTTCTCTTTCTTTGTCCACCTGTATATCAGTACTTTCATAAAAACTTCTTTTACTTGTTGCTTCAACCTTTCATAGGGTAGGTACCAACTTAGCCGAAACTTTATCCAAGGTAGAAGGATTAACGTGTGAACTTCCCAAAACTTCCGTGTCTAATTCATATTGTAGTAAATTTGCCATCTTCGCTAATCCTTCAACCTCTTGGTGACCAAAGGATTTATTTTTGTTCTCTTTCCTTCTGTCAGAAGTAACACGACAAGGATCTTAATTAATAGCTGTGGCTTTCCTAAAACTCAGTGCTTCTAAATGTTTTTGTATAAAAGGGAGAGCATTCTTGTTCTTGATGATAAAAGGACCAATTTTTAAAGGGAACTTTCTATCTGTAGTTTTCTTGAAAAGTAGAAAATGGTCATTTTCTACTGTCAATTTTTTTCTGATAAACTCCAAAGCAAAAACTCTTAGAGTCAAAAAGGCTGGAAGAATAAAGGGCTCCTTAACAAATCCATAAAGTCTGATTATTGTATCTTGCTTCCCTGAAAAATAATCTCCAATTGCTTTTTTTGGGCTTAATTACATCAGGGTCTTCATCTCTGATAATACTCTACGAAGTTTTTTTCCAAACATCAATCTGTATACCACTAATAAAATAAAAGTCATAAAATTAAACATACTGTCTTCCACTATTTCTAAAAACACAGACTATTGGAATTGTAAATCTTTTCGACTACTAAACAGGAGCATTTTCATCAGGTGCGTCTAGAATCTGAAATGTCTTGAAGTGTGGAAATTCACTAACTGAGAGTGGATGTTCCGAGCTAAGAATTGATCAAATTTAAGGTAGGGTACTTGACTGTAATCCATTTATGTTTTAGCAATGCTTAATCTAAAAATAAAACTTAACTGGACCTTTGTTGTAAGGTCCCCATCTTAACCCTATTGCATTAATATTGTAAATGATGTAAATATTGTTGTTTAGTCATGGTGAGGAGCTCAAGGCCAAGGCCCCGCCATTGATTTATCGTTTTATGTATCGGCAATTAGAATAGATGCATATGGTTCTTGTACTAGCCGTGCATAATGTAAATTCGGACACCATGTAAATATGCAATTTTAATGAAAAACCCACAACTAGCTATGCAATGCAACAAAGAGATGGAGCATGATCTTACAAGGAATAGGGAGGAAAAATAACCAAACCCTTGAGCCAATGGAGTCAATCCATGTGTCAATGAGAAAACCCATGAGATCCCAACTACCCATTTTAGCTTATGCCCCAATCATTAAATTCTTCCCATAGTTGGTTGAGGTAGTTAATGCCTTGGGAATGATGAGGTATGGCAGCCAATTTCGGGTATGGGCAAGCCATCAATCTGGGAATTCGAATTTTTGCTTGCAAGGCAAGAAATCACCCACGTTTTGCCTTCCCAAGCCATTCGGAACCACAATCTTTCCTCTCTCATGCAGCCTGGGCCAAACTGGGGTCTTTCCTTCACATTTTCACCATTCTCTGCATTCTTCCATGCCTGGGAACTCGTTTTTGGTTAGCATAGTGGCTGGGAGAAGAGAACCACGATTTTCTGGGGGTTTATAGAGGTCATTTTTGCCCCAACATGCCCATGGACATTTTTCTGTAAACGATTATGCTCCTGGGGTTGTTTTCCCATTTTCCCATTTTCATTTTGGGCTTTCCCACGTTTTCTGAACTGGTGGAATTCCCATCATTGGGCATCCTACTGCAAAAAAACCCAGCACCTGCATTTCTGGCTGTTATGTCCCTTCCTGTTTAGTTTGAACCTATGAGCAGGAGATTTAGGAGTGGACGAGGACAGATTTGGCTTGATGAGCCCAATGAAGTATCCATAGCTCAATGGTTGAGCCACTGGCCTAGTAATTCACTTTTACCCCTCTCTTAGCAGCTTGAGAAACCCAACTGCTGATTGGCTTGGCTGATTCTGGTGTATCCTTGGCTATGTGAGAGCCTGTTTTCCCCTTTTTCCTTGTGGAGATGATGCCCAGCTCGGGGGGTGGCAATGGTGCTGAGAGATTAAGGAGCACACTGGCCTACGGTTGGGTGGAACGTTGCAGAAGTGTAGCTGGTTGCTCAGGGATTACTTGGGTTAAGATAAGTATTCTCCTTTGCTAATTTGATATTGCTTAAATTGATGAATGGCATGAAAATATGGAATGTATGATGGAAGTATATTGAAATCACATTTTGCTGTGGATTCAAATGTTTATGCATTTTCATTTCTCCATCTATAATTTGTATGAATGCTTATTTGTTTAGGTAGGGGACTAGATGTCCAGTATTATTATTAGTGTCTTCTCCATAGCCTTGTAGGATAGGAGTGATATTACAATTTGGTATCAGAGCTGCTGGTTGCAGCATTGGGCCTTTATGGGGGCTACCTATCATAGGTGCAGAGGTAAGTACACTTCCTGCTTAGCACTGAGAGTAAAGAAAAATTTCAAAAAATTTTCAATTTCAAAATTTTTCCAAGTTTCTATGAGTTCTGCCCGAAATTGCGGAAGGAATTCTCTTCCGAAATTGCGGAAGGAATTCTCTTCCGAAACTGCGGAAGGATTCCACAAGTTGTTCCGCAACGCGGAAGAATTCAGAAAACTGTTCCGAAACAGCGGAAAATTTTTCTAAGTGTTCGACGTCGAAAGGAAATTTTTGGAAGGAATTCTCTTCCGAAATTGAGGAAGGAATTCTACTCCGAAATTTGCAGAAGGAATTCTCTTCCAAAATTGCCGAAGGGTTCCGTGAATTGTTCCGCAACAACGGAAGACTTCGGGGAATCGTTCCGCAACTGTGGAAGACTTCAGCAAATCGTTCCGCAATTGCGGAAGACTTCTGCAAATCATTCCGCAATTGCGGAAGCATTCCGCAAGTCGTTCCGCAATTGCGGAAGCATTCCACAAAACGCCCTGCAATTGCGGAAGCATTCCGCAAAACGACCCGCAATTGCGGAAGGCTTCAACGAACCGCCTGAAACTGCGGAAAGATTCTGTGAATGGCTCTGCAACTGTGGGAGCATTCGCCGAATCGCTCCGCAACGGAAGCATTCCATGAATGGCTCCGTAACTACGAGAGCATTCGCCGAATCGCTCCGCAACGGAAGCATTCCGCGAATGGCTCCACAACTGCCGGAGAATTCGCCGAATCGCTCTGCAACAGAAGCATTCCACGAATGGCTCCGCAACTGCGGGAGCATTCGCCGAATCACTCCGCAACTGCGGGAGCATTCGCCAAATGACTCCGCAACTGCGGAATCATTCGGTGAATTGCTCTGCAATTGCGGAAGCGTTCGGCGAATTGCTCCGCAATTGCGGAAGCGTTCGGCGAACCACCCGCAACGACGGCAAGAATTTGTAAGAAAAAAAAAAAAGAGAACACTGTCGTCGACCTGCCCTGCAGTGGCGCAGGGAAGCCACAAGGGGGCAAGCCCCCTTGACCCCCATTCTTCCCCGGAGACAGTCATTGAAAGTGTGAAATGCACTCTTGGGATGATGAGCACAAATTGCATAAAGGATGGAATTCTCAGCAAGAGAAATTGGTTGTGATATCCATTATGGAAGATGAAAGGGAAAATGCCTCACCTTAAACTATTTCTGTTTATAGCATAAGAATTGCATGGTTGGAAAATAGCAAGAATGAATGATTGCACATGTGTATATGTTGAATTCCTAATTCATGAAAATATCATAGCTAATGATTGCTTGTATGCTTGGCAGGGAAGCCAAGAAAAGGATTAGCTATGATGTGGATGAGGAACTCCATGATGGATTGAGGAATTGAGAAGAATTCCTTAACTCCTCTCTTGCTATTGTATTTATATTCTAAAAAATTATGGCATAGGGATGCTGGAAATGCGAGAGGATAGATAGATGAAGTGAATATGTACTAGATGGCATATTGCACAGTGCACGTGAAAATGGTTTTGCATATATATGATATTGCATATTGGTAAAAAAAAAAAAAAAAAAAAGTGAGAATTTACATATGCAATGAGCCACTTAAGATCAAATGATGGTGGCTGCTAATAATTAAGTTGTGTTCGCATTAGTTGTAGGACCAGAGACAACTGAAGCATGGATAAGGATGTGGATGATGATTGTTGCCTACAACCTCATGAAGAGAGGATGGTGCAACAAATCCATGATCATGATGTTGGCAGAAGGACTGAGTAACCTGGGTAAGAGGCCGACTGATCAGGTAACATCAAGCGATATTAATAACAGCCATGCAGGTAAGGGTTAACGGTGCTTAATTGCATGAATGTTGAAAGAGGATTTGGTGAATCTCTTCAACTAAGATTAAACTAAGGTGATTTGGGTTGCACTGTGTGCCTGAATGTGAATGTTAACCTACCAAGTATGGTCAGGTGTGGGTAAATGAAGGCAAGGAGCCTTACACCCTATAGTTTCTAGAAACCTCAATGCATTCATATGAATTCCTGTCATGCAATTGGTGAAGATTGGTTGTGAGTTTAATAACCAAAGCAACTGAGGACTTATGGATCTGTCATGGTAGTGCATGATGTATGTAGTAATCATGGTTAGTCCATAGTATGATGGAATGCATAGTATTCATGAAATCATGCAAGATGACATTGAAGAGATATGCATTGAAATATTCAGTAAATGTAGTAAATATGCATGCATGTGTAGGTGCGCATGTTGAAATGCATCGTGTGGATGCATGGGTGTGACATATATATGTTTCAATGCAGTTAGATAATAGATGAAATGGTGGACTATTGCTAATCTTGAGACCATTCCATAAGCTGCTATGAATGCAGGAGAAGGACTGCTTGAAGAAGGTAGACATGTGATGGGCTACCAGAGCACTCTGTTGGAAGGACAGAGCTGCATGGAAAGGAAGTAATGAGTATTTACAGTTATTTAAATTGCATGGATAGTGTGACTATGTCTTGCAATTTTATTGTGATAGTGATGCATATATAGAAATGTATATATGTCTCATTACATTTCAAATGTTAAACAGCTGAAGGTGTTTGAATTTTGAAGTATTATAATTCTAAGATCACTTCAGTAACTGTTATGGCAATGAAGGATTATGTGCGTGGATACTCACAACGTGTTTAGCCGATTGAAGTTTCAGTTTTCAGGTAAAAAGGTCTTGCGTATGGCAATGAGGATAAGTCCATAGTAAAGACCGAGATCTACCATGTGCAAAAGCCAAAGGTTATGAGAAGGTTCTCATGGCTGTAAATTTATGCATGAAACAAATCTGAAAATTGTCTGGTTTAAGTTTATAAGAATAGTCTCATAGTTGCAAATCAAATTTCTGTAGGAAAACATATTTACAAATTTCAGATTTGAGAATTTGCTTATAATTGCTAATGACTGTTTCGGCTTATATAGAATTGTGTCAGGAGGACATGTTGTAGGTGGATGTTCATGTATGGTAGCAAGGGTGAGACTATAATGGGCAGAGTGATACCACTTACAAGAGCCAAATAATATGAGGAAGGCCTCATTGCTAAGCAAATCAATTTCTGTAGGAGACAGAATTGTAAATTCATATTGAATTTAATTATTAATGCTATTGATTGGTTATGGAACAATCATATTTGAAGCTTATTGCTAAATGTTGCTAACTGTTTGGCTATTTGATAAAGTGTGCCAGGATGACACATTGCAGGAAAATCATGTGTGATGGCCTGCAGAAGCCAAACCAGATGGGAAAGACCCCATGCTTTGGAAATGTGTTTCAGGTAAAACGCCATTGATAATGTCTCAGCCAAACTGCATGTCGGTAAACCATGAAAGTGAGATGGTAAAGCTATTCCTAGAAGGCATGTGAGACACATATGCAAAATGAATGAGTATTCTATGACCCTAGACAAGAACATGTATGTCTAAATTATTAGGGTTAATATGCAGAGCATGCTCTATCTTACTTATATCATTGCAAACTGCTTGAGTATGATTAGGGCCTACATGGCGGACATCAGAAAGGGGGTGCACACCTTTTCTGGTGCTGGGTCATGATAGGGTTTTCAATATTGACTACACCCTAAGGGAATGGATGCATTCCTAGTGTTTCAATACTTGGTAGTGAATGATATGGAATGTGGTTAAGAATTGAACAGCAATACTGATGAGCTTGCTTATCCTTCTTGTGTTGTCAGCCTACACAGATGCAGATTGATATTGCACATTAAAGGGCAAAGTGAAGAAGGGTATGCAAAGGGACTGTATGGGAATTGGCAACCTTTCTATGCTCACGTGAAATATTACAAGAAGGGATGGATAGGCTCGAAGAGCTGTGTAATAAGGGAAGGTACCATCGTTGTGTGAGTAGGGGTCATGTTAACCTGCAGTCAAGAAAGTCACCTATAAAGTTCCTAAAAGGAACCACCGATTTGCACAAAAGAAGGAGTGGTGTCCTTGTATAAATGAAGAGCTGATGTGTGTGAAGGGTTACGGTGCAAGAAGGTGTGGTGGCATTGGTAAAGGCATAAAATCTCTACTGGGACAGCAGTGGGAGGGCGGGTGCCGAGGACTAATTGAAAACCCTGAGATGCCTATGGCTCCATAGTTGAGCCTTGACCTATAATGGTCAGATGGTACAAGAAGGTGTGGTGGCATTGGTAAAGGCATAAAATCTCTACTGGGACAATAGTGGGAGGGTGGGCGCCGAGGACTGACTGAAAACCCTGAGATGCCTATGGCTCCATAGTAGAGCCTTGACCTATAATGGTCGGTGGCACAGTTTCCTTCCATTGGTCGATGACCCAGACGAATGTGTTGGCTCGGCACTGGAGAGGGCCAACCAGGTATGGGACTGGTTGGGAACCACCAAATGCTTGGTAAATCCAGTCGATGGGGAGGCGTACTAGTTAAGCATTAGCTATATCCAAGTCCATATGCGATCCCAAGGCTTGCAAAGCGAAGCAGGATCCTGTGGACCAGAGGGGAAACGCACAATACAGATAAGTATTCATTTTCATTTATGTCTTGTTTGGAATAATGAAGATTTCAGGTATAAGTCTTCTAACAACTAAGCTGATACACTATTGTTTCTTTGTTGGAAACCTTGGTCATTGCAGGAAGGCAAGACCCTGAAAGACTATAAATTGCTGGTAAATCCAGAGAGTAAATGAGCGGGCAATATAAATTATTAAGAAATCTAGGGAGTAGCTGGTTGAACGCTATAAAGTTCTTGATAAGTCCAGAGAGTGACTAGTTGGGAATTAACTACTTGATATGGTAAAACAGCGTGTACGCTGGCCCAACACCCCTTAAACAATTGATAAAACTAGTCGGAGCATTGGCCTAGCATATTGCTAAAGGAAATGATTGATAAACCCAGTCGGCGTACTGGCCTGGAATTTCCTATTCGAATGATTGTGGAGTAGCCTACGTGCTGGCCCAACATTCGTTATTGTGTTCACGAGAAATCCAAGGCTCGTAAAGCAAAGAAGGATCCCATAGAATAAAGTAAAGACATCCAATATAGATAAGTATTCAGTTACCTTGCAACTTCTTGCTTATGAATATACGTGTGTATATGATTTGGCTATGATTTCCTAAACTCTTGATTAGAGATAAACCCTATGAAAATGAACTAAACATGTGAATTGATTCAATGTTTGAGTGTAGGTATTGCTGGAAGCAAGGATTATGAAGGCATCCTAGAGATGCATGTGGACATGTGACCGTCCTAAAAAGCTCAGTATGAGCAGTAATGAAAGATGGTGCTAGTGGATACAAGTGGATCCTAGCAGCCAAAGGTTCTATAGGCAATAATAGGAAGGGTGCCCTAGCTGAAAGTCCATATACAAACCTTAGACACTAAGTGTCATAGCCAAGAAAGGAAAGTCAAAGCATTCACATTGAAGTGAAAGAGACTAAGGAGCATGAAACCACAGCGATGGTGTAGGTCCATAATAGAACAAGACTAAGAGGGAGAAATCGCTACTCTTCTCTTTCCTTTTGATTGAAGCATTTATAAAACAAAAGATTGTTGAATGCATATCATGGCTGAAAATAGATTGTGTTTAATTGCTTGAGATGAATTGTGAATGCTGAAATAATAAATTTCCTGTGAAAGGATGAACATGAATGAGTTCATGTGTATGTTGGGAAAGCATGAAAAGTGCGGAAGTCCCATGAATAAAGCATGGACATTCCATGACAATTGGGAAAATAATTGACTAATCTTAATGTTTATGTTATGCTTGTCCTCAAAAAGAATTCCCATGATGAATTTCACAGGTAAGAAAGTGAAACAATTGGTTGCAGCCGGCACAAGAAAGTGTTGCTAGTAAGCAAAGTGTGTACTGTTGTGCCCATTGACCATGGCAGCAGACCGAGGGCTATTAGAGTTGGTTGAAAGTCTTCTTCAAACAATTTCCAGGACCCAAGAAAATCTTGGGGAGATGCTCAAGCTACAGAGGCAACAGAATGAGATAAACCATGAGGCTTTGCAGGACTCTATTCGTCTGCAAAAAGAGGTAAAAAGCATTCTGGGAGAAATCAGCAAGGGAAAGGAAAGTGGACCAATGAAGAAGCATCCATCTAATCGTCCAATTAAGAAACGTTCCAGGTGGGAAGTCTCAAAGGAAATGGACTGGGAAAAGGTAAAGCCGCCAATGAAATGTTAGGGATGTGGAGGAAATCATTGCCTCCGTGACTGCCCAACAAGAGAATATCAAGAGTGTAGAAACCATAAATTCCCTAGGTTCGTGGACCAGTTGGAAGGAAAAGAAAAGGAAGGAATTGTTTTGGAACAATGTCCTCATGTAGAGCTAGAAGGTCCTAGCCAGCAAGAGCAGTTTGTAAAGGCCAAAGGACTTAGTCCTGAAAAAACCAAGTAAAAGGTGAAATACAGGACGAACCTACCACATTTTGTGAATTTTTGGACATACGTAAAGTGGGTATTTAATTTCCGAAGCATTGGAACACCGAGGATGGTGTTATTCCAAGGGGAGGGGAATGTAATGTCCCCATCTTAACCCTATTGCATTAATATTGCAAATGATGTAAATATTGTTATTTAGTCATGGTGAGGAGCTAAAGGCCAAGGCCCCGCCATTGATTTATCGTTTTATGTATCGGCAATTAGAATATATGCATATGGTTTTTGTGCTAGCTGTGCACAATGCAAATTCGGACACCATGTAAATATGTAATTTTAATGAAAAACCCACAACCAGCTATGCAATGCAACAAAGAGATAGGGCATGATCTTACAAGGAATAGGGAGGAAAAATAATCAAACCCTTGAGCCAATGGAGTCAATCCATGTGTCAATGAGAAAACCCATGAGATCCCAACTACCCATTTTGGCTTATGCCCCAATCATTACATTCTTCCCAGAGTTGGTTGAGGCAGTTAATGCCTTGGGAATGTTGAGGTGTGGCAGCCAATTTCGGGTATGGGCAAGCTATCAATCTGGGAATTCGAATTTTTGCTTGCAAGGCAAGAAATCACCCACATTTTGCCTTCCCAATCCATTCAGAACCACAGTCTTTCCTCTCTCATGCAGCCTGGGGCGAACTGGGGTATTTCCTTCACGTTTTCACCATTCTCTGCATTCTTCCATGCCTGGGAACTCGTTTTTGGTTAGCATAGTGGCTGGGAAAAGAGAACTACGATTTTCTGGGGGTTTATAGAGGTCATTTTTACCCCAACATGCCCATGGATGTTTTTCTATAAACGATTATGCTCCTGGGGTTGTTTTCCCATTTTCCAATTTTCGTTTTGGGCTTTCCCACATTTTCTGAACTGGTGGAATTCCCATCGTGCCGCATCCTACTGCAAAAATGCCCAGCACCTGCATTTCTGGCTGTTATGTCCCTTCCTATTTAGTTTGAACCTGTGAGCAGGAGATTCAGGAGTGGAGGAGGACATATTTGGCTTGATGAGCCCAATGAAGTATCCATAGCTCAATGGTTGAGCCACTGGCCTAGTAATTCACTTATGCCCCTCTCTTAGCAGCCTGAGAAACCCAACTGCTGATTGGCTTGGTTGATTCTGGTGTATCCTTGGCTATGTGAGAGCCTGTTTTCCCCCTTTTCCTTGTGGAGATCATGCCCAGCTCGGGGGTGGCAGTGGTGCTGAGAGATTAAGGAGCACACTAGCCTACGGTTGTGTGGAACGTTGCAGAAGCGTAGCTGGTTGCTCAGGGATTACTTGGGTTAAGATAAGTATTCTCCTTTGCTAATTTGATATTGCTTAAATTGATGAATGGCATGAAAATATGGAATGTATGATGGAAGTATATTGAAATCACATTTTGCTGTGGATTCAAATGTTTATGCATTTGCATTTATCCATGTATAATTTGTATGAATGCTTATTTGTTTAGGTAGGGGACTAGATGTCCAGTAGTATTATTAGTGTCTTCTCCATAGCCTTGTAGGATAGGAGGGACATTACATCTGTGACCATGGAATCATCATCAAACCCTAAAAACTGTGAAATGAGTGACAAAACTAACTGTGAATTTTCAGCAAAGAAATTAATGTCAAGTGGATAGGGGGTGTTATCAATGGCAAGGCCAGGTTTCAGACAACTGGTCATGAAGGTTTGTTTGGTCTCAGAGGATGACTCTCTCTACTGGCTAACTAGGGCTTCTTCGGAAAAATATTCCTGGTCGTGGGAGGAAAACAGGGGTACTCCTAGAGCTTTCCTAATGGTAGACGCATTTACATGGCAAATAATTTTCTTTCGTGATGAATTCATAATGACTCTGAGAATAATTTACTGCACACCATGAAATGAATTCCGGAAACCCTGAAGGTTTTTCGGGACAGAAATGGATAAAATGAGACTTATAAACATTGTGCACATCCAAATTTTGTTTATATAAACCCTCCAACTTGCTTTTGATTTCTGAAACTAAGAATTTAACCATTATGGGGTCACGAATGTCACTATCTCTATCCACTAGGGTTTCTCCTATCCTGATAGTTTCAATGTTCCAACAGATGGTTTGACTACTTCCTTCCATTATGTAAACAATTCTAGTTACTTTCACGAGTTAAGAAGACCTACCTAGCACGGATAGATTCAATAAACTATGCTCTGTCACTTTCAAGCAGCACAGACATGTTCCAATCCTCCGTCGTTCGCAACACAAAAGTCAAATTTGATGTGCCCTTCTCTTTTATACACCACCGAAGGTTGTTTCGAAATGCGGGATGGTGGTTTTCCTTACCGCTTTCTCTGATTGCGGAGTTATGTGGAGACGACATGTGTACAATGGTATGGTATTTCGCAACCGCTCAGACCTCTATTACGTCGTGCATGTTAGCGGCACGGAAATATTATGGGCCATCGATCTAACCTCCCTTTATCGAATAGTCATTGATCTAACCACCCTTTTATAATTCTCCCATGAGGTACAGCGGGCATTTTCCCAAGGCCACCTAGACCAGTTTTCCAACACTTGGTCATTACCAAGAATTTCTCCAACTTGGTTGATCCTGAAACCCTATTTTGGTAGACTTATAACTTTCTCCTCAGAAATTATTGAGGTAAACTGAGACCATGACTAGATAGCTACTTGAACAAGCTATAGCATGATATGATAGTGCGTGCATTTTTCTCAAACCATAAATTATGGTGGGAATTCTCTCATACCAGTTTTTTGTAGTTTTCATACAACATGTCAGATTGAGACACTGATTTAATGATAGCACCAGAACACCATCATGTGTCTTTCCATCCTCATCACACACTCCATTTCATCATACATGCCACATCATCACTTCCTATGGTGTCAATTCTCTTTTTGAGGTTCACACGTGTGAGATTTTGGCATGCCAAAATAGAGTTCAATTCATGTATAACCAGAATGATCAAGGCTGGAAAAACACAAATCACAAGAAGGGTCGACCAACCCTTCACTTAGTAGATAATTGTGAACACGAATATCCATTAATTCACCTGTATCTAGAGTGGTGAACACAAGAAGTATCGGATGATCATTCTTGCAGTCTAGAACCACTATGAAGATAATATTGGGCAGAATAAGTGTTGACCGCACCTTCATTTATGAGGGAGTTGTCCAAATATTCAGCCTATGAAGTATAGGCTATCAATTTATCTATATCGTGAATAATGAAGACTGAAAAAATACTAACCACAAGAAGGGTCGGTAGATCCTTCATTTAAAAGAGAAATGAAAAAATATTAAATCTAAGAAGGTTGGCACGACAATTCCCCACAACTGACTTCCACAGTATATGGTAGGGATTGGGACATTTCCTAAGTTATAACACTTAAACAATATTTCTCGGGACTTCCGACTGCCAGCAAGAAGGATCGGTCGCCCCTTCTTTTGGTAGATAATTGTGAACACCAATATCTGACAATTCACATGTATCTAGAATGGTGAACACAGGAAGGATTGAACCACCCTTCTTGCAGACTAGAATTATTATGAAAATAATAGTGGGCAGAAGAAGGGTTGGCTGACCCTTCATTCATTTATCTTGAGCCTCATTTGAAATGGGGTGTCCGTTAATGAAATACAACTTCAAATGGCCGTCATATAATGCAGACATTGATTCATTTGATAATTTGTATATTTTTTACTAGTTCAAATGATCGTCATAATTATCATATCGGAACAGCTCAAAAACCAATTTCAAAAGTGGCAATATCAAAAGAAAAAGTATGGTTTTGGAACCTGGATTTGGCAATTTTTGAAATGGATTTGGCAGTAAAATGCACACAACGGGTAATTTTCGAATATGAAAATAATAAAAGGAAATAGAAACAAAATCAACATATTTATTAATTTTGTCGACTTAATTCTGGGCCGTAAGATTAAGACAAGTCGACGGATGAGATCTAATCTGGAGAATGCAGAAGACGAGTTGCGAGGGTTTAATTGTTATGAAATATATACAATGTTCCCGCAATCTGCAATTGTAGGTTGCGTGACTACAACTTGAATTGCATGTTGAGGAAACACATGTCGCAAATACATTACTCAAACAGTTCCCGCAATCCGCAATCATGTATAACTATATAGCCACTTCAACAATCTATAGCATGTTATGATGGTGCGTGCATTTTCCTGAAACCATGAATTATGGCAGGCATTCTCTTAGAGCAGTTTTCACTACTTTTTCCATACTTTGTCAATTTACAAAGTTTCACAAACTTGCCATAATTTTCCAAAACGATGTCAGATAGCACTAGAACACCATCATGTGTCTTTCTAGCCTCATCAAACATTCCATGTCATCATAGTTGCCATGTCATCACTTCCTATCGTGTGAGATTTTGGCTTGCCAAAATAAAGATCAATTCATGTATAACGAGAATGGCCAATACTGGAAAAATATAAATCAGAAGAAGGGTTAGTCGCCCCTTTGTTTAGCAGATAATTGTGAACACCAATATCCAACAATTCACCTGTATCTATACTCGTGAACACAAGAAGGATCACATGACCCTTCTGGCAGTCTAGAACTAGTATGAAAATAATAGTTGGCAGAAGAAGGTTCGACCTCCCCTTCATTTATGAGGGGATTGTGAAAATATACAGCCTATGAAGTATAGGCTATCAATTCATGTATATCCTGAATGGTGAAGACTGCCAAAATATTAAGCACGAGAAGGGTTGGCCGACCCTTAATTCAAGCTTGGAAAAATGGCGGAAATGACCCATGGTAAAAACTCACAGTCAAATCCACACAGTAGGTAATTTTCGAAGATAAAAAATAAGAAAAGGAAACAACTGACATCTAATATGGGGAAGGCTTCAACGAGTTGCGGGGGTTTAATGGTCTGGAAATATATAAAATGTTCCCGCAATCCGAAATTGTGGTTTGTGGGACTATGACACGAAATAAAAGCAAACCATAGTTTCCGCAATCCGCAATTTGCCTTGCAGGTTGCGGAAACAGATGTCACAAATTCATTATTCAAATAGTTCCCGCAATCCGCAATCATATATAACTAGATAGCCACTTCAACAAGCTATAGCATGATATGATGGTGCGTAAATTTTTCTGGACCCATGAATTATGGTGGGCATTCTATCAGAGTAGTTTTGACTACTTTTTCCATACTTTTTCACAAATTTGCCATACTTTTTGAGAATGATGTCAAAATAAATGATACACCAGAACACCATCATGTGTCTTTCCATCCTCATTACACATTCCATGTCATCATAGATTCCATGTCATCATTCATGCCATGCCATCATAGATGCCATGTCATCATACATGCCATGTCATCACTTCGTATGGCGTTAGGCCTCTCTTTGAGGCTCACACGTGTGAGATTTTGGCCTTCCAAAATAGAGATCAAGTCATGTATAACCAGAATGGTCAAGGCTGAAAAAATATAAATCACAAGAAGTGTCGGCCGACCTTTTTGGTAGTCTAGAACTAGTATTAAAATAATATTAGGCACACGAAGGGTTGGCCGCCCCTTCATTTATGAGGGAATTGTGCAAATATTCAACCGACAAAGTATAGGCTATCAAATCATGTATATCCTGAATGGTGAAGATTGCAAAAATACTAATCACAAGAAGGGTCGGTCGACCCTTCATTTAAAAGAGAAATGAAAAACAATTAATCTACAAAGGTTGGGACAACATTTCCCCACTACCAACTTCCGCAGTATATGGTAGGGATGGGGACATTGCCTATGTTATAACATGTAAACAATATTTATCCCAAATTTCGACTGATGACAAGAAGGATCGGCCGCCCCTTCCGTAGTATAAAAATAATAGTGGGCAGAAGAAGAGTCGGCCGCCCCTTCATTCATTTATCTCAAGCCTCATTCAAAAATGGGGCATTGGTTAATGAAATTCAACTTCAAATGACCGCAATATTATACAGACACCAATATCAAAAGAAAAAGTATTGTTTTGGAACCTGGATTTTGGTTCTTTTGAGAACAAATTTGGCATTTTCGGGACCGATTTGGTCACTTTCGGAACTGGTTTTGGCGATTTTGGAACCGGTTTTGGCTCTTTAGGAACCTTGATTTGGCACTTTCAGAATCGGATTTTGCAATTTTGGAATCGGTTTTGGCACTTTCAGAACCAGTTTTGGCATTTTCGGAATCGGATTTGGCAATTTTGTTATCAGTTTTGGCACTTTCGGAACTGGTTTTGGCACTTTTGGAACCGGTTTTGGGACTTTTGGAACTTGGATTTGGAAGTTTTGAAACTGGATTTTGCTTGATTTTGGAGTCTAGAAAGGTTTTTTGTGACCCGTCTTCAAAGTGACTTGGACTGGAATAAGTCCAAATTTAATGAAATTGGCGTTATGTCTTTAATTAATAAATAAATATTCTAAAGAGCATTATCTTTCGCGTTACCTCTTCCTTCTATCTTAAATCCAACGTAAGTCCACGATGATTCGTTACCATTTTGTAATATGAAATTAAGAACTATTTTTACCATAAGAAGAATTCTGAAAATGAAAAGAGTTTGTACATTGCTAATAAGTTTAATTATCCATTTATTGTTATTATAATAAAATAACCATTTCTAACCATATATCTATTTTATTTCTCTTCTCTTTTTATTTTATTTTCTAAAGCTTCTTAATATTCAATCAAAGAACTCATCTTTAATTAATAATAAATAAACAAAATTCATAATTAAATTGTTAATTGAGGTTGTATTTATGAGAGTTATGTACTGACAAATAAGATGACATGATTGAACTCTAAACGGGGTGAGTACGAATTTGAAATCAAAGCTACAATTATGTTCAAATATTTTAAGGGAAGTTAGATCGGTGCAACTTATTGACGAAAATAATTGAGTTAAGTCTATCATCCTATCAAATTTTGTGTGGACACAAGAATCTTGACAAGGACAGGTGAAGCATTTTGGCAATTTCACGGATGGAGGCAGCTCGATTAGGTATCATATTTTCAAAAGTTGAAAGTTTGGGGGTGCATTAACTAACTCTTAACTAAGTGGAATAAGTCGCACTTGTCTAATCTTTCACGTCTTTCAAATATGTCATTTACGCATTACCATACCAAGGAGTTAAGATTTCTTAGTGAGGGGGGGGCGAAACACTCGATTATAGTTTCATGCACACCCACCGATTGAGAAAAACTAAGATAAGGAGAAAGCTAAGTCCCTTGGTCTCATGATCAATTGATCGAGTCTGGAATCCTTGTTGTTAGCATTACTCCAAAGTGCTTATTGTTTGCTCTAATAAATTTATTCTACTCCCGCGAATCATTATATAGAAGGGAAGAACTGGCTCTCGGAAAGATGCTTGGATGCGGAGCGTTACAATTGGAGAATTTGTCTATAGCTCATAGTTGGGTGATCCAACTAATTCTTATTATAATTCCAACCAAGATCCCTTGGAGGCAGTTTAACTGTTGATCCATTCCCTACTTCATTGATTTCGTATCAAGTACAATACTACCGCTATTTAACGCAAGTAATGGACCAATCGCACAACTTATCTTCCTAACCAATGGGGATGTAGTTGTCAAGTGATCCATTTATGCATCCATTGACCATAAAGTCCTGCTACAAATTCAATCAGGTGGCCGAGACATTCCAATATATAATAGAAATGCTAAAAAGTAGGATTGGAATGGGGATATACAAAGATATTAAATTTTAAGGTATAAAGACTATGCTATGTTTGACTTTGCTTATTCATCTAATGAACACAAAGTAGGAACGCTGGTTGAGAGTTCCTTGCCGAGCAAACTTTATGTAGTTACCGATATGATACGATTCATTATATGTCATTCTACGGTTTTTTCTTAAGCAAGAGTCAGTCCATTCTAAATCAATTAATAAGTAAGGCATTGTCGCTCAGTGCACTTCATTTGGTTTCCCATTCTTTTATATTAAGGCTTCATTCATAAGTCATTAAGGCAAGGAGATAAGAGACAACCTGGGAGCAAAGAAAAAGTATAGTGCCAGTAAGACTTAAATAAATAAGCTAATGCTTCTTCAGTTAATGCTACAAATGAACCTGAAATTGTTGCGGCCAGCATGAATAAACACCTACTTTTAGTCAGTTAAGTCATACCAAGTCCGAAGACAGTCTTCTTTAACTGGTCATGTATTTAGTAAGCTAGTGTCTTTAGCCGGCCATGCCCGACCCCCCTATCATCAGGGATACATTTCTTTGCGTTGATGTTCACACTTCTTTTTCAGTAATTGGATTCACGATTTGTGTATGCACTTGGATATTCCATAGTAGCATAATTCGAGTACGAATATGGATACGAATACGATTCGATACGGAAAAAATACGTATTGAAAATATCTAGTACAAATAAAATATGAAAGTAGCTTGCTTATATATAATATTTTAATCAAATATTCACAAATATACATAAACATTTATATAATAAAATTTAACATATATTTGAAAAACAAAAATATAAATCTCAAGAAGCTCGGATATGGAAGTGTGAGAGACGACAACTACTTATCTATATTTATTCCAAATTTCCGTACACAAAGTACCAATACGGTCGAATTATGCTTCTATGGGATATTCTATGTGGGTAGGGAGTTGGGATTGCCGATTGATTTGTTAAACCAGATTGTTATCATTTGCAGTCTTCCTTACACTCCTTCAGAAATTGTACAGATTCTAGCAATTTGTGCACAGGTTGAAGCACTAACAATTGATAATTTGATGAAGAAAGTCTTGCATTCCTAGGACAGATCCAGGAGAACATGCATCACTGAGGCATGCAGTCCAACTCTTATCACCTGCAAGTATTGTGGCTCGCACTAATGGCCGTGATCAAGTTTGCAAGGAAGTATGCAGACAATAGATGATGAGAAGAGAGGATATGAAGGGAAAATGGTTTCATGAGACAATAATATTGACAGTCATGTGTGAGCAGATTGTTGAGTAAGCTGACGAAATGTTAGCTTGCAGGCCACCTACAGGGGTAGGTTCCTTATATCTTAGAGAATTTTACAATTTTTTCTTAATAAATGTGTGTCCTAGCATGCTGTGGACATTGCAAACCCTTTTAATTTTGTTAGCTATACATGGACAGCACCCCAGTGCATAAAAACCCCTTTTAATTCTATCTAATTACTTCTTCGTTTACCATGGAAATTCATATTTCACATTTATTCCTTTCTAAGTTTATGTAAGCCCTTCAGGTTCTAGTTTTTGAACCAAGAGCTCTGATACCATATGTAATTCCTCTCAAGGGCATTAAGAATTTTAATCTAAATAAGTATTTATTTTCTTTCATTTTTGAAATGCACAAGAATGTCAATACAACTCAATATGCATCATGTAACCATAGCAACATATAAACAACACATAAGCATTTTACAATAGCATCTAACAAATTTACAACATTGTATAAACAATTTGAAACCATAAGAAAAATACCTCGATATAAGAATGTGGTGAAGCCCAAACTAAAGCAAGCTTCTTTCTTCAACTCGAGTTGCTTCTATCTTCATTTCCCAAAGCGGAAACACAGTTTTCCTCCCAGCCAACTAGGGGCCTAGCCGACTCCCTAGCCCTAGGAAGCCATCTAAATGGTCCCATCCAAATGGGCTCCTGGCCCTTCGTGCCCGAGATGCCCAGAGAATAGAACAATGATGCACTAGTAGGTTATGTATCAACTCTTCCAAGAATTTTCAAACTCTTACAACTCTTCCAACTTCTCATACCCCAAAATATCCAAAATTTTCCTTCCTAGAACACTCTCACCAAAATAAACTCCAAGAGAAAAGAACCCCCTTCTTCCAATCTCAAGTCTCCTATTTATATCAAAACTCCTCATCATCATCCTCATCCATCAATAAAATTCCAAAAATAATAGTCAACAATCAATAAATTCATTTTCTAAAAAAAATAGCAATTTCATTTAAATTAATATTTAAATATTATTACACATGGTTGCAAAGTCTCACTTGTCAAGCTTCTACCTTAAATGCAACTATGACAACTCTTTTCTAAAAAATTGTGCAATCCTATCTATTAATTTATTTATATTATCCTCTCATACGTAAGTCAAATAAGCTATTTTCATATACTATATTATATATTGAAATAAGTTATATTATTTGTATATAATTACATATGTTTTTCAATAATCTATTTCAATAATCCAATCAATTTATATAAATCTAAAACATATTAAACAAGTCAACAAACTCATACTTTCAACACACAAGTGATACTTTCAACAATTCATCAACCAAGCTACTATTAGCTAATATAACCATATTAATTTATTCATCGATTGACCAATCATAGTATTGTATTCACGAATTGGCATATACATGGACAATGTGCACGTCGTAAGTGTGGGTACTAATAATCACATTTAATACTCCTAATAGATCATTATTACATGATCACAAACAACACATAGAAGAACAATTAAACAATGCATCATTCGTCATTCATAATCATTCATACAGAAGCAATAATACATAATTACATAAACATGATGATGAAATCCAGCATATAATCAAGATAGTTAATAACAATCAAGAACACCATCCAATCCATCATTCGTCCCATCCATCCCATCAGTACTCCAACCCCCTAATCACCACTACTTCCATATGTTGACCTCACCATCCCATCCTCTGCTGCAATATACTGTGGCGTTGACTACACGACCTAACCACATATATAACCCGTAAGCGGAAGTGTCGATCGACTACATCGACCAAGATTCCCCAGCAGGCATCCACTAGTCGTCATCACACATCTAGGGGAGTGTGCACAGCACAACCTTCCCATGACTCTAGGTTTCGGGGGATAAACAGTGGGAAATGCCTCCACCCCCTCTGATAGTACTAAGTCAACACCCTATATCAACCATACTGTGCCATCACTATTCTAAGGGGTCCCGTCATTGAACAACCACTTTGGGCAACTCACAATTCCTATCAAAACTCACACTCACCCACAAGTCATAGAAATATTGGAATTCACAATTAAATAGTATGATATTTGATATAACATCATTATACTCATGATGTTGAAGACATCTCGTGAGCCTTGGCAACAAAGGAATCCGCCTATCTCATAGCCAATCAACATGTGGAATAGTTCATCATTAACAGGAAACATATATAGTGATACCCAACACTTTCAAGTGCTAATCCATATCACTAAAACGATATTTACATATAACTATGTAAGTTGTTTTTACAAACATCTAAATTAACATTGCACATATGGATATTCTATATTCAATTTTGCATGTTCAAATGCAATAACATATTCATTGTCATTAATAAATTAAAGTAGTATATTCCATTTACTATGCATGCCTCAAGGGAGTCCACATGTTCACATAACAATCATCTTGATCAATCTATCTTACTTAAATAAGCAAATAAGACGGTAAGCTAATTCACATTAGAGTTTTTAATTAATGTATGTCAAAATATGGGGAGTTACAATAACATTTAACACTAATGTTAAACTATGTTACGCCATCACCTTGGATAGAAGCCATTAGGGCTAAAACAAACCAACTCCATAGTTACGGTTATAATAATTATTTTCCATGAAAAATAATTATATAGCTAGGTTAAAACCTTAACCTTTGAAATTTATGAAAATATCAACCAAATTGTGCATGTAGAGTCCTACGTGTAACCTGGACAGGGTAGAGTTAACATGCATTAACTTCAATAGCTAAGTAAGCCTCAGGGCTGCTCCAGAACTCTCTTACCAAGCAAACGGTTTTAAACATAATCAAATATTAAGATAAAAATAGTACGACATGAGAATGATAAATTAAATGTCAATGTTAGAGAGAATATGACTTTAATACAGTGAGAGTTGTTTCCCGACAAGTTGAATGTTGACATAATTACATTATGAATTTATTAGGTTGATTTAAAAGATTGTACGTAATAACCAAATGTCCAATATATTATAGATGAAGATATAAATGAAATCATAAATACTCTCAAGAGTAAGAGAGACCCATATTCCTACTTCAATGCTTTAAGAACAAGAGAAATAAATGTCGAACTTATGAATATCACATTAGCATCAATGAATGCATGAGACATTTATACAAATGATAAGTTAAAAAGAATTTCCACAAGTATAAAGCTCGTTTTTATGGACAGTTACCATATTAACTATAGACATAGGATAGCATATCCATTTTGATGTCGTTAAGACACATTGAATAACTGACTACTGTTTGTAAACAATTAAGTGTCACAATTAAAATTACAAACTAAGCAATTAATCTAAGAGTTAAACATTCATAGGTATACTTTCCGCATAGTAATTAATTGCAATTTAACTACATAGAAATTTTTTAATTTTTTATGAAATTTTGGAGATGTTACACGTAAGAATTACCAACTCATTAGATGAACTTATCTCGTCTCTAGCCTCAAACGGAAGATACACACCAAAGCTCGGTTACAAATTGTTGGCGGAACAACAATAGAACGAGGAAGGTGGTGGCAAAAGATCTGGAAATCCCCTTGCCCATCAAAGGAAAAAGGTTTCATGTGGTGTCTCTTAGCAAACCAAATTCCGACGTGGGATCGTATGATAAAGAAAAACATCGTAGGACCAGGATGGTGTGCTCTATGCAAACAATGTGAGGAAACAATATCACATCTTTTCTTGAGATGCCCTTTCACTGTAAATGTATGGTCAGAAATGAAAACACAGATTCTCCCTTCTATGGAGTTGAATGGAGACACAGTTGAAGAAGCCTGAAAATTATGGAACATCACACTCTTGCTTTTTACGGCTCAATATAGCATTTCTATTCTATCTTACTTCCCGCAGGGAAAAAAACAACCTATCCCTGCACTATTGTAGTGGAAGATATAAACCCTCAAAATCGATGGGCATTTTTCGATGGGGCTTCACAATGATTTGTGTGGAGGAGGTTTAATACTCCATTTATCAGAAAATCACCATTACACGATATATATGGGATTGGGGCATGGGTCAAACAATTTTGCTGAACTTTATGCATTAAAACTCTTGATTTACTTTGCAAGAAAAACTCATTATACACATCTTCATATTTTTGGAGACTCTATGATCATCATAAATTGGATAAATCAAGTTCAAAGATACCATAATCTGCTACTAAACTCAATGTTGAACCCGACAAAATTATTCATCCATGAATGTACCCGTTTACGAATAGAGGATGAATATACCCATTTACGAATAGCTTTTTTGGCATAGTGGATGAATATACCCATACGTACTCAATAGATAACGGTGTATGGCGACAACTGTAGGCAACAAATGACTGCTGCAACTACTGTCCATAAGCCAATCCTCCAATGGAAGATCCTAAACAAACAAAGTGCAAGATTAAAGAACATTGTGTAACATTAATAACCGTCACAAGATCGAACCTTTTGAATCACTTCACCAAGAGTCTCATGTTTCCAAGCATAGATAGACTAGCAAAACACCCAGAGAAAAAACTGATCATAGCCGAGAGTGAAAACAGAAACGCCCTTTGGTCACTAGTGGGAACTCAAACAAGCAAGAAGTGGAGATATTGAAATATGAAGGGGCATCATTAGGGCTTGATATAGTATTAGTAACAATCACATTTTTAAATATTATTGATATTTGTCAATTCAGGAAGACTGAAATAATGATAAAACTGAAACAAGCTGAATAGCAAGCTGACACAATAGCAGGGACGTGATAAAAATACGATCATGTGTGACCTGTTAACCACATTAGTATTGACAAGCGCATGAGTTAACCACATTAATTCTTTCAATTTCAACCATAGATTGAGTGTGCACGACCAAGTCTATGCCGTATCAACAAACCCTAGCCACAATAGCCACGAGATTTAGATTTGTGAATAAAAGGACGATTTACTCTCACATATAGTCAAATTCCAAAATAAAAACCCTATCGAGGTAATCAAAGTATTTAACCAATTAAATCAATAAATTGTATGGTAAAAAATTTACCTTCGCTCAACATAAATCCAAACATAAAATAAATCAATTCTTTAATCAATAAATACTAAAATCGTATTCAGCTGATTGTGTTCAAAACAATCGTCGAACATAAAACTCTGTTCATCAAATATTGACTCATTATTTACTTAAAATTCTGTTTAGATAATACTATAATGTTTTTTGAGTTTGTAGAGTGGATGCATGGTCCTTATTCGATAGAACAGTTCGATAGACTATGAAAAATTCATGGTATAAAGGAAAAATTAATTACATCCGATTTGCATTTATGTTTTTTATTTTATTATTTTCTTAAGGTGAATAACTGATAATTATTTTAACTAAAAACTAAAATAAATAATAAATAATTTATTATTGAAAAAAAGAAATATAAAAGAAATCAAATATTAAATACTTAACTTGTAACTCTTAAGTAGCTATACATTACTAGATAATTTATTCTTAACACTTAACTTGTAACCCTTAAGTAACTAGATAATTTATTCTTAACACTTAACTTGTAACCCCAAAGTTAAGCAGTTTATTTTTAACCCCAAAGTTAAGCTATACTATATATCAGTAATCCATAGAGTAATCAACTGAATGTTTTGCAGGCCTTCTGAGTGAAGCCCAGACGATTGTTCCCTCTATCATACAAAATATAAAAATTAAACTGCTGATAGTTTCCTAAGAGCACAGCAGGTCCGACGGGAATCTCCAAACGACCGGTGTTAAGCATTGCCAGGCAGAGTGAATCGGAAGTAACTCGCATGAAAGAATTATAAAGAGGCAGTATCATGTCTGATCCACCCTTGAAATGGAATGCAAACTCAGGCAACTGAATACTGGTCACACCAGAGAAATTGTAACACAATCCCCAACCAGTTCTAGATTCAAGATCACGAGCTCTTGTGTCTCCAATCTGAGAGGCAAACTCGCCTACAATGTGACTATATATTGCTTCGGGAAAGAGACTGTAAGAAGCACCCGAATCTATTACCGTTCCACCATTGCCCTGGCTGTCAAATGTCAATACATTGAACGGCAGCTTCAAGCGTTTTCCACCGATACTGACCGCTTCGAGACCAATGTAATAGTGACTGGAAGTGTCTGGTACAGAAGAGTTTATTACAAAGGGAGTGTAAGTCAAAGCAGTATACTTGGGGACCGCCTTGTCACCGATCACTATCACACTGCTGTTGTTTTGATCGTTTAGGCAATACGCAAATCTATCGCCAAGAAGAGGACTAAGCTGGGAAGGCATAGAGAGTCCTCCTCTGCCAAATCCTGCCATACCAGCAAACACGGACGAACCCACTGAACATCCGAGTCCGAAGTGCTTTATTTTTGGTCTCTCTTCCAGTGGCAAAGTCAAGGTCTCACTCAGTAGACGTCCGGTCGCGTTTCCGGTGCCATACGTAAGTGAATACTTTGGACATGCCCGCGAGCAGTTCTGGATGCTTCCATGCAGGTCTTTGCACATTGGATCTGCACATTTTACAGGCACAGCAGAAGATGACTTTCTTGGAAGAAAAACCGTGATGTATTCATGAGGGCACCTCCTATAACATGTATACTTTCTGGTGCAGGGTGCCCATACCACATCGCTGCCCGTGTCCATGACGAGAAATAGCTCCTGTGCAGGAGTGCCCACAGATAATTTGATGTAATACTCGATCATGTCACTGGCATAGTACAGAGGCTCCTCCATGCCGTTCTCCTTTAATGTAGACTTGCTCTTCCTCTTCATGTGAAGGGTCATGGATATTCCGTTAATCGACTTATGCTCATCTTGTTGACACAATATTGCAGAGAGGTGCAGTGAGAGGGTAATGAAGAAGAAAATCAGCTTCAGCTTGGAGACCACCATGTTTAGAATTCTTACGGAGACCTAACAGTTCTCAGCAATGGGATTGAAATGGGCATTCTGAATATAATTGAATATTAATAGGAAACGTATAACGATGGTTGTCATCATGATGTCGATGTAGATGAGAGCGTAAACCTAGTGACATAATTCAAACTTTTGACCGAAGCTGTGAGTGCTGACGTCGGTCAGTGTCCGTTGAATAAATAAAGTGAAAGTAAAATAAAGCTGGGCCGGGCCAGCACGGATCGATGCATTGTTTAATGGATCTCCATTGTTTATTTGTTTGATGTTGTCGGTAGCACAATGATTGGCTATAGTATAATGGAGGGCCACGGCCTCACCCTCTCAACTCCAAATTCAGAAACCTAAGCTCAAAAGACCCAGAAACTTATAGATGTGAATATCTTATATTGATTATTTCTTTGTCTTAGATTTGGAAGTTTCAATCAAGTGAGCTATATCCCTTAGGTATACGTATATACATATATACATACATATATATAGTATAAAAGTTAAGGATTGATTGGAATATATTAATTTCAATATAAGCATCAAGACACGTCTCCCCTCTCTCCTATCATTTTTGGTATTATCATTGATATATTAGAAGGTTGTTTAATAGAAGCAAGTTTCACTGACACAACATTAACACCAATTGTCATCATCCTCCTTCTTTTTGTTGTCCCTCTCATATTAATAAGCAATTAAGACTTCTCAAGGATTCATGCTTTGGTATGGGCATGACCATTAATACCTTCTTTGTGTTGTCTCTCTCATATTAATAAGCAATTAAGACTTCCGAAGAATTCATGCTTTAGTATGGGCATGCCCATCAATACGGAGAAAACCAAATTTATGTTGATAAAATCTAATAAGGTCACTTACAAACCAATCAATAAGTCACCAAACCTTGTGATCTCGGATAAAAATAAATTCCTCTTTGAAACTATTCTCTCTCTTGTTCTCCTATATTGGTGTGAACTTTGGGGATGAAGCTTCTCCATAAAACCTTGGAGTAGGAATGAACAAATCTAGGAGCATTTTATAACTTATAATCTTAAAATTGAAAGCAATATGTCATATCATATTCCCCTTATTGAAGTGTGTCTTTCCAGCGCTCAAAAAAATAAATAACTTGGGAGACCAGATACTTCCAAAAATTGCCTTAAATTCTCGTCAAAACCAGCTAAGGCTCAAGTGAGGTTGGCATAATGATGCCATGTATTGGTTAAAGATGTGGGGGATTGACAAAAATGTCACTTTGCAAAATATAGATAATACAAAAATATTATTATTTGGATGTTCAAAGAGAAGCTATGGTGTGATGAAAATTTAGAGGGTAAAAGAAAATTAAGATATTACAAGGAGGTCATTAATCCTAATCTTGAATATCAAAAATATCTCAGTGTTGTGAAAGAGGCTTTGGATCTTTCCTAAAACTCTCAAATCTTTAAGAGACTATGAGTGTAGAGAAGAAAACCACTTCCTCTTAGATTTCCCTGTATACACCCACATAAAGTCATAGTTTCAAGATTTTTATTACAATACGAACTTCTCCAACCTTTTTGAGCACATAAATAAATTTACTCTAAAACAAACGAGATAGTTAATTACTTTCTTAAGGTCCAATAAACCAAAATTAATCTAAATAAATATATACATAAACCTAAATCTTTCTATTAAATCTCTCTCTCAAAAAAATATATATATATAATTTGTTTATAGAAAAGTTTAATTCTTAACTAATATCCCATAGTTAAAAAGCAAAAAATAAAAAACCATTTAATACAAATAAAATAACTAATAAATAAAATATTTATCTAATCCATTTAATACAAATAATATAACTAAAAAATAAAATATTCATCTAATGAACAAATTTCCAAGGATCACTTATTTTAAAAGGTCTTTTAACTCCTCATATATGATTGATTGATATTTCATTTTTCTTGTTTACTCATTTTTCAATAAGTGGGTAAATTTTCACTAAAAATAATATACATTTTATTTTTTAATTTAATTAATTAAAGATTTTTTTTCCAACCATTTTTATTAGGTGTAATTTAAATATTCTACATTTTAAAACACATTGAAATATATGATACAAAATTTATTACTAGTTATCATAACATCCAAGGAAGGCTTTCTTTATTCAATTTTCAATTTACTTCCCATAGAAATTTAGAGATGATAGGGGATGATGAGGATTCTAAATATTAAGTCATAACATACCCATAACATCTAAGTAGGGCTTTCCTTATTCAATTTTCAATTTACTTCCCACGAAGATCTAAAGATGATAGTGGATGATGGGGATTCTAGATATTAAATGATAATATATATATATTAATTCATAACATATATATTAAGTCATAATATATAGGATAAAGTAAGGATATGATTAAGTTTGATTTCATAAAATATAAAAAAGTTTTCAATAAAATATAAAATAATTTCCAATGGTTTATACTAAAAGGTATATCATAATCACAATTATTACTTAAGATTGATGAAAGCTATAATATAATGGATTTTAGGTAATATTATAAAAGAGTTTTAATTTTAAAGCTATAAAACAGTTTGTTCAAAATTTATTTACTTTTAATTTAAAAGTTATTTAAATAATTTATTCAAAGTTTATTTAATATTCAGTTTTAAGTTTAAATAAAAAAAATATTATAAAAAATTTAAAGTCAAAATTCCAAAAAGATATGTTAAGGGTTTTTTTTAAAGAATTAATTAAAGTTGTCAATCTTTAAGCAAGAGAAGAAGTTAAAATATTCTTTTAAAATGGATTTAAAAAACAAAAGAAATTAATTAGGAAGATTTTTCAATTTCTTTTTTTAAGTATTTAAATTGATAAAGAATATTTCATGTGAATCACACTAATGTTAATGTGTTGTAAGTCAATTAATGATTTCTTAATATTAGTGATTTTTTTTATACTCATATTTTATTTCTTAACTTTTCAATAATTAGGTGGATACATAAATCCAAAGATCTCACCAAAATAATATTCTTTCATAATATGTTTAGTACATATTAAATATACTTTAGTCCAATCAATTATGTTTTAGTCTAATCCAAGACTTTATCTATTTTATCACTAACTAAACTTTATCACCAAAATAATATTTTTTCATGATATGTTTTAGATAGTATATAGTCTAATCAGATATACTTTAATCTAATCAGCTAAAGACTTTATTTTATTATTAAGTAATTTTTATCATCACAATAATATTCTTTCATGATATATTTCATATATACTTTAATCCAATCAATCTAATCAGTTGAGAACATTATTTTTTCATTAAGTAACTTTTTTTAATTTTTTTTATGTTTTTTTACTGTAACACCTCTCTATATAACCAGTACCAATTCCACCTAATATATTTACCTGATATATTAAACTGGTATATTGTTCTGTATGATTTATGAAATGTTTTATTTCAGTTAATGTTTTATAATCCTAAAAAAAGCTTCTCCCTAAACGTAAGTATGCTTTCTAAAACGGAGGCATTCAATTTCTTTAACTATTAATTAGCTACAAACTATATTCCCCGGCGACTACTTCAAATCAAATTGGACATTCATATGCGTTACTAAGGTATTAATCTTAAGATGGTAATCATTTTTCTTGCAAAAGTAACCTTAGCAAACGGATAATATTATAAATTTAAGGTATTAATCTTAAGATGGTAATCATTTTTTCTTGCAAAAGTAACCTTAGCAAACGGATAATATGATAAATTTAGCACCTCTTTTCATGAAAATTATAATCTTTAATTTCAGCATTTCCTCAATCGATAACGACAATACATGACCGACATGTGGAAGCTAATGTGGATGATTATCCATTTCTATCGAGTTCTCTCAAATGATTAATCAATGGTTGTGATTAAGGACTTGAGGTAAATTATTTTTTACTATTAAGTCTTTCATATAGTTGTATTACATTTTTATTATTGTATTAATGTTGTATATATTGGTGAGTTAAGATTTTAATTGTACCATTTATGTTTGATATATATTTAGAAGATCTAGTTTTACAATATAATAATACTAATCTAGATTTAAAGTTATAGCTAAGCAATATCAATTTGGTGTATGAGACTCTCTTGTTTGTGGGACAAGAGAACCCCCTCTACACAATGATGTAACTACTAAAGTCTACGTAGTTGTGCATACTTTACCCCCTCCAGATTTGAACCTATTCTAATTAACCATTAGGCCCACTCAAAGAGGCTTCTTAGTCATTCTCTTCATTTCATTCTCAAGGAACGTAGTTACTTCTTCTTTCTATTTTTATACTTTTGTGGGGATCTAATCCCTAGCATTTGGTATCAAAGCTATTTTCACTATAAATTTTTCTCGTGGACATTTTAGGAAATGAAATTTTGAGAAATCTTAGTGTTAACAACCAAAATTTGCTCACCTACATCATCAATTTCATCACCATAATTCACCATAATCGGTAGCATTAGCACCATTTCTCATCTCACGTCATCCATATGACATGAGGAAGTGACCAAAATGTCCAAAACTAAAAGTCAAACTTGAAAATTTACCATATCTAAAGGGTCGCTCCTTTTCCTTCGAAAGGTGTGACTCCGGTCACACATATCGTCCAAAAAGTCATGAGTTGGTCCCCAAAATTGAAATTTCAGTTATCATTCATCATTTCGCACTTTCGTAAGGAAAGTAGTTGCTAAAAGTGACACATACATTGACATGGTCAAAACCAATAACTGACCTAACTTGCTAACATATCCACTAAGCAATTAATGGAATGGAGAACATCCACATTGGATCTAGATCCTTCTTCTAAGAACTCATATGGAAATGTGCAAACTAATTAGGGTCACTTTTGGTGCGTTAGATGCAATATAAAACTGAAAAATCAAGCATCCCTAAACTTACTTCGCTTTTTGATATACCACCCATCCACATTTACCCATCCCTCTACCGCAACACAGACCTCGCCCCCCCACACATTCCCCCATCACACTCACTTCCCCTTCCATGGTGGCCCCATCCCTATTACAACCAGTTGGCGTTTATCTCCGTAGACATGCATCTCCACTTCGCCCACGATAGTCCACGCCTCCTTCTTCCACTGTTCCCCCTAAAAGGTGTAGCCACCATCGATGTGGCTACATTCGCTCCTATACCATTCACCCTAGCATCAGAGCTAGTTGTCCAGCCAACTGCTCCATCCGCCAGCCATGATGACCAGCCGGTTGTGTTCACGGTGAGATTGACTAGTTTATGAAAATCTTGTTCAATTTTAATGAAAATTACTATGTGCATCTAATTTCATCATTTATGTAATTGTTCTAATTGTTGCAGAGTGGCATTTATGAGAGACTTGGAGCACGGAGGAGAGAGACCCCCTCACGACTTACAGTCTCGCATGCGGTGATTTATTTAAGATTTGAAAACTATTTTTATTTTTAAATTATGTTTTATACTTGTATAATTGCCAGGAAAAGTTGACATATTATTGTTGTCATTTTAGGGCCCGGGGGGACATTGTCCAAGTCGCTAGAAGGACCCAGCTTCCTCTAGCACAAAGAAGAGGAAGATCGATTTTGGAGATGCACCTGGGAGCTCTGAGGGTGGGCAGGAGGATTGAGAGACCCTCCTATGTACACTAGACATGATGTGGCATTTTGGGAACAAGTTTCCATATTTTGTATAGGGCACGAGCTGCCATATTTTGCATAGGGAACAAGTTTCCATTATATAGACATTGAAAACGATGTTCCATTTTTCCAAAAAAGTGTACATGATTGGATAATTTTTGCCTATGAATAGATGGATCTGCACTTGTTTATATGACTTTGTCTTTGATAGACCTCAATATGAGTCCCTTGTATTTGAATGGGTGTCCATAAAATGATTTATACTATATGTTCTATGGGGGTACACTGAAAATGTAATAATAGTATTTGTTATAGTAAATTGTGTTCACATACAACATACACACATCGAGCAAATTCACATACACACATACACACAACATCCAACATACACATCAATATGTCACTTCAAATAAGCCCTTTAAACTCAGTTATTAATGCATGTCGATTAATTTGTCAATGCCAAGAGAAAAAACAAGGAAAACTAGAAAGCCATTCATATATCAGTACAACAATGCAACACATAGTATTCACAAGCAAACTGAATAGGATGAAAAGAAAATTTAATGCATCTATATTAGTTTTTGCAAAAGATACAAGCAAAATATGATTAATTTCTATTTATACTGTGTCAATGATTGACAGTGTAAAGGAAACTGCATAATTTGATAACAAAAAAAATAGCTTGTCAAATTAGTGGAAAAATCACCCAAGTTTTAGGTCTAATAGACATGGAGTCTATACTGAAAAGCTTAGCACATGATATATTGATTGTGGCCTATTTCTTGAATCCTTTTCTAATCAACATATGACTACTTATTTATAATAGAAACCAACAATTTACAAGTGTCCTATATAGATGCATTTTCCTATTCCTTGTGGGCATTTGTAGAAAAAATGATATATTTGTTCCAAGCCACATATGCACTCTTCTATTTACATTGGTTAGTAGTTAACATTGGATCTTGGACATCTGGAATGCACCATAGACACTTTACATTTATCAACACACATTCTACATTGGAATAATTCTTTATTTCCATATGCACTATGCCTATTAGTTTTTCAATGGAAAAGACAAAAAATTAAGCAAAGTCAAATATGGTTAATATATCATTACAACAAAGCAACACAAAGTATGCACAAGGAAACTGAATAGGTTGAAAAACAAATCTAATTTAGCTATCTTAGTTTTTGCAAATGACAATAGAAAAAAAAATTAATTAAGTTCCATGTATCCATTATGTCAATGAACATAAGTGTTCTCAAATCAAGTAAGAACACTAAGACTGAATTATTATAGGTCCAGATGCTTTGACATCCTCAAAGTGTTCCTGAATGGCCACGGGATTCCTGGATAAAATTTCTGTAGCACAAAAACCGTGACTCCGGTGGCGAATCCATCGATTCTGACGGATTTTGGACGTCGGATTTCAGCTACCCCCGCCCCCCAAACTGTGCCTCCAATGGTTGTAAACAATGCCAATGTCGCTTCTTCGGAATTAGGGTTTTGTTGAGTGAAGGCCATTCCAATTTCGCTCAAGGGGGTCATTTCTCATCTGAAGGCTCCCAGGAGTGCGTGGTCACCATCAACAAATCCACAATGGCCATACGCATGTGTGGGAGCTGACAGAATCTAATTCCGCTGACCGGTTTGGGTTCCGTGGCCCCGAAGCAAATCCTCAAAGTGTCCCTGAATGGCCACGGGGTGCTCGAAAAAAAATCTTGTAGCACCAAAACCGTGACTCTGGTATCGAATCCATTGATTCCAATGGATTCCAGATGTTGGGTTTTAGGTATGCCCCTCCCCCCACACCATGCCTCCAACGCATGGAAACGGTGCCGATGTGCTATCTCCGGAGCTAGGGTTTTGATCAGTGAAGGTCATTCCAATTTCGCTCAAGGGGGCCATTTTTCATCCGAAGGATTCTGGGCGTGCATGGCCACCACTAACACGTCCACAATGGCCATACGCACATGTGGGAGCCAATGAAACCCAAGTCCACTTTCTCGTTTGCGTTCCGTGACCCTTGAGCAAATCCTCAAGGTGTCTCTGAATGGCCACGGGGTGACTAGAAAAAATTTCCGTAGCACCTAAACCGTGACTCTGGTAGCAAATCCATCAATTTAATATGTCGGGTTTCAACTAGGGAAACCCCCACACTATGCCTCCAACGCCCAGAAACGGTGCCAATGTGCCATCTCCGGAGCTAGGGTTTTGCTTAGTGAAGGCCATTCCAATTTCACTCAATGGGGACATTTCTCATCCGAAGGATCCCAGAGGTGCATGGACACCATGAACACATCCACAATGACCATATGCACGTGTGGGAACCAACAAAAAAAATTTCCTCTCTCAGGTTTGGGTTCTGTGGCCTTGGAGCGAATCCTCATAGTGTCCCTAAATAGCCCCGGGGTGGCTCACAAAAATGCTTGTTGCATCAAAACCGTGACTTCGATCATGAATCTGTCGATTTTGATCGATTTCGAATGTCGGGTTCTAGCCGAGTTACCCCACACCGTTCCTCCAATGCCCTGAAATGGTGCCAATGTCCCGTCTCCAGAGTTAGGGTTTTGCTCAGTGAAGTCCATTCCAATTTCGCTCAAGGGGGGCATTTCTCATCCGAAGGCTCTCGGGCATGCATGGCCACCATGAACATATCCACAATGGCCATACGCACGTGTGGGAGCCGATGGAATCCAAGTATGCTCTCCTCGGTTTGGGTTCCGTGGCCCCAGAGCAAATCCTCAAAGTGTCCCTGAATGGCCCTAGTGTTCCTAAAGAAAATGTCCGTTACACCAAAACCATGACTCCAATTGTGAATTCGTCGATTCTGATGGATTCCGATCATCGATTTCTATCTAGGCGACCTCCACACCATTCCTCCAACACCCAGAAATGGTGCCAATGTGCCATCTCCAAAGCTCAGGTTTTGCTAAGTGAAGGCCATTCCAATTTTGCTCAAGGAGGCCATTTCTCATCCAAAGGCTCTCGGGCATGTGTGGCCACCATGAACACATACACAATGACCATACGCATGTGTGGGAGCTGATGAAATCCAATTCTGCTCGCTAGTTTGGGTTGCATGGCCCTGGACCAAATCCTCAAAGTGTCCCTGAATGGCCCCGGGATGCCTGATGAAAATTCCCGTTGCACCAAAACCGTGAATACGTTGATTCCAATGGATTCTAGACATGGGGTTTTAGCTAGGGGAACCCCCACATGTTGCCTCCAATGCTCGGAAAATGTCCCAATGTGCCATCTCCGGAACTAGGATGTTGCTCAGTGAAGGCAATTCCAATTTCGCTCAAGGGGGGCATGACGCGGGAGCATCGAGGCCTAGGTAGATCTGTCGAAGTTGATCGACATAAGGAAGCTAGCCAGAGGGAGTGTCGACAACCACTGGTGCATGAAGTAGATTGACTCGTTGAAGTCAATAAGTCGAGCAAAAGATGTCGAAGTAACCGACAGGAATGATGAAGTCGAGAGTCAACATGTCAATGTCGACATGTTAATGTCGATAGGAGACAAGTTGCCACAAAGTCATGGAAAGGTCGACATGTTGTCGAACCACGTTGTTGAAAGGTTGGGCGTGAGCCAAGCAAGGAGGAAGGGGCAGACTGGTGAAGCCTAAGTGCAGAGTGAAGCTAGCAGGTGAGTCAAAGCTGACGGGAGGAAGTATGGCCGACGTGATGCTTTACTGTAGCAGGTCAGAGAAGGAAGCATAGAAGTTAAGGAGAGTACTTGGCAATAGTTCAGAGTTGTTGAGGAAGTTAATGGAAGTTATTGCAGGTGGGTGGAGACATGATAGATGTCATCATGGGAAGAGGTTGTGCAGCACGGTCGGGCGCTGACAGTTGTAGGTCTGCAAGATTGTGGAAGGATCAGTTGATAGAGGATGAGTGTCTCGGGGATCAGAGTGGTCTCGGGAACCACAATAGTAGATGAGAAGGCCAAGGAGTTTGGATCAGTTGAGGGACAGTTCCATTTTCCTAGAGTTGCAGAGCAGATTTTTTGGAGAAGTTTTGTAGATTGGAGAGAATAGTCACACAGATTCCAAATGTAGAGAAGATCGAGCCATAGATCAGAGTTCAGCAACGAACCAGGAGACGGTGAGGTCGACACACTAAGATAGCATACCACTATTACTTCTGTATTGTGATGGCTGAGGTTGACAGATAGTTAGTTAATTGTATTTACAAGTTATTCCACATTGTAACCGATTGGTAGAAGTAATATAAGCCACTTCTGCAATCCTGTTGTTACACCTGGTTGTGTGAACATTGTGGTCGTGTCATGTGTAATGTTAGGCAAGAACCTTGTTGCGAGCAACCTTCCTTGCGTCAGTTGGTATTAGATCCCGAAAGTGAGTCCGATTGAATCAAGCGAGGAGAAAGGTGACGATACCAACCTACCTTCTGTTACTTGGTATCAGAGCTATAGCATCATGAGAGCTAAAGGATATCTATATTAGAGTGGGAAGTGAATCCCTATTCATAGAAGAACGTTAGTTGATATTGAGCTTGCAAGTGTGTTGAATAGCTCCAACTGAAGTTGGGTAGAGTTGTGCATGACTTGTGAAGTCTGGTTGCGATTGGACGAGTAAGAGTTTCAATAGAGGTTGAAAATGGCTCACAGAGGCATTAATGTCTGAGGATGAAGAGCACGTGGCGTAGCAATTACAGTTCATCATGATATGTTTTATGAGTGCGTCCGAATGATGCTAACTTTGAAAAATGAAGTCACAATGATCAAAGAGAGCCAAAGGCGTGGTTGTATTCCTGATGCGTTAGACCAAAGCGACGAGGAAGTCGAAGAAGTGGAACCACGAGAAGCAACGGAATAAGACCCAGAATAAAAACTTGTGAATATTTTGATGGATATGAGAGGTCGGGCAAATATAGACATTTGTACCTACTCAGGAAGTCTGGATCCAGAAGACTTGATCGACTGGTTCAGAGAGATGGAGAAATTCTTCGACATAGAGCAGATCGAGGATCCAAAAGGGGTTAAGACTGCATGTTTGAGGTTGAAGGGTCATGCCTCATTATGGTGGGACAATGTAGAGGCTGATAGAGTCAAGAAGGGAAAGGAAAAAATCAAGTCTTGGGATAGGATGGTCGCCAAGCTGATAGGGAAGTTCTTGCTGAAAGACTATGTGATTTACTTGTTCAGGAAGTTGTAGAACTTTCGACAAAAGGAAATCACCGTCAAGGAGTACATGGAAGATGTCTACAGCTTGTCGATAAGGTTGGGCCAAACCGACGAAGGAGAAGAAGCTATTGCTATTTATGTGAATGGCTTGAAATATGCCATTCAGGATGAATTGAGCATGTCAAGATTCAGAGCAGTGGGAAAATCCTACCAGTTAGCTCTGCAGGAAGAAAAGAAACTATTGAGAAAATCCGCAAAGACCAAAGGTAGGATGATTGGTCGGGGTGCAAGGACTATTTTCGTGAAAGGCCAAACTAGCAGTTAGAAGAAGGAAACTTTCAAGGATAGTCGACATGTGGAGGGGACATCGACAAGGAAGAATGCGCCACAAAACTGACGTGATGGTTGTGAGAATCGTGGTTGAGGTGCGTATGGTCGAAGTGGTCCATCCAATAGAAAAGGAGCTAACAGACCAACCATAATCTGTTACAAGTGTCATGGAGTGGGACACAAGGCATATGAATACTTAGAGAACCTACATGATGCAGAGGAGTCGAAACCTAGACGTCGAAGAGACAAGCAGGTTGATGAAAGGGAAGAATCGACATTCGAAAGTAGTGGACATGGTAAGAAGAAAAGTCGGGCCATTATAATTAGCAATACACTAGTTCTATATGAAAGATGCAACAAGCAAGATCCGGCATAGTAGAAGGCGATCTTTCGAACAAAGGTACGAATCGATGAATAATGTTGCAAGACCATACTTGATGGCGGAAGCACTGAGAATCTTGTGTCAATAGAGGTGATCGACAAAGAAAAGTTGAGATGTCGAGAAAATCCACACCCTTACAAGATCTCATGGTTGCAGAAAGGACACCATGTGAATGTGACCAGACAGTGCTTGATTAACTTCAAGGTTGGGAAGTTAGAGGATAGCGTACTGTGCGACGTAATCCCAATGGACACGTGCCATCTGTTGTTAGGAAGACCATGGAAATATGATCGGAAAATGATCTATGATGGTCAAGCGAACAAAGTCACTGTGTGGAAAAATGGCGTGAAGAGGACTCTTAATCCAAAACCAGAGAAGCAAACCGATGGTAAGCAGGGCGAGAGAAACTTTTGGGAGAAGCGCGTGCTAATGTGTTCAGCGAAAGAATTCCTTGCGTATGAGGAAAAGCATATGAGGTGTTATGTGATCATTCCAAAAGGACCATGTGTCGAGAGTGCAACAATGGAGGAGAAAATTCCGGTCGAAGTCGAAAAGATGCTCGAAGAGTTTCATAGCATAGTGGTCGATGAGGGCCGACCAATTGCATTCTTTAGTGAAAAGTTGGATGATGCGAAGTAGAAATATTCGGTCTATGACCAAGAATTTTATGCTATTGTCCAAGCGATGAAGAAGTGGAGGCATTATTTGTTTCCCAAAGAATTTGTGTTGTACACAGATCACCAAGCATTGAGGTATCTGAATACTTAGTCAAAGTTGAATCAGCGGCACATGAAATGGGTCGAATTTCTACAGCGATATACGTTCATGTTGTGACACAGTTAGGGAAGGTCGAATAAGGTTGCCAACGCGCTGAGTAGAAGAGTTGCATTGATGAACACGATGACAGTTCAGGAAAAAGGAATAGATTCAATGAAGATAGAGTCTGTGACCAACAGAGATTTTACGAAAGCATGGGAAGCTTGTCGCGAACCATGGAGTGTCGACAGGACTCCATACTTGGTTTATTTCATCCAAGAGGGTTATCTATTCAAGGGGCAACAATTATGTATTCCTAGAGGATCAGTGCGAGAGAACCTAATCCGATAATTGCATAGCGGTGGATTAGTAGGTCATTTTTGCTTTGACAAGACTAAGGCATTGGTCGAAGAGAAATATTATTGGCTAGGGATGGTGATAGATGTCGAAAAGTGGGTTCGACATCGTAGAGTTTTCCAATTGGTAAAATGAAGAAGTCAGAACACGGGGTTGTATACATCATTGTCGGTACTGAATACCCCATGGGAGCACCTGAGCATGGATTTTGTGCTAAGATTGCCAAAGACGCAGCAAGGAACTGAATCAATATTTGCTGTAGTTGACAGGTTTTCAAAAATGGCACACTTTATTTTGTGTCGGAAGACAATTGACGCCACAAGCATTGTTGTACTATTCTTCAAGGAAGTAGTCAGATTGCATGGGTTTCTGAAGAGTATCACATCAGACAGAGATACCAAGTTTATTGGGCATTTCTGGAGAACACTATGGAAGAAATTGGACATGAGGTTGCATTTTAGCTCAGCATATCATCCGCAGACAGACGGACAGACCGAGGTGGTGAATAGAATTTTGGGAAACCTTCTGAGATGTTTAATTGCTGAGAGACCCAAGCAGTGGGAGAACGTGTTGGTGCAAGTAGAGTTTGCATACAACAATTATGTGAATCGGTCGACAGGTTTGATCCCATTGCAGATTGATCAGGGAAGAATCCCACATGGAGTGGTGGATTTGGTCAAGTTGCCAACAGAAACTAAGAAGAGCCCGGATGCAGAATAATTCGCAGAGCACATGAAAGAAGTTCATGAAGATGTGAGCAAGCGCATAGAAAAGAGCAACGCGGCATACAAGTTGAGAGCCAACAGGAAGAAGAGACTATAGTGGTTCAGTGAAGGAGACTTGGTCTATGCTCACTTGTGGAAGGAGATATTTCTGACAGGAACATATAACAAGATGAAGTGGAAGAATATTGGACCATGTAAGAACTTGAGGAAGATTTCAAACAACGCTTATGTGTTAGAGTTGCTGAATGAATTGAGCATTTCACCAACGTTCAATGTCTTAGATTTGTACAAATTCGAAGAAGGTTCAAGCAACGAAAGCGCGAAAGTGTCAAACATCGACTCGATAGTGCATATTCTGGATCGACACAAGGAGGAGATCACAGAAGTAATAGAGGAACACGAAGTCAGGCGTACACGCAGTTCACAAAAGAAGAAATATTTTGTGTGATGGAAGGATGATGAGTTACAGGAGGAGACGTTGATTTCTGAAGAAGAGTTTAGGGGAGAGACAGAGTAGTCGAGTTCTTTTTTACCTGGGGAGTCTAATGCAGGAGCATCGGGGCCTAGGCAGATCAGTCAAAATTGAGTGACATAAGGAATCCGACCAGAGGGAGTGCCGACAACCGTTGGTGCATGAAGCAGATTGACTCGTTGAAGTCAATAATTCAACCAGAACATGTCGAAGTAGTCGACAGGAGTGAAGAAATCGAGAGTCAACATGTGAATGTTGACATGTTAATGTCGATAGGCGACAAGTTGCCGTAGATTCATGGAAAGGTTGAAATGTTTTCAAACCACGACATCGACAGGTTGGGAATGAGCCAAGCGAGGAGGAAGGTGCAGAATGGCGAAGCCTAAGCACAGAGTGAAGCCGATGGGCGAGTCAAAGCTGACGAGAGGCAATATGGACGACTTGATGGTTTACTATAGCAGGTTAGAGAAGGAAGCATAGAAGTCAAGGAGAGTACATGGAAACAGTTCAGAGTTGCTGAGGAAGTTAATGGCAGTTACTGCAGGTTGGTGGAGACATGAAAGATGCATCACAAGAAGAGGCTTTTCAACATGGTCAGGTGCTGACAGTTGTAGGTATGTAGGATCATGGAAGGATCAGATGATAGAGGATGCATTTCTCGAGGATCGCAGTGGTCTCGGGAACCACAACAGCATAGTAAAATACTAGGGAGTTTGAATCAGTTGAGGGACATTTCTATTTTGTTGGAGTTGCAGAGCAGAGTTCGGGGAGAAGTTTAGTAGATTGGAGAGAACAGTCACATAGGTTCCAAACGCAAAGAAGATCGAGCCATAACTTAGAGTTCAGCAATGAACTAGGAGAGGGTGAGGTCGACACACTAAGAGAGCACACCACAGTTACTTCTGTATTGTAACAGTTGAGGCCGATAGATAGTTTTTTAATTGTATTTACAAGTTATTCCACATTATAACCGATTGGTAGAAGTAATATAAGCCACTTCCAGAATCCTGTTTTACACCTGGTTGTGTGAACATTGTGGTCGTGTCGTGTGTAATGTGAAGCAAGAACCTTGTTGCGATGAGGTGGACTTGCGTCAGGGAATTTCTCATCTGAAGGCTCCAGGCCGTACGTGGCCACTATGGACAGGTCCAAACTGGTCATACACACATGTGGAAGTAGACAGAACCCTGGTCCACTTGCTAGTTTGGGTTCTGTGGCCCTAAAGCAAATCCTCAAAGTGTCCCTGAATGACCCCATGGTGCCTAACTAAAATTCCTGTTGCACCAAAACCGTGACTCCGATCGTGAATCCGTTGATTCTGATGGATTTTAAACACCAGATTCTAGCTAGGCCCCTTCCAGAATTTTCCTTGAATGCCCTGAAATGGTGCCAATGTGCCCTCTCTGGAGCTAGGGTTTTGCTTAGTGAAGGCCCTTCCAAATTTGCTCAAGGGGGCCATTTCTCATCCGAAGGCTCACAGGCATGTGTTGCCACCTTGTACATGTCCAAACTATCGATACACACATGTGAGAGCTAATGGAACTCTTTTCTACTCGTCGGTTTGGGTTCTGTCGCTCGATAGCAAATGCTTAAAGTGTCCCTTATTGGCCTTGGGGCGCCTGACGAAAATTCCGGTTGCACCAAAATCATGACTTCGACCGTGAATCCATCGATTCCAATGGCTTCCAGACGCTGTATTTCAGCTAGCCCCCCCCCAAACCATGCCTCCAATGCCCGAAAATGGTGCCAATGTGCCATCTCTGCAGTTAGGGTTTTGCTCAGTGAAGGCCATTCCAATTTTCCTCAAGGGGGGCATTTCTCATTTGAAGAATCCCGGGCATGCGTAGCCACCATGAACATGTCCACAATGGCCATATGCACATGTGGGAGCCGATCGAACCCAAGTGCGCTCGCTGGTTTGGGTTCCGTGGCCCCGGAGCAAATCCTCAAAGTGTCCCTGAATGGCCCCGAGGTGCCTAACAAGAATTCCCATTGCACTAAAATCGTGACTCTGATCACGAATCCATCGATTCAAATGGATTCTGAACGTTAGGTTCTAGCTGCCCCCCCCCCCCACACTGTGCCTCCAATTCCCGAAAATGGTGCCAATGTGCCATCTCCAGAGCTAGGGTTTTGCTCAATGAAGGCCATTCCAATTTTGCTCAAGGGGGGCATTTCTCATCCGAAGGCATTAGAGAAATTTTTAGGTAAAAAATGGGCCTCAAAACAAGGAAAATATACTATAAAAATCAACCAATCACATTCTAGTAGATGACATCATCCCCCATGGTTGAGGTGGCATTACATGAGTTAAAAATGTTTATTTGTCGAATTTTATATGGTGGATGAAAACCCATAGTTAACCAAGGTAGTGGTATAAGTACTTTTAAGTAATAAAGTAAAGTACTCCTAATGAAAGTCCTTTAACATTTTGTCATAAAATAATATTAGTGTCATTTTGAAGTAAAGTACTCATAATGAATGTCTTTTCACATTTTTTTTCCTTTAACATTTGTTCATAAAATAGTATTATTGTCATTTTCAAGTAAAGTACTCATAATTCATAAAGAAGGTCTTTTCACATTTTTTTATAAAATAATATATTGTAATTTTCATGTTTTTAATTTTAAATTATATATTCACTCCATTCAATTTAATATCATAATGCCAAACTAATTTATTTTATATATATACATACACACACACACACACACACACACACACCATATTCTATTTAATATCATAATGTCAAACTAATTTATTATATATATATATATATATATCCATGTACTTTTAAAATAAATTAAATTCATGAATGATGTTAATATGAAAAATGTATGTTAGTTATCCATATAAATTAAATTCATGAATGAGAGTAAATTAAATTAAATATTTTTACTACTCAATTTCTAAGAATAATTTTAGTCTTATATTATTTTTTATGAAAGACTTAATTATAACATTCCTTCACAATAAAATAAATATCTCAAAAAAAATTATGATTTTGATATTAATTTACCAATATAGATTTATTGAATAAAGAATAATAATAATAATGTTGTAACATCCCATAAAAATATCAAAATATTTTTTTTTTTTAAATAGTAATAATTATCGAAGTTGTTAATGCGGAACATTTAATATAATTAAATTTCTTAACTAGGATAATTAATAACAATGACATGTCAAATTTCTCAAAAAAAAATAAAAAATGATGTAGTTGTATTTGCTATTTCAGATTTAAATGGATGCTAATCTCCTTAACGAAATATTTTTTATGATTATGCACAAGAATACAATTTTCAGATCTACTTAAGTTCTAAATGCAATTAGATACTGTACATAGGATTGTATTATTATGATGTTCTTGATGATGTGCTGACAGTTTGTTTGTATGATGATGAAGGGGTCCTAGGAGGTACCCTGGGGTTTACTTAGCTACGTTTAGCTAAGGCATTTGAATCCTGTTTCCATGTGCAGACCGCAGGTAAGAATATCTACGACAAACATGTTTAAGAGTACATGTGTCTTTAAATTCATCTTCACTGTAATATTAAAATGCTAAGTACTTCCTTGCAAAACAAATTATTGGAGGTATGGATATTTTGGTTCCAACTCTAATTTATGTGCTAACTTACAAAACTCTTCAGTGTTATAAATTCACGTCATCCAATTTTTTTTATAATGCTATGTTTATTATCATATGACTATTGTCATTAATATCAAAACAGTGATACTAATGTCCATTGATAATTCTATTAGAAAGCTTGTAGAAATAGTGTTTATACTCTTGAACTATCATTACGTTTTTGCGTATACATAACTTAGACTATTCTAAGTCCCAAATTTATCATTTGATTATATTACATAGTTAATATATGAAAAGTATAGTGACTAGTGCTTGTGCTATGAACTTAGCATTAGAATGTATATCGTCACCACTTAGACTATACCTATAGTATTACATTTATCTTTAGTCTTTGCAATACATGGCTACCATATGAAGTATATTGTGAGTATGGTGTTTATGCTATGATTTAACATTATAATTTGCATGTGAATTATACCTATAGTCCTACTCTTCTCAATTGATTACAATATAAAGCTAATATGTGAAACATATAATGTACATAGTATCTATGCCATAAACTAACATTGTGCATAAATAAAATCCTAACTATAACTATGGTATCCATTTATCAAATGATTAATAATCTATATGGCTAATATATGAGACATATAAGCTTTATCCTATATGACTATACATGAGACATAGAAATGAAATGTAAATATTATAAAGTGACTATGCGTTCACATAAAACATTGGCATATAATACCATTGTTACGATGCCTAAAACAATTCTTTGAACTATATAAAATGTGCACTAATATTGCAATGATTTCACTATTGAGAGGGTATTAAACTTGGCATGCTTTCCAACTGGCATTGATAGGCCTAGCATTAATGTAGTCCCACGTGTTAAGTGATGTGGAATCCCAATTGTAAGGTATTTACGTGGTTTGTGTTTGCAATGAGCACGAAAATAAGCTAAGCTGTGCAATGCACTGACTCTAGGTCTACTTACTTGGCGATCTGGTAGATGAAGTAATTCAATGCAATATTGATTTGCAATCGTTGCTCGATTGTCAGTGTGCCTGACTGGCGGTTGATCCATCGTTGATCTTCATAATATATAGGGCTGAGGATGAAACCCTAATATCGCGTTGGTAAGTAAGGAAAATTGGTTTTCTGGCATTCATTGTTGCATTTAGTAGTAAGGTGGATGAGTCGACCATTTGCTACAATGTAGGGTTTAGTGTTTTTCTGTGAGGAGGACTCCTTCCTCGATTTCGAACCTTGGACCTGTGGAATAGAGTTTTAAAGCTACAGTATTATTCTCTTGTGTGTTATAGCCATGATCCAGCCCTGGTAGTTGTGTATGGTTTTTTTGTCAGCTGTTGATTGTAAATTGAACTGGGGTTCGATTCTCTGAATTATGGAATAGTCTTTTGAGTTTTGAACTCGAAGTTTGTTATAATTGCTATCATGCTTCGTTATTTTGTGGGTGTAAGTGTTTATGATAATGAATACAATACTGTGATACTTATTTTTATAATTGCGTTATTTTGTTTTTAACCCTTCAAACTATGATTTGGCAGGTGCCCACTTCGTAGGAGGTTGCTAAGCAAAAGATTTGGAATGGAGATTGTGCATCTACTTCCTGGTAAGCCTCGGTGGTTCTTGAAACCTCGTAGGTTCCTTTGGCATGGTTTTGTTGGTGATTACTGTGTGCCTAGAGTTGGAAGTATTCAACCTTAATCGGGTGATGGCCGAGTGTTAAGCTTGAATGTTTATTTTGCTCCATGCCGTGAAGAGGATAACCCTAAGTTTTTTTTACATTTCTATTCAGTTTTCTGATGCCTAGCTGCGTCATTTGAAAAGAACTTCGATCTTGTGTTTGTACTGCTATTTGTTAAGGTTTAAACCCTATGTAGTTTTGTGGAACCTCGAACTTGTTTTAGTTTTCTGGTTGGTAAGGGATAGACCCCGTGGAATGTTGGAATCGTGAAAAGTCCGAAATGTAAACTCTGTTAAAGTTTTATTTATAGTTTTGAATGTGAATCAAGAGCCGAGGGTTCACCTTTTTCTGTAAGACAATGGCTCGTTTGAAATGAAATATTATGTTTAAAATAATGGTTGAGAAAACAATTGTATAACTGTTGTTGTGGTGCCGAACAACAATAGTTGTCTTTGGCCGAGAGTTATGGTTTGCACAATTGTAGATAGTTGTTTCCTGTACTTCGTTATCGTTGTTGAGATTTATGTTTCGGAATCGTGATGAGATAAAATTCGGTCTGTTTATACGTTTTCAAGATGGCTAGTGCCACAGGGTTCTATTTTGTTTCAAAGAATGAAACCTTACCTGTAGTTTTCCATTGGCGACCTTGCTTGTACAGAGAAGTTGAACCCACGTACCGGACCTTAACTCATACATGTGAATGTTTCGACACTGTGTATATTTTCTTGCTAGGGTTGTGAGCTATTCTTAGACATTGATACTGAATCATGCTTTCAGCTAAGTGATGCTTATTGTCTTGTTTGTAGTCTTGATATGTTTAAAAGATGGTATGATTATATAAAATGTTAGTTAGGGTTTGGAAATTCATAACTGTTATAACCTCAGAAATAAATGTCTAATGTTGGCCATGAATGGCTTGATGAGAAGTTTATAAAATGTGTACTAAATAAACATTCAGATTCTAGGTTTTGTGATAACTTAGGGTTTTGATTTTTACAATGACAGTACTTGTATCTAAGATTGAAATATTTATTAATCTAAACGTGATAAATAGTGATGAAAGCATTAATAAGTGTTTTACTTATCAGCTGTAAATAACACTCTATTATAGAGGATAGTTTTCCAGCTGTTATATAATTCTTAGAGTATGAAGTGCTTGACAACATGCAATCTTTAATATTGAAATACATATTTTTAATTATCTGAAATAGATCGATATGAAATGAAAAGTAAGGATCTGTGCAGAAACGAAATGTGTTTTTCTTTTATTTAAGAAATAGATTAATGCTATGCATCTATTTACACTATACTATAATATTTCCTACATTTTAAACATATGATTGAAATGGAAGAATTTAACAATAACACTATTGTATTCATCTTTTCATTCAATGGCATTCTTCCTATCACTCATCTCTATTAATTTTTCTTTTATGTATTAGAGTACTATACAAATAATAGTATGGGAAAAATACAGAAAATAATTTAATCATTCATTTAAAATACTTAATAATTCTTAAAAACAAATCATCTTTAAATCAGAAAATAGAATAGTTTCTTCTGTATGACTGTAATTAATAATTCTACCATATAGAAATATTTAACTGTAAACAAAAGTAAGAACAGTAGAACCTGGTTGACTGTAGGAGAAACAAATGGCCCAAGGAACTTATTCCACCCAACCTATTCCTGAAGATAGTCAAGTTACTTGCCTTAGGACCCCCGATCCAGTTCACTGAACCACTAGGAGGAAGATTCTGTAGAAGCCTTAGTACATCAACCTGCAATAGAATATAGATTATCCAGTCATAAACACTCAGCAATCAAAGAGACTTGCACCAGCACCTCTGGTTTTCTTTCTCAGTATAACAAGCAGACTCACAGTTGCACTCTCACATAGCCTCCCTATTCGAATCTCTCGGTAATCACCTGAGGCACTCGAGGAATATTTCTGCAGAAAATATTGTAGAGGCTTTCTGCCCAATTCGAATTGCCTTATCTAGGATGCATAGGCCTTTTAGTGGTTAACTGGTCATTAATGAGCTTCCTGCTCTCTTCCACCCACCTGGGGGATAATGCCACAAATTTAGGGGTAGTTGTCCCATAACCAACAACTAGTGGTGGAGTGAAAATGCTGCTATCTGTCCCATGTCTTCTAACAACTTCCATTCCTCCTAGTGGGTTAGTGAACACTCATTTAACAGTTCCCGTGGGTGTTTGTCTCCTATTTTAATTTATTAAATAATAATAATCAGTAATTACAATCATCCTTGAACAAACTTGGTCATAATTACAAAACTTTGTAATTATAATTTAACATAAAGTATTTGTAAATAAAATAATATTCTCAAAATTTGGGTAGGTGACATATACCCCCCCTTAAGTCTCAACATCATTCTCGATGTTGTTTAATCACTCTCTAAGTGTTCTTGAAATAGAGTTGGGTATGTTGCCCGCATACTACTCTCCAACTCCCAAGTTGCCTCTTCTGGGCTAAGGTGCTTCCATTGTACCTTTACCTGCTCAATGGTGCAATTCCGGAGTAGAACGATTTCGGAGTAGAGCTTCCCTCTTTTCGAGGATACAGTCCATTTCCACCTGAAAATTGCCATCTTGTCCCACCTGTACATCATTCCAATTTACAACATGAGTAGTATAGTGTACATACTTCTTTAAAAATGATATATGAAAAAAATTATGTATCTTTAGATTTACTGGCAAAGCCAGTTGGTACATTGGTCCAACCCTTGACGAAATTTTGATAGGACCACAATAACTAGGTGCCAACTTGGCACAGCTTCCCAATTTCAATGAACTCTTTTTCAGTCTTACCTTAAGAAAAACATGTTCACCAACCTGGAACTCTTTATGAGTCCTTCTAAGATCTGCTTGACTCTTTTGCCTATCTTGGGCAGCTTTAAGATTTCTTTGTACCCGTTTCACAATTAGTTCTAATTCCTGAAACAATTCAGGTCCTAAAATAATTCTATTTACTGGGTCATTCCAAGAAACAGGTGTATCACATTTCCTACCATAAAGAATTTCAAAAGGTCTAAGCCTGGTTGATGCATGATACTGGTTATTATATGCAAATTATGCTAAATGCAAGTAGTCTTCCCACTTACCAGGATGATCCTTAACATACATCCTAAGCAAGTATTCCAATACTTGATTCACTCTTTCTATCTTCCCATCCGTTTGTGGATGAAATGTTGTACTGAAGTTTAAGGTTGTATTCAACCCTTTAAACAAAGACGTCCAGAAGTTTCTAGTAAACTTAGAATCACGATCTGAAATTATCACTTTTGGCATTCCATGTAATCGAAAAATCTGTTTCAGGAATATTTCTACAATGTTTGGAGCCTTATGAGTAGTTTTTACAGGTATAAAGTGTGCTTCCTTGCTGAGTTTATCCAATACCACGATAATAGAGTCATTTTGTTTCTGATTTTTGGGTAGTCCGGTAATAAAATCTATGCTTATAACTTCCCATTTACAGCTAGGTATAGGAAATTGCTGCAACAGTCTAGCCGGATGTTGATGTTCAACCTTCACTTTTTGACAATCCAAACACTTAGCTATGTATTATGCTACTTCATCCTTCATTCTGGGCCAATAGTATTCTTTTTGTAGCATAGTGATGGTTTTCTGATAACCTGGATGACCAGAGTAATAGCTTTTGTGCATCTCATCTAAAATCAAAATTTTTTCTTCTTGTATGTTGGGTACTACAATATATTTTTGTATAATAACAGTCCATTTTCCTTTAAACTGTAATCTGCCACAGAATTTTCAGAATTGCTATTTGCTGTCTTTTCTTATAATTTTCTGTATTCTTCATCCGTTTCACTTCTTTCAAGGATCTGATTTTCTAAATCTATTGAGTATGTACTGATGGCTGAAATAAAATTCAACTTTATGCATCAGTAACCTTGTTCTCTTTCCCTTTAATATGATGAATTTCAAAATCATATTCACTTAGAAAAGTTAACCATCTAGTTTGTCTAGCGTTCAAATTTGTCTAATCTAATAAATACTTCAGACCCATGTTATCTGTCAACAAGGTAAATTTTATACCAATAAGATGGTGACGCCACATTTTTAAAGCGTGAATTACTGCTAATAACTCTAAATCATAAGTAGAGTAGTTCTTCTCATGTATTGTCAGCTTTCTAGACTTGTATGCAACAGCATGTCTCTCTTGAGTTAGGACTCTATTGAGTCCATCATTACATGCATCAATGCATACTATAAAATCCTTATTAGGATATGCTATCCTCAGAATAGGCACTATAGTTAGTAATTCCTTTAACTTCTTAAAACTGTCTGAACATTTATGATCCTACACAAATTCCTTCCCTTTCTTCTGTAAGGAGGTTATGGGGTTTGCAATCTTTGAAAAACCCTCTATAAATTTTCTATAATATCCAGTAATACCCATAAATGATCGTACATCTGACACATCCTTAGGAACCGGCCAATCATTAATGGCTTTTATCTTATCGGGGTCGACCGAGATTCCTTTCTTGGAAATTATGTGTCCTAAATACTGAATTCTATCCTTGTGAAAGTTACACTTACTAAACTTAGCATATAGTTGATGATCTCTCAAAACTTGTAAAATAATACGCAGATGTTCGTCATGTTCTTCTTTTCTTTTAGAATACACTAGAATGTCGTCTATGAACACAATAGAAAACTTATCTAAGTATTTGTGCAGAATATTGTTCATTAAACACATAAATACAGCTGGAGCATTAGTCAATCCAAATGGCATGACTACGAACTCATAATGTCCATATCGAGTTCTAAAGGTTGTTCTAAAAATATCTTTGTCCTTTACACAAACTTGATGATATCGCAACCTTAAATCAATCTTTGAAAATATCGTTGCTCCATGCAATTGATCAAATAGATCGTCTATGCGGGGCAACGGATATCGATTCTTGATTGTCATCTTATTCAGCTAGTGATAATCTATGCATAGTTTTAAAGTGCCATCTTTCTTCTTAACAAATATAACAGGTGCCCCCCAAGGAGACATGCTGGGTCTTATATAGTTTTTATCAATCAGTTCTTTCAACTATGATTTCAACTCATTTAATTCCAATATATTCATCCTATATGGAGCTTTAGAATTCAGTACCACTCCTAGTATTAACTCAATGGTAAAATCTAGGTCTCTCTTAGGAGGTAATCCTGAAATATCTTCAGAAAAAACATCTTGGAAATCTTTGAGGGCAGGTATATCTTCTAGTTTCAGTTCGTCCTCTTTAGTAATCAACTCATCATTCAGTACATTCACTGCAAACATTTGGCATCCTTTTCTAACTGCTCTCTTTACTTGCATAGCTGAAATCTGCCTAAGGGATGTCATTCTTGGAATACCTTTTACTTCTACTGTTTCTCTTTCATCATTTAAACATGTAAAACTTTTCTCATAACAATTCAGAATGACATAATGGGCTTCTAACCAGTCCATTCCTATTAAGATATCATCGGATCCTAAAGGTAAAACATTCAACTTGGCTTGTGTCTTTAACTGATTCATAGATAAAACACAACTTTCAATAAAATCAAATACCTTTCTTTTTGTTCCTGTTGCCAGTCTAACTAACCAAGATTTATTGAATTTTTCTTTTTTCAATTTAAAACTTTCTACTATATCTGGTGATATATAACTTAGGCTATCACCTAGATCAATCAAAATCGTAACAGGATGGTTTTGTAGCATACCTTCAATCTCTACCATAGAGACTTGATTATCTGCTTGCATGTTGTCTAGTGTTGCATTAATTTTGGGCATCTCCCTTGCCAAGTCTTTAACAGTAGGTTCAATCTGTATGGAATGAATATTGTTAGTTGTCCACTTCCTCTTGGGGAATTATGATGCATAACGAGGACCTTGAGACTCAAAACATTTGACAGGTGCCTTTTGGTCATTAGTTCTAATAGCATTGGGAGTTTTTCTAGGAGCTATAAAATTCTACTGCTGATTATTTCTAGGGTTGTTTCCTTGAAAATTTCGATTTTGAAATTTTTTCTTTTGGAAACCAGAATTTCCACTAAACCTACAATTTTTCTTTTTCAGCTCAAAATTGCTAGGTGTATGATTTTTCCAGTTTGATATCTCTTCTCTTTTTCGATTAGTGTCATAACAGAAAGTTGCTTTCCTCATGGCCTCTTCTAAGGTCTTTGGATTGTCATACTTAATTCTTTCCTTGATGTTGAAAGGTAGACAACTCAAGTATCTTTGAATCTTTGATTTTTCTTCCATGAGGTATGGCACATACCTCATCAAATTCAAAAATTTACTGTTCATCTCTTTCATGTTCATAGTTCCTAGCCTTAAATCATGGAACTCCTTTGATTTTTCTTCATAGTATTGTTCAGATAAGAAATTTTTCTTGAAGTATCTTTTAAAAGTACTCCAATTCACATCCTTTTTTTTGATGCCCTTCACTCTTTTGATGTCTTGTTGCCAAATATTTGCCTTCCCAATCAAGTTGTATATTGCCATCTTTGCCTTCAATGATTCTGAATAATAAAAAATTTGGAAGTATTTCTTCATGCTGGACAGCCATGCTTCTGCTATCTCTCCTTTTTCAATTTCACCATTGAAGGTTGGGGGTTTGATTTTCTTGAACTCCCCAAAAATCTGTTCATACTGTTTATGACTTTTTCTTTTGGGTTTGTAGTCTCCTTCGCTGCTATCACTTGAATAATTTCGTTTCTTTTTCCATTTTTCATGGGCAGCTTCTGATGATATTGAGATGTTGTTTGCATCATCAGTTTTCGTTTTCTTACCCCTGTCTCGATGAGGTAAATCTTCAATATTGGAGGTATTTTCAATTTCTCTATCTTGTTCATCAGTTGGGCATTGTTCGAACAATACTTGGTTAAGTTCCTCTTGTGCTTTCATAATTTTCTCATTGTCTTGTTTTACAAATCTGATTTATGCTTTTAACTCTTGAAATGCACGTAACAATTTTGATGAATTGTCATTTAAATCGTCATGGACTTCTTCTTCATAATGTTGTCCCATGCTATGACTGTTGGGTCGAAAACTGTCCTCTATATGTTCAGCTGATCCTTCCATACCTGTAGCTTAAAAACAATTTTTGTATAACACAAATAGTTTTAAAATTTTAATTAGTAAGATTTCTATTGTAAATAAATTTTTCTGTTGCGTGTTCTTTGGACCTTTTCAGGCCTAGAGTTTGAACGTGAGCTCTGATACCACATGTAACATTCCATAAAAATACCAAAATTTAAAATTTTTTAACATAGTAACAATTATTGAAGCTGTTAATGCGGAACATATAATATAATTAAATTTCTTAACTAGGATAATTAATAACGATGACATGTCGAATTTCTCAAAATAAAAAAAATGATATAGTTGTATTTGCTATTTCAGATTTAAATGGATGCTAATCTTCTTAACGAAAGATATTTTATGATTATGCACAAGAATACAATTTTCAGATCTGCTTAAGTGCTAAATGCAATTACATACTATACATAGGATTGTCTTATTATAATGTTCTTGATGATGTGCTGACAGTTTGTTTGTATGATGACGAAGGGGTCCTATGAGGCACTCTAGGGTATACTTAGCTACGTTTAGCTTAGGCATTTGAATCCTGTTTCCATGTGTAGACCGTAGGTAAGAATTGAAATTCATGTGTTAAGAGTACATGTGTCTTGAAATTCATCGTCAATGTAATATTAAAATGCTAAGTACTTCCTTGCAAAACAAATTACTGGAGGTATGGATCTTTTGGTTCCATTCTAGTTTATGTGATGACTTACAAAACTCTTCAGTGTTATAAATTCACGTCGTCCAATTGTTTTTATAATGCTACGTTTATTATCATATGACTATTGTCACTAATATCAAAACAATGATACCAATGTCCATTGATTATTCTATTAGAAAGCTTGTAGAAATAGTGTTTATACTATTGGACTATGATTACGTTTTGCATCTATAGAACTTAGACTATTCTAAGTCCCAAATTTATCATTTGATTATCATTACATAGTTAATATATGAAAAGTATAGTGACTAGTGCTTGTGCTATGAATTTAACATTAGAGTGTATATCGTCATCACTTAGACTATACCTATAGTATTACATTTATCTTTAGTCTTTGCAATACATGGCTAACATATGAAGTATATTGTGAATATGGTGTTTATGCTATGGTTTAACATTATAATTTGCATGTGAATTATACTTATAGTCATACTCTTCTCAATTGATTACAATATAAAGCTAATATGTGAAACATATAATGTACATAGTATCTATGCTATAAACTAACATTATGCATAAATAAAATCCTAACTATATCTATGGTCTCCATTTATCAAATGATTAATAATTTATATGGCTAATATATGAGACATATAAGCTTTATCCTATATGACTATACACGAGCCATAGAAATGAAATGTAAATATTGTAAAGTGACTATGCGTTCACATAAAACATTGGCATATAATACCATTGTTACGATGCCTAAAACAATTCTTTGAACTATATAAAATGTGCACTAATATTGCAATGATTTCGCTGTTGAGAGGGTATAAAACTTGGCATGCTTTCCAACTGGCATTGACAGGCCTAGCATCAACTTAGTTACATGTGTTAAGTGATGTGGAAGCCCGGTTGTAAGGTCTTCACGTGGTTTGTGTTTGCAATGAGCAAAAAATAAGCTGAGCCGTGCCATGCACTAACTCTCGGTCTGCTTACTTGGTGATCTGGTAGATAAAGTAATTCAATGCAATATTTATTTGCAATCGTTGCTCGATTATCAATGTGCCTAATTGGTGTTGATCCACCATTGATCTTCATAAGATATAGGGATGAGGATGAAACTCTAATCTTGCATTGGTAAGTAAGGAAAATTGGTTTTCTGGCATTCATTGTTGCGTTTAGTGGTAAGGTGGGCAAGCCAACCGTTTGCTGCAAAGTAGGGTTTAGTGTTTTTCTGTGAGGAGGACTCCTTCCTTGGTTTCGAACCTTGGACTTGTGGAATAATGTTTAAAAGTTACAGGATTATTCCCTTGTGTATTATAGCCACGATCCAGCCCTGGTAGTTGTGTATGGTTCTTCTGTTAGTTGTTGATTGTAAATTGAATTGGGGTTCGATTCTTCGAATTATGGAATAGTCTTCTAAGTTTTGAACTCGAAGTTTGCTGTAATTGCTATCATGGTTCATTGTTTTGTGGGTGTAGTGTGTCAATGTTCAGGATCTTTACTTCTAAGGGTAAGTGTTTATGATAATGAATACAATACTGTGATACTTATTTTTATAATCACGTTTTCTTGTTTTTAACCCTTCAAATTGTGATTTGGCAAGTACCCACTTTGTAGGAGGTTGCTAAGCAAAAGATTTGGAATGGAGATAGTGCATCTACTTCCTGGTAAGCCCCGGTGGTTCTTGAAACCTCGTGTGTTCCTTTGGCATGGTTTTGTTGGTGATTACTGTGTGCCGAGAGTTGGAAATATTCGACCTTAATCGGGTGATGGGCAAGTGTTAAGCTTTAATGTTTATTTTGCTCCATGCTGTAAAGAGGATAACCCTTAGATTTTTTTATGTTGTTATTCGGCTCTGTGATGCCTAGCTACGTCATTTGAAAAGAACTTCGATCTTGTGTTTGTACTGCTATTTGTTAAGGGTTAAACCCTGTGTAGTTTTGTGGAACCTCAAACTCGTTTTAGTTTTTTGGTTGGTAAGAGATAGACCCTGTGTAATGTTGGAATCGTGAAAAGTCCAAAATGTAAACTCTGTTAAAGTTTTATTTATAGTTTTGAATGTGAATCAAGAGCCAAGGGTTCACCTTTTTCTGTAAGACAATGGCTCGTTTGAAATAAAATATTATGTTTAAAATAATGGTTGAGAAAACAATTGTATAACTGTTGTTCTGGTGCCGAACAACGATAGTTGTCTTTGAATGAGAGTTATGGTTTGCATAATTGTAGATAGTTGTTTCCTGTACTTCATTATCGTTGTTGATATTTATGTTTTGGAATCGCAATGAGATAAAATTAGTTCTGTTTATACGTTTTCAAAATGGCTAGTGCCATAGGGTTCTATTTTGTTTCAAAGAATGAAACCCTACCTGTAGTTTTTCGTTGGAGACCTTGCTTGTATAGAGAAGTTGAACCCACGAACTGGACCTTAACTCGTACATGTGAATGTTTCAACACTGTGTATATTTTATTGCTAGGGTTGTGAGCTATTGTTAGACATTGATATTGAATTGTGCTTTCAGCTAAGTGATGCTTATTGTCTGGTTAGTAGTCTCGATATGTTTAAAAGATGGTATGATTATATAAAATGTTAGTTAGGGTTTGGAAATTCATAACTGTTATAACCTCAGAAATAAATGTCTAATACTGTCCATGAATGGCACAATGAGAAGTTTATAAACTGTGTACTCAATAAACATTCAGATTCTAGGTTTTGTGATAACTTAGGGTTTTGATTTTTACAATGACACTACTTGTATGTAAGATTGAAATCTTTATTAATATGAATGTGATAAATAGTGATGAAAACATTAATAAGTGTTTTACTTATCAGTTGTAAATAACACTCTGTTATAGAGGATAGTTCTGTAGCTGTTATATAATTCTTAGAGTATGAAGTGCTAGAAAACATGCAATCTTTAATATTGAAATACATATTGTTAATTATCTAAAATAAATGGAGATGAAATGAAAAGTAAGGATCTGTGCAGAAACAAAATGTGTTTTTCTCTTATTTAAGAAATAGATGAATGCTATGCAACTATTTATACTATACTTTAATATTTCCTACGTTTTAAACATATGATTGAAATGATAGAATTTAACAATAACACTACTGTATTCATCTTTTCATTCAATGGAATTCTGCCTATCAGTCATCTCTATTAATTTTGCTTTTCTGTACTAGAGTACTATACAAATAATAGTATGGGAAAAATACAGCAAAATAATTTAATCATTCATTTAAAATACTTAATCACTCTTAAAAACAAATCATATTTAAATCAGAAAATAGAATAGTTTCTTTTGTATGACTATAATTAATAATTCTACCATACAGAAACATTTAACTATAAACAAAAGTAAGAACAGTAGAACCTGGTTGACTATAGGAGAAACAAACAGCCCAAGGAACATGTTCCACCCAACCTATTCCTGAAGATAGCCAAGTTACTGCCTTAGGACCGCCGAGCCTGTTCACTGAACCACCAGGAGGAAGATTCTGTAGAAGCCTTAGTACATCAACTTGCAATAGAATATAGATTATCCAGTCATAAAAACTCAGTAGTCAAAGAGACCTGCACCAACACCTCTAGTTTTCCTCCTCAGTATAACAAGAAGACTCACAGTTGCACTCTCACTTTGCCTCCCTATTTGAATCTCTTAGTGATCACTTGATGCATTTGAGGAATATTTTTGCAGAAAATATTATAGGAGCTGCCTGCCCAATTCGAATTGCCTTATCTAGGCTACCTAGGCCTTTTAGTGGTTAACTAATCATTAATGAGCTACCTGCTCTCTTCCACCCACCTATGGGATAATGCCACAAATTTAGGGGTAGTTGTCCCATAACCAACAACTAGTGGTGGAGTGCAAATGCTGCCATCTGTCCCATGCCTTCTAACAACTTCCATTCCTCCTAGTGGGTTAGTGAACACTCATTTAACAGGTCCCTTGGGTGTTTGTCTCCTATTTTATTTTATTAAATAATAATAATCAATAATTACAATCATCCTTGACCAAACTTGGTCATAATTACAAAACTTTGTAATTATAATTTAACATAAAGTACTTTGCAAATAAAATATTATTCTCAAAATTTGGGTAGGTGACAAATGCGATGTGGATTATAATAATATTATTAACATTTTACATGTAAAATTTTAAATCACATTATTGTAAATTGATGAGAAAAGTACTAAATATAAAAAGTCAACATAAATTAAAAAGATATCTCTTAAAAGTGTTTTTTATTATTTAATTTCATTTGCAAGTTCAAGACAAATAAATGCTAAAGGACAATAAATTTTTGGGAAATTACAATGAATCTTAGTCACATCAATGTAGAGCTATTTTATTAATTTTATTTCTAGTGAATTTTGAAAATTAACTCAACCATGGTTATTTATATTGTGCATAGAAAATAGTGTAGGAGGTGACTTGTCATATATACATACCCCATAAGACTCCTAACTCATAATATGTTAATATATCTCGTACTTTTTAGTACATCTCTCAGGAGGTCATTTTTTGACCTCAAAATCTCTCTAATTCTCCTGGGTGTCTGTGGCCGCCATGGACAGGTCCACACTGGCCATATGTATGTGTGGGATCCTACAGACCCTTGGTTTGCTCACCTATTTGGGTTCTGTCGCCCCAAAGCAAATCCTCAAAGTGTCCCTGAATGGCCCTGGGGTGCCTGACGAAATTGTCTGTTGCACCAAAACCATGACTCCAATCGCAAATCTGTCGATTCCAATGGATTCAAGACATCAGTTTCAAGTTGTCCCCACCCCACACCATGCCTCTAATGCCCAAAAATGGTGCAATGTACTATCTTCGGAGCTAGCATTTTGCTCGGTGAAGGCCATTCCAAATTTGCTTAGGGGGGGCATTTTTCATTCGAAGGCTCTCGGGTGTGCGTGGCCACCATGGATAGGTCCATAGTGGCCATATGCACATGTGGGAGCCGATGGAACCTTGTTCCACTCGTCGATTCTGGGGAGCTGCAGGTGCGGGAGCAGGTTGCAGTGGGTAATATGCAGGTGGAGCTGGCGGTGGTCCAGTTGCCTGTTGGGGTTGTTGGTACCCCTGAGCTATTGGATGTGTTGGATTAGCTGGTGTAGCTTGCTGTGGGTACTGCATCTGTTGTGGCAAGAATTGAATGGGGTTGGTGTAGTAGGTTGGTTATAGTATGTAGGAGGTACATATGTTGATGGCGCTTGGCCATAGCAATGTTGTGGACAAGAGGGTCCATGAATGTGGTGTGTCTGGTTTGTTGGAGCGTAAGAAGTTGTCGCTCTGGAACTGGATGTAGCCCTAGAGAGGTCTGGGGCAGGCATGGTACTCACCATGCTGAAAGGTTTAGCTTGGGGTGTGATTTGGCCAATAATGACATCGGCAGCATGAGATGCCCCCGGTGCGTCACTGCGTGAAGAGTCGCATCGTGGGGCGTCCGGTATGATTGTGTATAGATAACCCGACTAGGCGTAAATGAGATCAAACTGTTGGGCTTTGAGGATGGCCTCTTCTTTAGACTGGGGTCTTTCGGATGCCACATCCTTCGCAATGAGAGGGAGGATGGATTTTAGAAACCAATCTAAGAAGATACGGTCGTCTAACTTGATTTTGCAGAGGCTTCGGCGTCGACGCCATTCATGAATGTGGTCAGTGATGTGGGTGGCCATGTTCTGTCTGCAAGACAGTAGGATCTCGACTCCCGCATCATAGCGGACAGGTAACTGAAAAAACTGCAGGAAGGTCAAGGCAAGGGAAGTAAAGGTGGCATGCGTCCCATGAGGCTGCTCGATATACCACTTAGCTGCAGAGCCAGTGAAGGTGCGCTGTAAAAGCCGGAGGCGGACAAAGTCGTCCACTATGGAGTTGGAGGAACACCATAAATGGAAGGACATGATATGGTTCTGGGGGTCTTCACTTGCCTTACCCTCAAACTTAGGGATGTCAGAGGGGAGTTTGGTGGGCATGTGAGGCCATGCAGGATCGTGTCTGAAGGGGTCATTAGTGAGCCTAACTAAGTCTGGCAGGTTCAGACTTGCCATGTACGGTAAGCTAGCAGATGTAGTGACTGGAACTGGAACATGCCTAGTCATTGTGGTATGATGTAGGGGTCCAGTAGTGCCTAAAGGTATGTTAGGTATGGAGGGTATGTGCCCTCCAATAGGTGTGGTCTGGTATGGGCCAGCGCCTCCAAGTGCAACATGGGTTACACTTGGGTTAGGAATAGCAGTAGGGATTCCTGGGATAGGGTTTGTGGAAACCAGAGGGGGTGTGACCCCTATGTTGGGCATACCCATAACAGGTGATGGCCCTGTGTTGGCAATTCCTATAACAGGAGGTGATCCTGTGTTGGGCATTCCTAAATGTGGAGTGTTGCCCATATTGGGCATACCCAGGGTGGTGGTTGTTGCCATGGATGGCACCGCCGTAGAAGGGTCTGTGGATGTCTCACCTATGGTGCTGGTAAATAGTGGGTCAGATGGTGTTCCAGCCATAATGGTGATTGGTGGAAATACAACGTAGTTTTCGGATTCTGCCTCAGAATCAGATGTGAATTGAGGTGTGTCAGAATCGGATGACCGTCTGGTTGACCGACGATGTGTCGAATCAAGGGATAAGGCTCTGCGTCGGTGACGTGGAGAGCCAAGTAGAATGAACTCTGGGAGTTCGCCCTGTAGACGACGAGAGCATCTAAAATTCTCAATGGTGAGAAATAAGTTTTGTGTAAAAAATCTGTTTAAGTATCAGGTGGTGATATATATATAAAAAACTCAAAACCCTAATGCAACCAAGGGTGTAAGAAGGGGAGTGAAAATGAAGGCTCTCAAGCCAAAAAATCAACCTCAAAAAAGGCACTTATTCTAGCAGCTGTGCTACAATAAGTGGAGGGATGCAACAAATGGTCAGAATACCAACATGCAAACAGCTCCTAGAAAAAATAGGTGTAACTAGACCAAAGGTGGGATGAATCATGCAAACACCTAACTAAAAGTATTGTGAATCAACAAACGATATCCTCTGCAAGGTGATGAAATCCAAGTCAGACAATATGAGTGTTGAGACAACGGCTAGATATCCCCCTACCGGGAGGGACACCGGGTAATCAATCCTAAAGAAGGGCTACTAGGATACTCCGTTCATGATGCGTCGAGAAAAAGGTAAATCTGCCGTTTGGTCCTTGATCGCAATATCCCAATATATGGATATCCCAAGAACTGCGAATGGTAGCCCTTCGGTTACTGAATGGATTTCGGTATTCCACTCAGGCTTCTGGAACCATCCTCGCGACTTCAACCCTCCTAGGGGAGAGGCCTTCCCACAAACCGGTTGTGACCGCGCTAATAAATACTAAGAGATTTTAGGTCCCTAAATGGACAACTTCTATGTCTCAGATGTAATAACTGAGGGGTGTTATTGGAACACCTATCCCCCCAATACTACCTAGCTACAAAGTTCTTTTAGTGTTCCCCAAGTGGGGTTAAAAGTGTGTTGAAATTAGGGTAAGTTTTAAGGCTCAGTTCAATTAAGTGTTTGAGTGGGTGCACGTGTGGTATTGTAAACTGAACTTTGCAAAAAAGTAAATGCTTTACTGAAAATTTTCAAAAAATAAAGGATCTTTCGAAAATAAAAAAGCAAATATTTATGACTTTTTTCAATAAATGGAAATTAAATGCTTTTTCACAATCAACTCAAAAAACAAAGGATATTTTGAATCATGAAAGCAAATAATAGACTTCTTAAAGAAACAAAGGGATTTCTTTTTCAAGGAAATTGCTAAGGGCAAGATTTTAAAGAAGTAAACAGCAAATTTTTTTTAACCTGAATAAACTGCAAAATAAGTCTTTTTTTCACTTTCTTGAAAATTTTTAAAAAGACTTCTAGATGTGCATTTAAATAGTAATATTTTTTCTATGGCTGTAAAATATGCAGATTTTAATACTGTAAAAATGTGCTATGTGGGCAGAAAATACAGTAAAAAAAAAAAAATTTAAATCAGAATGGCCGAATAAAAAAATTAGCCACGCGGGTTTTGACAGAGAAGCCGCGATGGACCGCGCGGGTTTCTGTCGCACAGTCGCGATGGACCGCGCGGGATTTCGGCGCACTGTCGCGATGTGCAGCGTGAAAAATGTCTGCGAAGCCGTGATGTGCAGCACGCAAATAGGCCGCGAAGCTGCGGTGAACCACACGGAAAAGGGTCGCGCAGTCGCGATGTGCAGCGCGGTAAATGACCGCAAAGCCGCGATGTGCAGCACGGAAACCGACCGTGAAGCCGCGGTGAACCGCGCGGAAAAAAGCCGAAAAGTCACGATGAGCCGCGCGACTGTCAAGCTAAAAACCGCGATGCGAAAGCCGTGCACGGAAGCCGAAAAATGAACCCAAAAATTGAGAATTCCGGGATGTTAATGGAAATAGATGGGGCCAAAAATTAGAGCAGCAATGGATCTGCTATCTAAGATGGCAGATCTATGGATCTAAAGGTTAAAAACTAATAAAAAACTAAGATTAAAAGCAAAACTAGAGATCTATTGTTCAAACCCAGTGGAGTCGCCAAAAACTGTTGGCCCGGTTTTGCAACCAGGCTTAGTGCTATGGGCACCTGCTAACTAGTAGCAGCAGTTTCAATAGAATTAAACAAGAAAATAATCTAAACAAAACTAATCATGGATCTATGCAAGAATATAAGCAAATAATGTAAACATTTAAAAAACAAGAACAAGAAAATATTAAAGAATGAATTTGTATTGAAAAATGGGGTGGCAAGCAAGTGCTTGCGATAATACCTTCAATGGTGAAGGTTGATGTTGAGCAACTCCCAAGATGAGTAGCTCCAAGCTCCAAAAGGTCTCCTTCTCCAAGGTTGCTGACAATGGCCAAAATGCTCAAGGAAGATTTCGGCAGCATGAGGATGAGATAATGGATGGATATGAAATGAGGATCCCCTACCACCTTTTTATAGGTTTTGGTGGTGGGGAATACCATTTGTGGTTTTGTGGAAACCAATGGTATTGACCAACATGGTTTAGGTACTTTTCCCTCCTTTTTCCTTTTTTGAATAAATTTAATATTTTTATTCCCTTTTTAATATTTTTTGGAATTTGGACCCTTTTTGAGGGTTTTTTGCTTTTTCAGGAAAAATAATCTTTTTTAATGGAAAAAGGGGTGTACTCAGGTCTTTTGGTGACCTTTTGTTGGTTTCAGAGGCTCAGATGGTAAAAAAGTGGACAAATGGGTCATGTGAATAGGGAAATGAGCTAGTGAGCAATTTTTGGGTGTTAACAAGGACCACCCACATTATGCCTCCAATGCCTCAAAACATTACTAATATGACATCTATGGAGCTAAGATTTTTCTCAGTGAAGGCCATTCCAATTTCGCTCAAGGAGGCCATTTCTCATACAAAGGATCTCGATCATTCCTGGCCACTATTGATAGGTCCACACTGGCCATACACACATGTGGGAGCAGACTGAATCCAAGTCCACTCGTCAGTTTGGGTTTCGTGGCCCCTGAGAAAATCCTCAAAGTGTCCCTGCATGGCCCCGGGGTGCCTGACAAAAATTCCCTTTACACCCAAACCATGAAACCGATGGATAATTTGTTGATTTCGATGGATTTCGGACACTAATTCCTAGTTGCGGGATCCCCCACGCCATGCCTCCAATGCTCAGAAATGGTGCCAATATGCCATCTCCGGAGCTAGGGTTTTGATCTATGAAGGCCATTCCAATTTCTCCTAAGGGGGCTATTTCTCATCCAAAGGCTCCTAGGCATGCGTGGCCACCGTGAACATGTCCACAATGGCCATACCCACGTGTGGGAGCCAACGAAATCCAAGTTGCTTGTCAGTTTGGGTTCCGTGGCCTCAAAGCAAATCCTCAAAGTGTCCGTGAATGGTCCCTAGGGCCTGACGAAAATTACTGTTTCACCAAAACCGTGACTCCAATTTTGAATCTGTCGATTCTAATGGATTCTGGATGGTGGTTTCTAGCTAGGAGCCCCCCCCACACCGTGGCTCCAATTCCCGAAAGCGATGCCAATGTGCCATCTTCGGAGCTAGGTTTTTGCTCAATGAAGGCCCTTTCTTATCTAAAGGCTCCCGGGCGTGCATGGCCACTGTGGACAGGTTCACACTGGCCATACACATGTGTGGGAGCCGATGAAACCTTGATTCACTTGTAGTTTTGGGTTCGGTGGACCTGGAGAAAATCCTCAAAGTGTCCCTCAATAGCCCCGAGGTGCCTAACGAAAATGCACGTTGCACCAAAACGTGATTCCGATCATGAATCTGTCAATTCCAATGGATTTCAAATGCCTGGTTCTAGCTAGGGGATCCCCCACACCGTGCCTCCAATGCCTGGAAACGGTGCCAATGTTCCATCTCCGGAGCTAGGGTTTTTCTCAGTGAAGGCCATTCCAAATTTGTTGAAGTGGGTCATTTCTCATCTGAAGGCTCCTGGGTGTGCGTGGCCACTATGGACAGGTCCACAATGGCCATACACACATGTGGGAGTAGACGGAACCTTGTTCCACTTGCTGGTTTGGGTTCTGTGGCCCAGGAGCAAATTGTCAAAGTGTCCCTAAATGGCCTCGGGTTGCCTTATGAAAAATGATCGTTGTACAAAAATCATGGCTCTGATCATGAATATGTTGATTCTGATGGATTTCGGACATCGGGTTTTAGTCGGGGGACCCCCTACAACGTTCCTTCAATACCCGGAAACAATTCCAATGTGCCATCTCCGGAGCTAGTGTTTTGCTCAATGAACACCATTCCAAATTCACTCAAGGGAGGGCATTTCTCATCTGAAGGCTCCCGGGCATGCATGGACACCATGGAAAGGTCCACACTAGCCATATGCATGTGTTGGAGCTGACGAAACCTTGGTCCGCTCGTCGGTTTTGGTTCCGTGGCCCCGTATAAAAATCTGAAGGTTTCCCTGAATGGCCCCGGGGTGCCTGACCAAAATGCTTGTTGCACCAAAACCGTGACTCTGATCATGAATCCATCGATTCCAATGGATTTCGAACATCGAATTCTAGATCCACATTAGGTTTTTGTCTCCACATCTCCATATTAGGTCTATAGGGTTGTTGGTCCACATTAGGATTTACAGGGATACATTTGTTTTTTATTGGTTTATAAGGATAGATTAGGGTCTATAAGCTAGATGAGGTTCTATAGGGCTAGATTAGGTCTCCAGGGAAAAGTTATGTCTCGTTCGTGTCCTGTGTCCTCATGTCAGGTGACCTATGTTCTACGTATTCATTAGAGAGGTGTGATTCCCTAATGGATGATGTTGTTTTGGGTGATTCAAGAGTGTTAGATAATGTGAGTATTACAAGGTCAATTTGAGCCAAAGGTTGAAAAAGAAAACTGGGAAGCGTAATGGGATTTTGTCGGCTCCTGCAGGTCCACCAATGCGAGACACACATGTACATGAATTAGAAGTATACACACATGTACACCTCAAAATATTGATTTAGGGGTAGGACACAAGTGACTATCAAGTATCTTTGTTAATGTTTGATGACTGTAAAGTGTGTATGAGTGGATGAAGGTGAGGGGAGATGGAAGTAGTGTGATGGAAGATGGTTTTAGGATGACTTAATAGGCTCTTAGGGTTGTCCTAATGGGTTTTTGTGAAAATATTCTATCTCTTATGTAAATTTGACTAACCTCATTCAAAAAATCCATTTGGATCCTCTTTGTTGCTAATTGTCTCCATCAATCTATCGTGCTTTAAATGAGAAAGGAAGTAACATACCCAAAACAATTAATGGATGGTGGATTTAAAATCTAAATGGGGTCCCTATTTCAAACTATTAAAGTTTCAGCATCATGAGTCATTCTTCAAGTGGTGACTCAACATGTTGAGGTAATTCTTTGCATGTCGAAGCATGAATGGCATGTGTTCCACTACTAACCATGGTTGAGTTATTAAGGCTCCTCTAGAGGCTAGCCACCTTTAGAGTGAATCACTTTATCATATGACCACTTGGAATGATAGAAGAACACGATGATCACATCATTAGAAAAATCTCCTTAGTATATTGATATGATAAATAAATTAAAGATGGCATAAGTGGATCATGCAGATAAGACAGGAGATAAGAATTAGATATGCTAGAATAATAGAGAACTCGAATTGTTCACTTCAATGATTAAGAAAGGATTCACTTAATTAAGAGAGAACTCGAATTATTTACTTCAATGATTTCCACTAGTTAACTAGAGTTCTCTCATGTCCTCATGTCAGGGACCTAGGTTCTACTTATTCATTAGGGACGTGTGATGCCTTAATGGAGGACGTTGTTGAGGGTGATTCAAGAGTCTTAGATAATGTGAGTATTACAAGGTCAATTCAAGCTTGGGGTGAAAAAAGCATACCGAGAAGGGTTAGCATGAGCAAGGCCGGCATGGATAGGGCCGACATGGGCAAGCCACTCCCAGTCGCTCGACACATGGTTTTGCGGAGTTGGTCCACCAATGTGAGACACACATGTACATGAATTACAATTAGAAACACATGTACACCTAAAAATATTGCCTTATGGGTAGGAGACATGTGACTATGAGGTATCTTTATTAATGTTTGATGACTGTAAAATGTGTATGGATGGCGATAAGTGAGGGGAGATAGAAGTAGTGTTATGGAGGATGGTTTTAGGATGACTTAGCAGGATTTTAGTGATGTCCTAAGGGGGTTTTGCAGACTTGATAAAACATAAGAAAACGAGGATTTTGCTCCCCAAGAGCATCGCTTAATCAAAAAACAAAGAGGGCATCCAACTAGTGTTTGATAAAATATTGGAAAAATGCACACCAAGATTTTTTTGTATTACATTAAAACATGAAAAATAACACATGTATGTATGTATGTATCAACAAAAAATGCATGTACGAACAAAATTACATAAAACTACACATGCCTCGATGTAGAACATAACATTCTTTGATGCAATTCTATCTCTTATGTAAAGTTGATTGACCTCATTCAATAAATCCATTTGGATCCTCTCTGTTGCTAATTGTCTCCATCAATCTCTCGTGCTCTGAATGAGGCAGGAAGTAGCGTACCTTGGTTGAGCTCTTACTTGAAATTGTATGTAGATGGATGTTTGTGCCAACGATCAAGTTTGTGAAGTGATACACCATTGAACATGGTCTGTAATCCATGAATACATACCCACTAGTCCTTCTTGACTTCCCATCTATTGTAAGATATTACCCCTTAACCACCATTGAGTCAATAAGAAATTCATTGCCTTCATCATTGATTAAGATATTTCCCCTTAACCTAGTCCATGCATTCATATGCATCTCATTTTCCACTGCTGCAAGGGCTGCATAAGCAAGCAAGTTTTCACGTCTGTATTTAAAATAAATGGGTTATTTGAGCTTCAAACTGAATGAAATCCACATGTTCGTTGTACTGTTCCGCAACTATAGGAACATGATCGATCTATTTCAACCACTTGACAAAAATTTCTTACCATGCATCTTGTCACAGATGATGTTTGTTGATCTCTTGCTCGGTTTGGCATTGCTGCAGAGCACCATTGAACTATGGATTCTGCATCTCGGATATGAGGGTTTTTGTTAAACCTCATCTCTTCCCTTCATAGTGTCGTCTTGGTGCATGCACCGGCCCCGTCATTCTCTCCTTTTTTGTGCCCAGTCTCAAAATAGTTCCAAATATGCAGCACATTGTAAGTCTTATGCAAAATACTCATCCATTGGAATACTCAAACATTTTTGAACTCACCTGCACAACGATCTGACCATATCCAATGCTGATCCATATGTATATCTGTCTCCTTCAACTGATCATAGAACATTTGAAAACAATGTTGCACATAATGTAGATCATGGGTTCTATCATCACTTATGTAAAAGTTGATCTCCTTCAGTATTATCCTCATGGCATTGCTGCTCTCTGGACCATGCCTATACGTAATATGTACCATGATGCTGACTTGGTCTGAATGGTAATATTGACTTGAAATTTCATTTTGTGGCTGAAGGGTGTAGTTTTCTGCACAATCTACAATTGACACTATGGTTCCAATAGGAAATGTGTCCCTACATTTTCTGTACTATTCATCTTGCCATCGCACTACATGCACATGTTGAACATACTGCTTTGTTTTATTGTAGAAATCCATCAAGAAGTCACATACTCGTTCCTGTTGCCATTAAAAGAAGGGCAATATTACAATGTGGCCTTTGGAAAAATATATATGTCATAAATTGTACGTGTAATATGAAAAATATGAAATACTCATTTGTACCTATGAATTCACCAAATGCAATCCTTTTACTTTCCCTAGAACTGTCTAATTGATAGTTTACGTACTTGAAGCTTTGCATCTCCATGACCATCCTTCCAAATTCGTGCTCCTTGATTTCATGAATGCAACATTTCAAAAGAGAAAACCCACTGCACCTAGAACATGTAGATACAATTTTTCATAATATTTTTGTCCTTCAGGACTTGGACACATGTTGTTGTGGATAAAGTCTCTCGATGCATTCGGTGGTAGTATGGATTCATTGCTGTTAATTTTTCAGAATTTACTTCAATCTGATCTAGGATCTTAACTGAGAGAACAACATGTACAGCATATCAATCATGGACACAATAATGCAAGCACACAAGAGACACAGAGTTTACTTGGGGAAAACCATAAACGTGAAAAACCCCAATAACATCCTCAGAGATAGATAAAGCAATGATAGAACCCAAGCATAAGAGATAGACATCTCCTAGCAGCAGCTTCTCCTCCTCCACAAGTGCACCACTCTCCCGAGAGTGTGTGAGAGAATAGAATGATGAAATAGAGTGCCTCCCGCACTCTATTTATACTTGACTTGACTTGTCTAATAACCTTTACTAGGTTGGCTTTAACTTAACCACATAACATAATGCTGATTGGGCCGACACCCAATAGGGTGGTCTAATAACCCTTTGACCCACATGGCTAACCCCCAATAGGGTGGTCTAATAACCGTTCGACCCACATGACTTATACAGGGCCGACCCCAACAAGGTGCTCTAATAGCTCATCAAGTATAAGTTATGACACTTACAATATAAATGATGACACTTCCATATAGAGGAATAATAACATCTCTATAGGAATACAAACACTTCCGTATAGAGGAATAATACCATCTCTATAGGAGTAAAATATACATATATGAAATACATTCCGAAGTTACATATACATCAACACTCCCTCTTAACTAGGAAGGTATTTCTCGACATAGGTCTTCTAGCACAAGTCTTCTTCTCTGGATCATTGTCACTAGATAATCGTCATCAAGTCATCGTCATCGTCACTGCTGCTACTATCTCAATCAATCTCTGAATCTACTCGTCAAAGGAAGTTCTACACAGCCAATCCTTTTTCATACTGGATGTAGGCCCACCATCTGCAGGTCTTCATCATCACTGGCCATACTGTGGAATCCTCAGGACTTATTACGTGCATCACAAAACCTGGCTGCAGCATCCCAAGCTATTATGAGCACACAGCTTTACCTGTCGGATCTCCCAGGAGCACATTACATGCGACCCATCACAAAAACTGGCTGAAGCATCCCAGGTTGTTACGAGCACACAACTCTACCTATCGGATCTTCCAAGAGCACATTACATGTGATCTCACCACAAAACCTGGCTGAAGCATCCCAGGCTATTACGAGCACACATCTCTACCTGTTGGATCTCCCAGGAGCACATTACATGTGGTCCACCTCAAAACCTGGCTGAAGCATCCAAGGCCTTTTTCATCCTGTCTAGATCTCCCAGGAGCATATTACATGTGGTCATGGCAATGCCTCGAAAGAGTATCTGAGGCCTTTTTCATCCTATCCAGATCTCCCAGGTCCACTTACATGCCATAGGACAATGCCTTGAAAGAGCATTTGAGGCCTTTTTCGTCCCATCCAGATCTCCCAGGTCTACTTACATGCTCATCTGCACAACCTGTCCACGGCCACAGAGTGTCAACCTGATACTCTCCATACATCATCTTGATGTACACATGATCATCCTGATCATCATCACTACATCGTCCTGATGCATGTCATTTGGAGAATCTCGTCATCCACGATCATCCTAATCATACAATGCATCTACCTAATGCATACCAAGTATCTACCTGATAAATATCACCATACACAGTGTATCAACCTGATACATACATAGATACATGATCCACACAATGTATCTACCTGATACATATCAACATACATGATCTACCTGATCATACAATGTATCCACCTGATACATATATAGATACATGATCCAAGCAACCAACATGATGCATACATACATAAATGATCCAATTGATCATATCTAGCATCCAACATGATGCATACATACATAAATTATCCAACTGATCATATCCAACATCCAACATGATGCATACATACATGAATGATCCAACTGATCATATAGAGCAGTAACTAGAACATCATCCTGATGCTCATCATCCAATGCTTACATCCATAGTCATGTGAAGGATCCCCCTTCCACCATGCTAGGAATGGCTACAACAAATGTCTCCATCACTTCTTCCTCGAAGTGTCCTCAATTCGAAGAACACCAAGCCTCTCTATGAAGTACTCGAACTTCACTCTCGCTAGTGCTTCATCAACACATCTGCAATCTGCTTATCTGTCGCAACATACAGGAGCTTCACTGCTCCCCTCTGCACCATATTCCTGATATAGTGATATTTTATCTCTATGTGTTTCGACCTATCGTGCAACACTGGGTTCTCAGACAGCTTCACACAACTCTGGTTGTCATAGAAGATATCAGTAGCCTCCAACGATAGATCAAATAACTCAGACAGTAGCTTCCTCAACCATACTGCCTCACAGCTAGCCAAATAGGCTGCAACATACTTTGCCTCGGCTGTACTCAGTGCTATGCAGGACTGCTTCCTGCTAAACCAAGAGATCATACTTGATCCCATACTGAAGCAGCACCCAGAAGTGCTCTTCATATCTGTAGCACTGCCTGGCCAATCTGAATCAACATAACCTTGTAGGTTAAACTTTTGATTCGCATCATACTTGAGCCCATAATCAACTGTACCCTTGAGGTACCTCAGAATATGCTTTACAACAACCAGGTGAACACTCCTCGGATCCGTTAGGAACTGGCTCAATGTGTTCACCACAAAGCAAATATCTGGTCTCGTGTTCGTCAGGTACATCAAGGACCCAATCATCTGATGATACATAGTGATATCAACCAGCTCAGATGAAGCATCACACAGAAGCTTCAGGTTTGATGCCATAGGTGTGGCCATGGCCTTGGAGTCCATCATCCTGAACCTCTTCAGGATCTCTACTGCATACTCCCTTGTCCAAGGAAGATTCCCTCTGCACTATGCCACACCTCCACATATCGCATCATCCATAAGTTCTTCATCTTGAACTCGGCAGCAAGCTTCCCCTGCATGTCAGCAATTAATCTTTCTTCACCTGTTACAAACAGATCATCCACATATGAAAGTAGTATCACTGGATTGCCATCCTCAACCTTGTAGTAAAGGTTGGAATCCGCTTTACTCTTGGTAAAGCCCAAACTAGATAGAAAGTTGTCTATCCTACCATACCAAGTTCTGCACATATATGACAACCTATCATGTGTCTCAGAACCAAGTGGCTTCTCCACATACACTTCTTCTTCAACTACACCATTCAAGAAAGTTGTCTTGAAATCCATCTGGTGTATCTTCCATTTCATCATTGCAACCATAGTAAGTACGGATCTAATAGAAGTGTATATGGCTACAAGAGCAAAAGTCTCTATGCTACCACCTGCAACATGCTTGATCTTTTAGATCCTCTTGGAAGTCACTACAGACTCCCCTTCAGGTCTTGGGACTGCATCCCAAACATCTTCATGATCGACTGGTACTCCTCGATCATGGCTTTCTTCCCAGATCCTGGGAACTTCAATATCTTCAATATTTTCAATAGATAACTTTGTTGCTGAACAAATGTTGTAGTCCTTCTTTTGTAGGTGATGGTATATGATCTTTCCTACACAACAAGTTAAATTGCATGATTAGAAAACATCTCATATTTTTCAGAACAAATTCTTACACATAAAGAAATATGTCATACAGTCATGCAATTATCTTAGCCAATGCTTCAATACAACATTTATCCATATCCCGTAACTTTCTAGATGCCTTCCAATCTCTACCAGAACATTGTTAAGAGTGTGCACAGCTCCCAACATGTCATCAAAGAGGTTTCATTCTATATAAGTAGCAATGGAATGCTGTATAGTGCCATAGGCCACTTACCCATGTATATTAGTAGTATACTATTCATCAATGCAACTATTCTAATATGCATAATACACAACCTAATTCTAGGAAGATGAGTATATACATTATTGAACAGTATTATTTAAACAATAAAATATGCAAGGAATGATAATTCAAATACTTATCTTTGTTTGTTTGTTGGGTTGACTCCCTCTCAGTATTTTCTTCTTTTCTGCAACTCCATTCTGATGTGGATTGTGAGAAGTGGTCAACTCCCTCTGAATATCTGCATCCTTGCAGAAACTACTGAAGTGTGCTCCTTCTTGATCTTTGCTTCCTTGCAGGAACAATTGGAGTGTGCTCCCTCTTGATCTTTGCTTCCTGGATTACCTGTCCTTAAACTTATATCCATGACTATGCATGCTTATTAGTATCATCATTGTGTTATCCTCGAGGTCTCATACATAATCACACATTCATTAGTATAATCTTAATACTATCAAAACACAATAATCTTAAACATGTATAGTCATGATCATTTCAAAAACAGATAATAAACATTAGTATTCAAGGTTTCGGGGAAGTCTTCTTTTACTCATTCATATTCTTATTTGATCATAGGACTCTTCTGGTTAGTTAAATCATCAATCAAGATAAGAGACATAAAATGCATAAACCCTTGATTACTTACATTTCTAACTTTGTGAATAAACATAGCCAATCATACTAAGTATACTTATATAAGGGGTTCTAACACAAGGTAGGATTCTAACTTGATATAGGAAAAACATACTTGGATTCGTATGTTAGCTAGTTATGTCTAACATACCCACATGATGTCTTCTTGTTCCCTTCAATGACTTGTGTTAGTAACTTGCATATCTCATAGGTGAACCATTATAGAACCAAGTTATACATACCTTGTAAATAGATCTTCTAAGTGATCCATGACAATGGATGAATCTTTGTTTTCATGTCATCATGATCATATGTTCTTGAACTAGAACATTATTTGTCTTTCTTGGTGTACCTTTCATGTTAGCGCACAACATAAACCTCATACAACACCATAATGCATTAGTATAATCATAAGTGTCAACACCCTAATTGTAATGTCCCTTGTTAGGAATTTTATTAAAATTGCAATTTTCCACTTTTTTCCTTGGTTCGACCTTGGACTAGTTTCGATCTCTAGGTCCCAAATTTGCCCCAAATGATCCCAAATCTTCTGAGAAGGTATATGAATGATATTAGAACATAAATATGTGTTTCAGGGATGCCTTTGTACCTTTAAAACACTTCTGCAAATACTCTTTCAATTCTGGTCAATGTAGGTAACTTTACTAGTGATTTCCCTTTGACTAGTATTGGTCTCTACGTCTCAAATTGACTCCAAATGCCTTCAAATCTTCAAGGAAGGTTTATGAATGATATTAGGAATTTAATATGATGTTCAGGGATAACATATGGCCACCAAAAGATATCTGCAAACTCTCTTAAGATTCTGGACCAAGTATGCAATTTTACTAGTAATTTGGGGTTCAAATCCCCCTGAGGTAAGTACTGAAAATGGCTTCCCAAATGCCTCCAAACACACTCAAATTTATGAACAGAGGTATGTAATGTGTTAAGTATGTTATTAAGGTTTCATATGCACAATTAATGGTTTATTACAACTGTTCTCACCCTCTCCCATTCAACTGCAAAAATCCCCAATTTGACCCTTGGGGAAATGGCACTATTTCACCTCCCAATACAACTAAACTGAGTAAAAATGCTTCAAATGCTCAAGTACAGTACATGAAACTTGTATAAGACATCCATGGAAATATATTGATCACAAATATATCAGAGAATCATCCATTCATTCGAAATCATCATCAATACATTGGTTCACAACAAGGTAGTGGGGAAATGGCATTGTTCTTCCATTAAAAATGAGATTTATACATTTCTACTTGGAATTTCGACCTGAAACTTTCTGGAGATAAAGAACAGAGTATTTAATTCATATTACAAAAGAAATGGGGCATTAGAAGCTCCCCCAAAGAGTACAATAGCTCACCAAAAATGCCCTCCCTCAAGGATCAAGAATATGCCATCAAAACTGGAAATGGTTGAAGGAGCTAGCTGCAATAGAAGAAACCACGAGCTTCCCTGTAGCTTACACCTGCAAATAAAGACTCCATTAAAGCTCCAAATGAAAGGTCTGAATGTCCTTTCCAATTGCCAACTTGGATGGGAATCTTTCACCCTCGAAATTGGCTAAGGCAAGAAACTAGTCATCCACTAGCTCTCCCTCTTCACAAATGCAATTGCAAATTCTACAAATGATCAAAAGCTGGTTTCATTCTTTGTTATTGACATTTATAAACTTCTAATGTCCTCCATGGGTCGAATTCCTTCCAAGAGACTCATGCCAACTCAAGTTGGAAAGAGATTCCAAAGAACGCCACTTGTACAACAATTCCTAGTCTCCCACTTCCACCAAATCACATGTGGAAGCATCTTAGCTGCCCTAACACCCTTGAGCGCCCCCTTGGAGTCTATTTTTAGCCCTGACATGTCATATATGTCATATGTCAGCCTTCAGGTCTGATTTGTGTCATAGGTGTCATAGCATCTTCATCATTGTTGTCATAGAGCTAGGGAATCTAGCCCAAGTGTCTCACTAGCTCCAAATTGCCTCTTCCTCTTCCATGGGAGTTACTCTTCCTCTATATTTCGACCTTGGATGAGTCATGCAATGAATAATACCTTTTGGACTCCCCCAAGTATGTTACCATTCACCTTGAATTCGAATTGGTGAGAGAATGATGCCAAGTGTAGTGGGGAAATCTAGCCATATGTGGGTCCCACTTCCTCCATGTGTCTTCATGATGAAATGCCACTTTGATTTTCACTTTTATATATTTATTTAGCTCCTTTATTAAATATTTATGCCATTCTAATGTTCAAACATCATTTTTAATCCCCATTATTCCAAATCCCAAAGCTTCCACCCCAAACCTAGGAAACTAGTAATTTTCCTCCTTGGCAATTATTTGACCCTTAACATCAATTTTACAAACTCTAATGAATATGGCTAATGTGATTAGGCCATTGTGACCCAATTCCAAATTTGGGACATGAAAAATCCTCCCTTCCCAATATTGCTTGTCCTCAAGCAATTTCAAACATGGGTGTTGAAGAACCTGCTTTCTGTATAATTCTTTGAAGTTGCCATTGAATTGCCAAACCTTGAGTCTTTGAGTTTCCATGAATATTTAGAGAGGAACCACCATGCTTGCTGCTGCACTACTCTGATAAAAATCACTTTATTAAGTGGGGAATCCATCTCCCATACTGCTTGCTTCCCCCAAAAAAATGAAACCAATGAGACAAAAATTATTCCAGGGTCCCATTGCTTGTATTGCACCCCAACAATTAAGAGTGCTCTCCAACCTACACCATTAGATAAGAGGATTCCTGGATCCCATTTTCTTGTATGCATTCTTCCAAACATCATAAGTACCAAATATATATCATCAAAGTACATAACAACATAATGAAAATGTACATCAAGGATATGCTTCATCAAAGAGTCATGAAAGTGCTTATACCTCCAAGCAAGTAGACCACCATTTTCCAAGTGCATACAAGCTTCAAGTGACCAATCAAATCTGCTCCAACGACATAGGTGAGGATCCCATGTCCTATAATGCTGCTCCAAAAGGATGTGATATGCATCAAAATATTCAGCCATGTATTCTTTCATCCAAGGAGTGAATGAAGAATCTCCACTAAAATCTGAACCAAATAATGAGTAGAAAAAACAAGGAGACTTCAAAGGACTCAAAGAAGTCTCACCCATACATCCATGAATGTGAGAATCATAAAAATATAACAAAGTATGTGGCTGCCAACAAAAATGTTCTCCAATCATAAATCTATTCTCCCAAGTGTTGGATGAAGTTCCTCCAACATCAAATGAATCAAATGTTGAGCAAGAAAAACCATGAGTCTTCAAGTGACTCAAATGCATATCATAGGTGCATCCATGTAGATTTGCATTATCATAAAGTAACAAATAATGTTGCTGCAAATGTGAATAAGAATTTTCTCCAACCATATCATCATAAAAAGTAGATCTAGGAGTTCCATACTCCTCATGTGGCACCATCAAAAAGAACCCTTTCACCCATACTTCATCGAGACTAATGTTGCAAAACATGGAATTGTAGGATGTAGGAGAATGAACCAAATCACCCAAATGATCAAAAAGTACAGAAGTTTCATCATGGGAAGGATCCATATGGGTAGTATCATGCAGCTCCTTCAAAAGTGTGAACTCTTTGTCATATTTTGGTTCCAATGTAGAGGAATCATGCTCTTCTTTAAAAATTGCATAACCTTCATCAAGAGGCAATTCAAATTCCTCTTCCACCACATCAAGTGTTTGGATCTCTTCAAGTTCATATTCAAACACATCAAGAACATTCAAATTTTCACATTTCTCATGATCCACCATGTCATGAGAATCCTCCAAACAATCTACCATTTGACAATCTGAAACATAGGAGGAAAAACAAGTATCTTGCAACTTTTAAAGAAGTTGCTCATTTTGAATTGTGAGCTTATGAATATCCTCATTATTCTTCAAGTATGCATCATGTAACAATTCATTAAGCTCAAACAAATGGTTTCTATCAAAAAGCAAAGACATGAAATTACCTTTGATGTGGCACATTGCTCTTTGAATCTTCTCCATGTCTTCAAGGAAGGATGTTTCCTCCAATGAAGTAGCTCTCCAACAAGAATTTGACACCAATGCTTGAGTGTCACGGAGAATTCTAAGGGACTCTTGGATCTTATTTTCATTCATCTTTAAAGACCCTTCAATAAAATGAGGCTCTTGCAAATGAACCTCCTCATCTTCTTCAATTTTGCTTGGACCAACTTCATGAAGCTCAAGTGGTGATGGGGAAGTTGATCCTGGTTCTTCTTCAACTGCTACAAGGTCTTCATTATCAGGCTTAATGAAACTTGTACTTGTAGAAACACTTTCAAAAGTGATCTCTATGTCACCAACATAGAGGTGTGAGCACCCATCAGTAGGTACTCCTTCATAGTTTAAGCATCCATCAGTAGATGCTCTTTGGTTCATGTCTAAGCTAGAAGGTGTCTCGAAATGATATTCCATATTTTCAATAGAATCTTCTTCATGCTCTTGTGATGTCTCTTCCTTTTGCTCCTTAAAGCAAGCTGATGCATTTTGCCCCTTGTTTTCCTTAGGATCAATATATTTGGAATCTCTTCTTGAATAAATATCAAAAGCTCTCCTCAAGGAGGACATCATTTCATGCACACATATGTGATACTCGCTCCAAGGGTTTTTACAAGAAGGGAATAAACCTTTCTTCACTAACTCCACATCTTCATTTTTGGGCCTATTTTCAAAAACATGTTCAGCATAGTACTCAAAAGACATGACATTTTGTGTATTTTTGCTAAAAGCAAGATATTCTTGATATTTTTGATATTGTTGGGGCAAGGTTTTATATTTTTCTCTCCATCTTTGGAACTCACTCATAGAATTATCCTTGGTTGGTGTGACACACTCATATTCATCAGATTTAAAGTCATAAGAATAATCTTCATTTCTCTTGAAATTGTAAGAAGTGTTGCATGATGGCACCTCTTCCTCATACCATTCACATTCTACTTCATATTGCTCATAAGCATCTGCATATTCCTCATAAGAATTGTACTCATAGGATTTATCATAATAGTAAGACATGGCTGCCAATTATTCTTGAATGTATGTACCTAATACACAGGTGCAAGGACCATGCTCTGATACCACTGTAATGTCCCTTGTTAGGAATTTTATTAAAATTGCAATTTTCCACTTTTTTCCTTGGTTCGACCTTGGACTAGTTTCGATCTCTAGGTCCCAAATTTGCCCCAAATGATCCCAAATATTCTGAGAAGGTATATGACTGATATTAGAACATAAATATGTGTTTTAGGGATTCCTTTGTACCTTTAAAACACTTCTGCAAATACTCTTTCAATTCTGGTCAATGTAGGTAACTTTACTAGTGATTTCCCTTTGACTAGTATTGGTCTCTAGGTCTCAAATTGACTCCAAATGCCTTCAAATCTTCAAGGAAGGTTTATGAATGATATTAGGAATTGAATATGATGTTCAGGGATAACATATGGCCACCAAAAGATATCTGCAAACTCTCTTAAGATTCTGGACCAAGTATGCAATTTTACTAGTAATTTGGGGTTCAAATCCCCCTGAGGTAAGTACTGAAAATGGCTTCCCAAATGCCTCCAAACCCACTCAAATTTATGAACAGAGGTATGTAATGTGTTAAGTATGTTATTAAGGTCTCATGTGCACAATTAATGGTTTATTACAACTGTTCTCACCCTCTCCCATTCAACTGCAAAAATCCCCAATTTGACCCTTGGGGAAATGGCACTATTTCACCTCCCAATACAACTAAACTGAGTAAAAATGCTTCAAATGCTAAAGTACAGTACATGAAACTTGTATAAGACATCCATGGAAATATATTGATCACAAATATATCGGAGAATCATCCATTCATTCTAAATCATCATCAATACATTGGTTCACAACAAGGTAGTGGGGAAATGGCATTGTTCTTCCATTAAAAATGAGATTTATACATTTCTACTTGGAATTTCGACCTGAAGCTTTCTAGAGATGAAGAACAGAGTATTTACTTCATATTACAAAAGAAATGGGGCATTACAATCTCCCCCAAAGAGTACAATAGCTCACCAAAAACGCCCTCCCTCAAGGATCAAGAATATGCCATCAAAACTGGAAATGGTTGAAGGAGCGAGCTGCAATAGAAGAAACCATGAGCTTCCCTGTAGCTTACACCTGCAAATAAAGACTCCATTAAAGCTCCAAATGAAAGGTCTGAATGGCCTTTCCAATTGCCAACTTGGATGGGAATCTTTCACCCTCGAAATTGGCTAAGGCAAGAAACTAGTCATCCACTAGCTCTCCCTCTTCACAAATGCAATTGCAAATTCTACAAATGATCAAAAGATGGTTTCATTCTTTGTTATTGACATTTATAAACTTCTAATGTCCTCCATGGGTCGAATTCCTTCCAAGAGACTCATGCCAACTCAAGTTGGAAAGAGATTCCAAAGAACGCCACTTGTACAACAATTCCTAGTCTCCCACTTCCACCAAATCACATGTGGAAGCATCTTAGCTTCCCTAACACCCTTGAGCACCCCCTTGGAGTCTATTTTTAGCCCTGACATGTCATATATGTCATATGTCAGCCTTCAGGTCTAATTTGTGTCATAGGTGTCATAGCATCTTCATCATTGTTGTCATAGAGCTAGGGAATCTAGCCCAAGTGTCTCACTAGCTCCAAATTGCCTCTTCCTCTTCCATGGGAGTTACTCTTCCTCTATATTTCGACCTTGGATGAGTCATGCAATGAATAATACCTTTTGGACTCCCCCAAGTATGTTACCATTCACCTTGAATTCGAATTGGTGAGAGAATGATGCCAAGTGTAGTGGGGAAATCTAGCCATATGTGGGTCCCACTTCCTCCATGTGTCTTCATGATGAAATGCCACTTTGATTTTCACTTTTATATATTTATTTAGCTCCTTTATTAAATATTTATGCCATTCTAATGTTCAAACATCATTTTTAATCCCCATTATTCCAAATCCCAAAGCTTCCACCCCAAACCTAGGAAACTAGTAATTTTCCTCCTTGGCAATTATTTGACCCTTAACATCAATTTTACAAACTCTAATGAATATGGCTAATGTGATTAGGCCATTGTGACCCAATTCCAAATTTGGGACATGACACTAATCAATGAATATCTTCTATCATGCATTCATAATTTTATTAAGGTGATACGACAAGTCTAAATTTAATCAAAATTGTACTAACCGTAATAACATGAAGACAAACATACCATAAATGTAATCATGAAGAAATCTCGAAACATACCTGGATGAGTCATACCTGTCGAGATTGCTTGTAATCTTCCTATGTAAGGCTTTAGCCTCATCTCCCTCTGAAACAGGAACTTCTTCACTTATGCAGGTGACCAATCCATTCTCTTCTAGGATTAACCCAACCCACTTGATTTGCAGGAACTGGATCTGGAGCTAGATTAGGGTTTGTCAGAGAAACCCTAAAAATTCAAACTTTGAATTTCAAACTTCCAAAAGGTTAGAAATACGTGCCTTGATGAGCTAATCAAGTTGGTATACTCATAATTTGAAAACTGCAAAGTTTCACCCTTCAAATTTGCCTTTGAAACTTTCGGATTCACTCGACATGACCCTGAACTAGGGTTTGATAAAGCCCACCCTTCTTCCCAATCAAAAGGTTCGACCCAAATCTCTAAGCTTCTATTTTTCTGAGGAGCTTCCAGCCATGGTCACAGATTTCAAAATTCCCATTTTTGTAGAAGCCCTAATTTTCCACTTTTCTGATTAAAGTCTCGAACTAGGGTCTGATAAAGACCGGCCTTTTGCCCAACCAAAATTTTTGATCTTGGTCTCTAAATTTCAATTTTTATGAATAGAATTCAACCGTGGTCTCTGATTGCAAAAATTCCAACTTTCTCTGAAACCCTAAATTCCGGAAGCCATGAATGAAGGTGCTAAAAAATAATTATGTTTTGACAGAAATATGTACCTGATTGTTTCTAGTGTAACTCTGAACTTTTCGATCCACAAGGTCTGAAAACATTTCTTGTGGTATCCTGACTTGTCATATTTCCAACCCCATAGGTCTGACCTCAAATGGATTCTCTGAGAGAGAGTTATGCCAAGAGTCGCAACGTGGCTTGTTTATCGGATAAAACAAGAGAGCGAACATGTACAGTGTTCCACGTGTCACTGATTCAATTTTAGCCTCTCAAAAAGTTACCTGATAAATTGCAGTGTGTGTACTACCTGTTAATTTTTATGAAATTTAATTTGGAGCTTCCTAGCCCAAGTTATGACCTTTTTTCCAAGATCACCTATTTTTTACTAAGATCTAGAAGAGGCAGAAACCCTATATTGTACAAATCATAAAACACAAAGTACAACAGATTAGAAGTTTTCCTTTGGACACAAGGTACATGGGGATATGATCTTCGACCTGTAGAAGTTTCAAATCTGAAACCGTCTCCAAAATGGATTTATAGCGAAAGTTCTACAATGAATGGTTTTTTCTATATCAATCCCAAGCATCGGAAGTGCAACAAACGTCATACATGCCATACCATGCCTTCTTTCAGGCTAGCTCTGATACCATGTTAATTTTTTCAAAATTTACTTCAATTTGATCTAGGATCTCAACTGAGAGAACAACATGTACAGCATATCAATCATGGACAAAATAATGCAAGCACACAAGAGACACAGAGTTACTTGGGGAAAACCATAAAGGTGAAAAACACCAATAAATTCTTCAGAGATAGATAGAGCAATGATACAACCCAAGCATAAGAGATAGACATCTCCTAGTAGTAGCTTCTCCTCCTCCACAAGTGCGCTACTCTCCTGAGAGTGTGTGAGAGAATAGAATGATGAAATAGAGTGCCTCCCGCACTCTATTTATACTTGACTTGACTTGTCTAATAACCTTTACTAGGTCAGCCTCAACTTAACCACATAAAAGAATGCTAACTGAGCTGACACCCAACAGGGTGGTCTAATAACCCTTTTACCCACATGGCTGACCCCCAATAGGGTGTTCTAATAACCCTTCGACCCACATGACTTATACAGGGCCGACCCCAACAAGGTGGTCTAATAACCCAGCAAGTATAAGTTACAACACTTACAATATAAATGACGACACTTCCGTATAAAGGAATAATAACATCTCTATAGGAATACAAACACTTCCGTATAGAGGAATAACACCATCTCTATAGTAGTAAAATATACATATATGAAATACATTCCGAAGTTACATATACATCAACAATTGCAGCCCTGCACAATGTTATTATGCAAATCACAAAATATATGTTTATATGTGTCATAATAATATTCATATTGAATGTGATATCTACAACAACAAGTGTTCCAATCAATGCATATACGAATGTACCATGGTTTGCATTTCTCAAAGGACCTTTGGCCCAGGTTCAATTGTGTGTGCTCGTTCCTGAATCTCTCATAGAGTTCAATCTGTATGGTTTCAAGGAAGTGTTTAACATGGGTGTCACGTTCAGTAGAACCTTTTCTCAGCTTTAGCATGTCTATTTGATTTGATGAAGGACTGGTATGATCATGCCAAAACTTGTGTACTAACTCCTTAACAACATCAATTAGCTTCCTATCTCCATGAGGCAATGTACCATCAAAAGACCAACAATATTTTCCACCCGGAGTGTCAATATTTTCTCTTACAACATAGTACTTTTTAATATTTTTTCTATTTAATTTAAGTATGTGAGAAGTGCATGATAGTAGGCGATGTTTCCATGTGGACTTGCTTACAATTGATTCTGCTAACACACGACAAGCCACACATATATATTTTGTATGAGACGTATTCCCAATCACATTAAATGCAGATTAGAGTTTTCTAACAATATGAATACCAACCTCTGAACTTTTAACTATCTTTATGCCCAAAATTCTCCTAACAACAGCTAAACAATGTGACTTTAACAAACATAGCAATAATTGACATTTACCTGCATCACTTTTGGATTCAAAATATTCCTTGACAATTTTGTTGCATTTCCATTCGATAGTGCGTTTTGGAAACTTACCTTCAAGGCCCGGTAGAGCAATTTCATCCACATGAATATGTCTAGGAGTTCTTCTTCTTGCACTTGACACTCGAGGTAGGGAAGGTGGACATGAGACATGAATACCAAAGCTTGTTTATTGTGAAGTTTCGTTCACACATTGGGCCATAATGGGAGTGTTCTCGACATGGCCGTGGTCTTCTTGGGGAGATTGCAAATTAATCACTACTTGTACATCCATATCTACACATGCAACATCTCCCAATATTCCTTTGTCTTGAGGAACTTCATCATGACTCGTTGATGGATTGTTGGTTGGAGATTGTGTTGATGTTGGAATTTGAGTTGGGTCCATTGGACGCAACCACTTTACCTGTAGTTCTGAACAAGAGGTTTTCATGTCAACAACTGTGTTAGTATTAGTGGCAATGATAGGACGATGTCTCACTCTTTCCATTGCCAACTTGGCCTTTTCTCTTACATCATTGACCTTTTCAATGGGCAAATTCCTTCTAGATTTTTTTGTTGTGTTATGTGAGTTTCCCATTTCCAAAAGTATATTTAACAAAACTATGAGGTCTACCCCTACAAAAGATTCAACAAATAAGATATTAGTTCCATTATACAATGAACTTGACACATTCCAACATAACTTACCACTTTACAAATTAACACATACAACAACAAACTATGTTGGTTTATTTGTGTTAGACCACATATCTAAGGAAAGAGTTAGGGTGTAGTACGCTAAGGATAGGTAAATTAGCTTAGGATAGGGTTCATATGGAAATAATATGATATCCTAGGGGTTTCATAATTATCAAATAAACAAACTATCAAAGAGACATAAATACAAACTACCTTCCTTATCATGTATAACAAATTATGTATATTGAAATGATATAGCGAGTTATGTAAGCCATGCAAAATTGAAGTCACATGAAGTTTGAGCTATCAAGTTATCTAAATTGAGTCTCCCATGCAAAATCAAATCAAATTGTTTTCCGAGTTGATAACTCAAGCACCTCTAATCCAAGTCATGAAATCAAGTGTATAAACCAAGTTGAGAACTCAAGTCTACAATAGAGTATTCATGTGTTTGCAGGTATTACAGTTATAGGACTAGCACTATCTCCTTTGTGTTCAAAAAAGTAGTGGAAGTCACAAGAAGAGCACTAAAATATTCTTCCTTTCCAATACCGTAGGATGAGATGACATTACATGTAATAAGTTGCATTACCTATAAGGCCAGACACAACATGGTGCTTGGTTATCACTCTAAATTTCTTTCCCATCTAAGTCATCAAATAAACATAATTATCCCTTACAGTTCTGATCAATATAGATGATGGTTGGTCAATTGTAGAATGGAGAAACTAGTGTCTTTCCTAGCCATGAATTCATAAGAATTTTTGTAATAACACCCTACAACAGAGATGCCTAAGGATGTCTTGGAAATAGTTTGATAGTGTTTCTATATCAAATAAGATAAAGAGAATAATTTTACTAATTACACAATGAGGAGGTTTCTAATTCCCCCAAGGAAGGAGAATTCAATGAGGTAGAGGCAAGTAGTCAAGCTCAAAGGAATGATATTAAAGAAACATTATGATAAACGTAGAATGAAGAGGAGAGCATGGAAAAAATGTCATGAACTATTCAATATGACCCTCTCCCATGATTGCTTCTTAGGATTTTATTCAAATTGAAGAGTCTCAAGAGAGAATCTCATCCATGCCATCCTTGTGTGAAATCAAAATATATTCGTGGAAATAATTATTGGTTTACATTGCATACTTCATCTTGTCTAGTGAACATGCGTTTTTTTAAGATGTGAACTTGGGAATTCTTCTTGTCAAATTCATTGTTGTCTATGAATGAATATTGTTTTAGGCATGTGATAAAACAAAAAGGAATGGGAGAATCTCAAATCATGTGAATGAAAACAATTATCTACAATTCACCATACCTATAGAAATCATCTCCACTTGCAATGGAAACTGTTAGCTTGAATGTATCCACTAGATTCCAAGACCATTGAAGATGTTTGTTAGATTCCAAGAGTGATTTTGTGTCCAATATATCAATGAGTATCTCGAAAATATCAATGAATGTGAACCAATAAGAAACCTAGAAGAGCTTGAACCCATGAAAGAGTGAAAATCCCGTGTTTTTTGGTAGCATTCCTAGGAACAGAAAAAAAAAAAAAAAAAAAAAAAAAAAAAAAAAATGTTTTTTTAACTAGCAGCAGATGTATGCACACGTGTTTATATGCACACACGCATGTATACATGCATGCACGTGTGTTTGTAGTGCATACACGTCATCAGCGCATATGCGCTAAAACACGTGCACGCGCCCCTGCATAATGTTTACACCATTAATTGACCAATGTTTACACCATATAATGCCAAATGTTTAATACTTCAAAAATATTTGCATACATTGGACTATACTTCAAAAGTGAATAAATGAATGGCTAAAGAGAGGGGGTCTAAGGATTCTAGGGATTCAAGGGTTTAGGACTTAAGGCATAAGGTCTTAGGTATTTAGACTTTAAGGATTGTGGGTTAGGTTGTTTAGGAGTTAGGTTTGTGTGATTATAGGTTGTATGGTTCAATGGTTTAGGGGTTAAGGGATGTAGTGTTGTAGGGACACTGAGAGGTAGAGAGAGATAGAGAGAGAGAGATAGATAAATGGGATATGGGATATGGGAGAGATAGAAAGAAAGACATCATGGGGTTAAGGGGGGGCCAGTAGCATCCCATCTCATACCTGCAAGGGTTGCGCCCGGTGCAATGCCACACGGGATTTGAAATGTAAACATGCTTAGAGGGTGAAAGAAGTGGATTGAGATCTAAATGAACATTTCATAACTCAGGAGCTATGATATGGGGATGAAATGATTTGGGCCCTGGGCCCTATATCATTTGGATATGGGTGTTTTCCCACCAAAGAAGACCCATAGGGCCTCAAACATGGCCGAGTAAGGAAATAATACAAAATAAACCCTCTCGTAAGTCCAACTTTAAAAAAAAAATGTAAGGGGCCCTTGGATTTTCCTTGGGGGGTGTTGTGGTCACAACAGTGGGATACATGAGCCATGAGTAGGTTTTGTAAACTAAAACAAGGGCTTTAATCCCTAAATGACCCTCTCAACCTCAAGTGCCATGAACAAAACCTAAAATCCACAATGTGAGCCCTCTATAAGGTGTCTTTGGAATCAAAGTTGAATGCGAGTGTCATTACAATGTCTTAGGAATCATGTACGAGTATTAAACAAGAGCCTTTATCAATAATATTTTCTTCTTGGGAATATGGACACCATTAGGTGTCCAATATAGATTATCCCTAACATCCCTTATGCATTGTGGATGGTTCTTTGGCCCTTAGCCCTAGTCTTGGTAGAAAAACAATAGCCTCAAGACCTCGGCCATGGTTTATGGAGGGAAATAAAAAACTTAGACCCAGAAAATATTTTGTCAAGATCAAATGCAATAGATGCATCCTCAGACTACGATGCAAGACCATTGATATATTGCAAGGCCTTGAACATCATCAAAGAATGAAAACAGGTTCCTTGAATTCTTATTGAAGCATACTGAGCTTAATTGAATTCCACTTGAGCCTTAATTGAAACTTCTTGACCTCAAGCATCGTCAATAACACATAGAAGCCAAGACACTAGCCCTCTATAAGGAGTCTTTTGCATATGAATTGAATATGGCTGCCATTATGATGTCTTGGGCATCAAGGATTTATCTTGGCTCCTTAAACATGTCTAGTGGAGGGAAACAAGATCCTCCAACACTAACTCTCGCTTCTTAGGCATAAACACCATGAAAGAGTCTCTGAACCACCACATATGAAATCTATAGGGTAATATTCAACCTCAAGTGTGTTATGTGTGCTATGACTAGGTTAGTTGTGAACCAAAAATGGGTTTCAAGGTATGACCAAGGTATAGGGACAACAAGAAGATCCTCATGCCTTGAATGAAGTTTCTCAGGCTCACGCACCATGAACAACACCTAGAACTCAAGAAGCTTCTTAGGATACGATGTTGAATGCATCTTCAAACCACCACACATAACCCTTGTGGGGTATCTCTAGCAAATGTAAAGGGATACATATACCATGATTAGGATACATCGCATGCATTAAACAAGATTATGTCTTCGACCCACGCCAGGAATGTTTGTCGAGGCCATGGATAGCGTGGCTGAGTATGCTAATGGCACACATTCAACATGAGTCGGTTTCATGAATTGTGAATGGGTCTATAGGCATAAACATTCCTAGGTGGAACAAATGGCTTCAACCATAAAGTAACCTTTTCAAGCTCAAGTTCCATGGTTTGTGGAGGAAAACACTTAATCCTCGGGGATTAAACATAGTCTCTTAGGTTCAATAGCTATCAACAACATCTGCAAAGAATGACATGGACCCTCTCTAAGGGGTCTTTACAATCAAATTTTGATATGGATTCCATTAGAAGGTTTTTCTTAAAAAGGATAAGTCATGGGCCCTTGACCATGGTCAAGGAATGAAACTTTAAGTGCCTCGAGATATTATTGAAAGTTCTTGGACTTAGTCTCTTTAATTCCATGGATCAACACAATATTCTTTTGTAAGGGTTCTTTGTAGGCATCCATGTGGGATATAAGGGCCATGTGTAAGTATTGTGCACTAGAAATGGGTTTTGACACCTAAACATGGTGAAGGGTGAAACATGGGGTTTATACATTAATTGAACCTTGTTGAGTTTGTGAAGCATAAAAACCACCTAGAAACCACATGAGCCATCATTAGGGAGTATTTGTCCTGGGATTTAGGTATTCGTGCCCTTAAGATGGTTTGTGCACTGTGGATGGGTCTTCATGCCTTGACCATGGTTTTGGTAATGAAACAAGAGCCTCTATCCCTTTAGCATGGTTGGGGGAGGAAAACAACAAACTTGGGCCCTAAGCATAGATTCTCAAGTTTAAGCACCATGAGCACATTCTTAGATGACCACATGGGACCATGGATAGATCAAATGGTATGCCCCTTGTACGAGTTCTTTATAGGTCTTTAAATGCGATATGGGTGTCATGAGTAGGGACCTGTGCACTACAGATAGAGGAGATTTACCAAATAATGATAGAGTGATATGGGTGAAGAGGGTTAGAGCGAGAGGGGGAGGAAGTTTAAGGGGAGAGAGAGAGAGAGAGAGGAGGGTTAAGGATAGAGATAGACGGGGGGGATATAGCGAGATAGGGTGACATGTTCTGTGTGTGTGGGTGTGTGTGTGTGTGGGTGTGTGTGTGTGTGTGTGTGTGTGTGTGTGTGAGAGAGAGAGAGAGAGAGAGAGAGAGAGATGATTAATGAGAGAGAGAAGGTGGGTAACATAGCAAATAAGCTGCTACAAAGATTGACAACAAAACTACCATTGAACCAACTTCCACATCAATCTATGCAAGCATAGAGACGCACAATAAATACAACATTATGCAACTAATGGAATAAGGAAATGTATGAAAGTTTTTAATCATTACTCATGCCGTTCCAAATTACATTAATAGGGAAATGCACTACTATTTCAAGCCCAACCTATACATTACATTGGCATAATCGAGAACCAAACATCACTGCTATGGCTCTACTTCTCATATTTATGCAGCTTCTCCTTTACTCCCTTATATGGTTCCTTCCTCCAATCCCTCCTCGCATACAACATTTATATATTTCATATGCTTGGAGGAATGCCAATAGATAGCAAGATCGTTCAACTTCCAGCGTTTTATGTTTACATTCTTACCAAGGAACCGTTTCATCTTCTATTTGAGCATTTAATCACTTGGTAGATACTTAAGAGTCGTATCAATGTTAACCCTTCCTGGGGTAGGTGTAGTATCCCACCTACTAATATGTTACAGTTCAATCAATTCCCAAATTCATATCATTGTTCATCCTTCGTACAGTAGGTGTACCATCCCACCTGCTAATCCAATGAGTGGCATCGATGGCATCTCAGTCCAATGAAGCCTCTTCCTTCTTCACAGCATTGTCCTAAGCCTGATCGTGGTCCCATCGATTCCTTCACTTCCAAGCAAGCTGCACCACTAGGGCCTAAGTGATCCCATCTTTATCCTTCACCTTATGTTCATCTTCTTCCTGGTGCTTCTTCGCAACTAGCCTTGGGGTTTCTTCATTTTCCCTCTTGAGGGCCTCTGCTTCATGATATCAACATACGTCCAGATAGCGGCATGAGGGGTCTTGTAACCTATGACGAAGGAATCATTTATATCAATGAAATTTGCTCTATTAAGCCTCATTTTCATGTATTTGTCTTCTCTATCGATAATCCCCTTAGGTTTCTCGAAGGCCAAGTCATCCTCCTCCACCTTACGCTTCTCAGTAAATACTTGAGCATTGGTTTAGGGGTAGTATAAAAGGCCAATTTGCGGGAAACCTCCAATACAAGGTCTTTTCCTTGTAGTGAGAGAGAGAGAGAGGAATATTAATCAAAGAGAAAGAGAGAGAGATAGGGACAGAGGGGGGAGAAAGGGGGAGGAGGTTTAAGTAGAGAGAGAGAGATAACTGTTATAGAGAGAGAGTGAGAATATGAGGGTTAGGGGGAGAGGGGATCATGGTTAAGGAGATAGTGAGAGAGGGGGGACGAGGCTTAAGAAGAGATGGGATGAGTAAGAGAGAGATGATGATGGTTATGGTTAGAGAGATGGATATAGGAGGGAGAGCGATAAGGAGAAGAAGTTTAGGTATAGGGGAGGGAGAGGGAGAAGAAGTGGAAGCTTAGGTAGATAGGCAGATAGAGGTGTATTGAAGGGGGGAGAAAGAGAAAGAGAGAGAGATAGAGGAGTTAAAATGGGGTGCAGGGGAGGAGGGTTAGGGAGTGATAGGAACAGACAAAGGAGAGGAGGAGGATTAGATTTAGGGAGGGGGGTGGTGGGGGGGTTTTGAGATAGATGAAGATGAAAACAATACAACATTTTTTATTAGTAAAAAAATGTGCGCACATGTTACTAGCACATACACACTAAATGGCGCATATGCACTAAATAGCGTGTACACACTAAATAGCACGTACGCATTGTTTAGTGCATATGCTCTATTTATGCCGAGCGCAAACATATTCATTATATTTTCTTAAAAAAATAACATACCAACCTTAGGAGAACCCCATTTTTTGGGAGTTATACTTAATTTCCATAAATAATAGTTATATATTCTCGAAGGTAATCCGATTATCTACGTTTCATTTTCTTACGCCATATTCCAAAAAGTTGTGTAGGTATATGACGTTCAAATTTTTGTTTTTCTAGAATTCCATTGCGACTAATGCATCGTGAGTGGGAAACATTAGCTTGCACCTGCCCTACTATGTATTTTAGGTGTATAGATTTCCCAATATCCATGTACCTATGTTCCACATTTAATTTGCATGCTTAAACAAATATACACATACATCACCATTAACTAATTTGAATGATAAACATTACATCATCTACACACATAGGCACGTTTAATTGTTCACATAACATAAATCTCAATTAGTCCAGCAAATGCCAACAGATAATAAGTGTATGAAATGTCAAGATAAATCACATTACTATTTCAATTATCGATTGTTAAAGTATGGGGCATTAAATACACCCACACATGGTAATTTTAAGGGGCAAAATTTCACCAATTTCACCAATGGCTATTTTGTGGGCATTTTTAAAAAAAATAAATTCGTTATTTGGTCATTTTTACTATCTAATAATGCCTATATTTACATAAAATATGTTTTTTTATTGTAATATTTGCCAAAATTTTCAAATTTTGGTAGTAAATTGTATGTTTCATTTTAACATTCCCCTACCTGTGTACATATATGATTTTTTCAACCCAAAATAATCACCTAGAATACTATACTTAGGTATACTATTAGAATCCTTAAACAATACCTTGGACCCACCCTTTGAGAAACTTTGTCCCAAAGTTATGGTCATTCACAATCATAAGGAAAAATCATAGTGTATATCTCTATGATTTCTTGCTAAAAGACCTTGGCCATACTAGTCCTAGTGGATCTTCACATGATCAACATGTCAATGCTATCTAAACTTTTACTTCTTTTATCACATGGGGTGTGTTTTGATATTACATTCTATATCATATGTTAGTCACAGGTATGATTCCAAAGGTAGCACCCATCAAGGTTCATATTCCTTAACCCTGTGTTATCTTCAAATAGTTAACACACTCAAAAGTTTTGTATAGTCCTTTTGTAGTGCATTTCATAAGAAGTTTTCATTTCCCATATATCACTTCTTTTTTTTTGTTCAAAGGTATTGTTATGAATTTTTATCGATTTCTAGCTCACTAAACCTCCTTCCAACTTACACTAAAACTCGATTTCTAGCTCACTAAAACTCCTTCCAATCTACACTACTCACTTTTCAGTAGAAGGATTATTTAGACTTTTCATCTTTCATATAATGTCTAAGGTAACTTGCCTATACCACCAAATGTTATTTGCTAACATCGTTCTCAACGTCTGAAAATAATGATGATGAATTTCAAATAATAAAGGTCCACTTTACTTTTCACCTTTTCATTAGTATTTTTATGTTCATCGTTCTTTCCTTTTCATTTACTTTACTATAATCTTCTTACACCGTCTACGTATTATACTCATTTTATATGACTAAATTTCATTTGGCTTTCCATTTTCATTATTTGGTTTTTATATCCTTCCTCATAATTTATATGGTGATACAATAGATTAATGAATGAGATGACATTAAAAATATATTTTCATTATAATAAAAAAAATTGAAACTAAATAAGCAGCCTCAGATAGATTACATATGAATAGCAAATATTAAATCTTGTATAACTTGATATAATAGAAATTTCAAAATAAGAAATCAACATTCAAATTATGTAGCATTCACATTCGATATATTTTAATAAAGTGAGAGGATGCAGAGCTTAAACAACAACATTTAAGGTTCTTTGTCATTCTTTGAAAATCAACATTTAACATTATTTGTCATTCATTGAAGATAATACAATAATTATTGCAATCGTGTTAAGAACAAGGGCGGAAGATGATGTCAGGGCAAGTTTTGGATGATGGATTTTTTTTGAGAGGAAGGGATAACTCTATTTTAGGATGGATTTATTGTTACCTTAATCAAATATATGTAAATATTTAACTTTAACTTTATTGTTAATAATACTTTAACTTTGCTGACAATTTTGAGGATTTCAGATTGTTTGCCAGAAGAAAAAAGAGACAGAATCGATTGGAACAAACAAAATATTTTATTTGTTATTTAGTAAAAGGTAAAGGTGGTGAAGGTCAAATTAATTTGAATGCGTATGGAAAGAGAGAGACATATTTGTATCCAGAGCTGGCAAAACACAATGTTTTCCACTCAGTGGAAACCATGCACAGGTAGGGAAACCCTAGGATTTTCATTGCCTATTGAACATAAATAAATATGATTGCTCAGAAATCATTTTAAAATTAAATATGGTTTTCTAGTTAGTGAAGGGCTACAATTATTGTTTAAATACTCTTTGACGATGACACTGAAAAATGGTTAGTTAATTGCTCCTTGCCAAAACGATGGCATAAAAGAATTCTGTGGCACTTGAATGGAAATTGATATAAAAAAAATATCGAGTTTTACAGACAAATTTCAATGAGAATTTAAGACAACAATTTGTGGATATATTGTTGGAATCAACAATCCAATAGGTTGGAATGTGGAATTTTTTTATAAATTTTTAAGCAAATTTTACATTTTAGAAGCATAAACATAACTGAATTTTTTATTTAAAAACCCTAATAACTCATAAAATCCATTTGTACTCAAACACACATACATATATAGTGTAGAAGCAAATAATAATAATAATGTAAAGCTACTCACTTTGACTCGTTAGGCTTATTCCTTCCTCAGGCTCAGTAGTAGTATGAATACTCAGAAGGGGTTTTCAACTTACCACTTCATATGACAGAAGCTTTTTTATCACAACTTTTCACTTGCATGACAATAAGTTTTATTGGAGCGTGCATTAAACCTATAACTCTGAATGATAACAGCCTACATAAACAAAATACAGGACCGTAATCTTTAGTATTACATATACCTACAGAATACATAAACATTAATGTACTTTGAAAGGGAACGAGCAATAAAGAAATACCATAAGGGATTGTTTGTTATTATGGTGCATTAGAGGACACTGAACTGCACTACCCTGCCCCCTACCAGCTACCTATATGAAAACATGAATTTTCCTCCAAAGGAAACTGGGCAATAAAGAAATACCAGAAGGAATTGTTTGTTATTGTGGTGGTTTCAAGGCCATTGAATTGCGCTGCCTTTCCCCAGGCTACCTGGTAGCCTTCAAAAATGTTGTATAGATTTCATAAAATTATCCTTTGATCAGATATCAAGGCATCTACGATACCACCCACAACCCATAAAAAAAAAACTAATATGACCCACCGCCCATACAGAAAAAGTAATACAACGCACAACCTTTTCATGGTGTTTACAGTCCATTATCCATAGAGTACCCGTGTATCTCCAGCGCACTAACAAGTCCAATCTTGGCAGTTAAGAAATCTAAATTCTTCTCATTCATGGATTCACTATCTTTGGAGTTGAGAAATTTAGATACTTTTCATGCATCGATTGACTGGTTGTCATTATTCCATTTATTGTCCTTAGGATGAAGTAACCTGGAGTGAAGGGGATTTAGGAGTTTTTGGGTGAATCTTAAACCCTCTTTTGGTGTTCAGTTTAGCAGCTAAACTCCTTGAACATTTGCAGCCTTTAGTATTTTCTTCCCTATGCTCTTCAGTAGTATCATCGCCCTTTTGCACGAATGAACCACCCAGAATTCAGATAATGAACCCCTAACAGACGATTGATATTGAAGCTTGTCTACGTGCAAATACCGTGTCTCTCAGCTTGAGAGGAATAGAGAAATAACCCTTTTATTTTTAAAGAGAAAGATAAACAATGTATACCTGCAAATATTATTTCGAAGTATTGCTCACGGATTCAGACAAATAGAAACCGCAAGGAAGAGAAAAAATCGGCCCATTCATTTTATAAAAAATCCAAGAAAACCCGCAAGCCATGTGTGAGAGAAAGAAATAAAATGTTCATATCTCACCCATTCATTTACAGGCATAGTACTGAAAACCTAAAACTTCAAAATATTTTCTATATGCAACTTTAGTGCAAAAGTTATTACCAGAAATTTATTACAGTCACGGTGTTCATATTTCCAATTCGCCACAAAAATGCCCAGTACATAGCACATATAAGTTATTACAACGAAATTCTCCGCCCCTGCATATCACAGATATGGTTGCTCCATTCTTAAAACTGAAACAACCCGGAGATTTGAAAATTATTGGCATGGAGAAAATCAAAATATGTAAATCCATTCTCAAACTGCCATGAATCGAATAGGGTTAGATTGAGGGGTAGTGGAGTGGCTACTGGTGAATCAATGGGATAGTACTTTTATGGTGGAGCTGTGAGATTTTCAATTACTAGGAACTAGATTCATAAGACAATTTCACCCTGGAATATTTTAGACAATGAGAGAAGAAGAATAGAGAAGATAAATTGTGGAAATCACTTTGTATCTTATTTATTGATATGATAACAATATATAATACATTAGGAAAGGCAAAAAACCCCCTAGGTGACAAAAGCAGTTTCCAAAACTGTCCTAGAGGCTCAAGATTTTAGTAAGTATGGTATGGCAGCTCATGAGTGAGGTAAATGGAATTTAATGATGGCTTTAGAAGGTTATATATGATGTGGAGGTTGAATTGGTCAAGTGGCAAAAGTTTCCAAGTAAACTAGCTTTATCTTTTCCACTAGAAAGTAGAAAAAACACGACAAAGCTAACTAAATCAGGATAGTGTCTTTCTAATTCAGGAATGGAATAAAATCAGACAGAATTCAAGGAAATCTTATCCATAATCTATCCAAATTCGTTTTTGTGAATGATGATAGCATGTGGTCCACTAAAAGACAAAACTGGCCTATTCTACTTAGTCAAAACTCAGGAAATTAATCATAAATAATTAATTAATTTTATCCTAAGTCTAGAATGACATAGTGGGTTTTTTAAATGTTCCAACACCCCCTCTTAAGCCTAACTTTATGTGATGGGAATCAGAAAAATATCAGAAATATAGGGCCCAAGCAACAAGGCTTATGGTCACCCCAACACGAAAATAATTAGTCCATGTAAACCGAAGAAATAGGAAAAACCTCATGGGAACAAAACCCTCCCTCAAAAATGGACATGATTGATGTCTTCATACTGTCATGTTGCTCATTTGAATGAGTTGAATGAGGTGAATGGGATGCTTCTGAGTAACTGACTTGATGAAGAGATTGTGGATGTCATGATCATGCATCAGTGCATTAATGTTGTGTAGGCAAGAACCATGTGTTGAAGCTCTATGAAGTTCATCTTCTGATGATGGAGGAGCATCAAATGAATTTTTCTTGCTGCTGTAACATACATAATCAGATCTGAAAACATAATCAATGATGAAAAGAATATCTATGCATACTCCTTCCCAAGGAGAAACAATGGACTCAACAAGATCAATTTCTTCTATAGCTCCAATGTGGTGTACTAGTTCTTGTACTCTCTTCTCAAAATGATGTAGAACCTTTATGATATTTAAAATGAGATCATGCACCTATGAAATATCAAAATGTGAGTCATAAGGAGCAACAACCAGTAAATATGTGGAGTCTCCATGATCGAATAGAGTTTCAATAGGAAAAGTGTGAGAAACTAGATCACCCTGATAGCTGAGCGAGCCTTGAGAGTGTGAGGACTTGAATTTTGAACCATGAATGATGGGTTCAGGTCCAGATGTGTGGAATATCAGTCCAAATAAATCCAAAAACATGGCTTTCCAACCAATGAAAGATATGAAAGACAAAAGTACAATAGAGGCAAGTGACACAGTGTAGGAAAACATAGAAGTGTGTAGTTTCTTAACTGGAGAACTTGGGGTTTGTAGGGTCTTTTCTGCATCCAAAGGTTGGGAATATGATGTGGAATATTTAATGACCTGCATATCAGACTGTAAATCATCTTCTAAATCAGAATCTAAAATATTTGAATGGTGGTGGAAAGACCTTTCAAAAGACAAGTCAGAAGCTAGTAAAAAATGACTAGTTTTGAGAGTAGACTTGGATGAACTGACTGAATATTGTTCCAAGGAAGAGGTGGAGGTTTCTAATTCTGATATATCAAAATGTGAATCAATATCAGAGATATCATAATTATATTTCACTCTATCACTCAAAGCATAAACATTATTACCTTTGGGAGAGGATTGGAGATAGAGTTATTGTTCTACAACAAGCTTTCCTTGTTCTTTCTTTGCAAAGTCAGGAACATCTATGTTATGTTCTTCAAGCATTTTTTTCATGATGTCTAATTTCTTCTTGAAGCAAGATTTCTTAGGATGAGTGCCTTTGCAGCAATAAGAACACTTGGGTTTCTCCTTCTTCATCGTCTTGGATTTGGAGTTTCCATCAGAATCCTCTTCATTTGACAATATCTTTTGTTTGGATTTGTTATTCTTGAAACTCTTTGATCCATGAGCAACAAGTGCAAAGTCTTTGGAGGGTGATTGATCCCTCATTTGGACTAGCTTGTCCTTTTCCTGAGTGAACAAATCAATGAATGAATCCAAGGTTGGCATCTTCCACTTAGGAACTGCAAATCTTGTAGAATGAAAAGTAGACACAAATACTGAGTATTCTCAACTCAGTTTTGACAAAATGGTGAGGATTAATTGCTAATCCTTCTTCTCTATGCCACATTGCTTGAGTTGAAGCACTAGGTTCTTGAATTTAGAGATGAACTCCTCCATACAATCGAAATTACTTGGACTAAGGAAAATCAGCTCAATATCCAACAAATGACCTCTAAGCTCGTCCTGTTTTCCAAAGAGAGACTCTAGCTTTGTCCACACTTCATTTGGAGTGGATAGAGAATCAATATGGAATAGAAGATCTGAAGATATAGAGATACAAAGTAACCCATAAGATCCATCAAGCCTATTAAACCATTTGGATTTTAATGCAACAGCTCCTGGCTTAGTTTCAAGCCCCATAGTGACTTTATACAATCCTTTGCTCCGAAGCTGGATGATCATATGTGCCTTCCAGTCAAAGAAATTGAATGAAGTGAGAGTCACACATTTGGCTTGATTTTGCTCCATACTGATGCACTTCTGGTGATGGAAATACCTACAAAAGACACTCTTGGAAATTGCTTTGAATCAAACTAGCTCTGATACCATGTGAGATTTTCAATTACTAGGAACTAGATTCATAAGACAATTTCACCATGGAATATTTTAGACAAGGAGTGAAGAAGAATAGAGAAGATAAATTGTGGAAATCACTCTGTATCTTATTCATTGATATGATAACAATATATAATACATGCTCCATGGAGAAAATCAAATTGCTTTGAGGCAATATGGAAAGAGCAAAAAGAAAAGGAATAGAAAAGGCAAAAAAAAACCTAGCTGGCAAAAGCAATTTCCAAAACTGTCCTAGAGGCTCACGAATTTAGTAAGTATGGTATGGAAGCTCATGAGTGAGGTAAATGGAATTTAATGATGGATTTATAAGGTTATATATGATGTGGAGGTCGAATTGTTCAAGTGGCAAAACATTCCAAGTAAACTAGCTTTATCTTTTCCACTAGAAAGTAGAAAAAACAGGACAAAGCTAACTAAATCAGGATAGTGTCTTTCTAATTCAGGAATGGAATAAAATCCGATAGAATCGAAGGAAATCTTATCCAGAATCTATCCAAATTCATTTTTGTGAATGAGGATAGCATGTGGTCCACTAAAAGACAAAACTGGCCTATTCTACCTAGTCAAAACTCAGGAAATTAATCATAAATGATTAATTAATTTTATCCTAAGTCTAGAATGACATAGTGGGTTTTTTAAATGTTCCAACAGGAGCTAGCCAGCAATGGGATAGTACGTTGATGGTGGAGCTAGCCACTAAAGCATTATAGTTTAGAGGGCAGGGGATGCCATGTCATGTGGATGATGGTATTGTTTGTTATAGGTTTTGAGAATCTTAAACTATCATATTATTCACATTAATAAGTATTATTAAATCTAGTAATTTTTATTTGCACCCTAATACTTGCAAGCAAGTTATTATATTTAATCTCCACCCTTAATCTAGGAGAGACTACTAAGACTATTCTATCTAATTAAATCATTTCCACACAATGCTTATTTGTGATTGAAAGGTCGCCATTCCCACCCATCTATATTGAAATAAGAACCCCCATGGCGTAAAATCCATATATTTCAATTATAATTTTAATTCAGGTGTAGTTTAAATAAAATATTCTATGTTTTCAACCTTTACGGAGCATATATTTTCTATCTTCTTTTTGAAAAAATCTTAGAAAAATCATTTAAAAAACTCATTTACGTGGCGACTGTCGAACAAAAAAAAATTAAAACACATCACTTGAAAATACTTGTAAAGCACTTAGAAATAGAAATAGATATAGATAGACTTATCAGCTTTTCAATCCGATCCACTCAAAGATGGAAAACCTTTAGATTTTTTCATTGTTTAACCCAAAAAAGAGGAAATATGTAATTCTAACGTTCCACATTTCGTTAGTTCTGGACGACATTTTTCTGCACAAGGATGAATTTATTTATACATTCGAAAAAGGGATCCACATTCAGAAGGAACTAGGTCTGCATGGGCTTCTTCATTTCTTCCCAATACATAAAATAAGAACGATTGATTAAATAGATTTAGACCCAGTTACCATTACCATTACCATCAGCAGAGGAGTAGTGGTAAAGAGGTCCAATAAATCCGTGTATAGAGTAGGCATCCGACACATTTGGACTGCCCTATATTTGGCGAGCATGTTGGATAAAAGATAAGCCTCAGTCCTACATAAGGGTGACCCTATCTTTCTAGCTGTAGGGAACATTGAACATAGATGTCACAGTGTTGAGAATATGGTGCTAATAAAATAGTTGATATAAAGTGTTGAAATCAGATGTTAATAAAATAGTTGATATAAAGTGTTGAAACTAAGAACCATAGAAATTTATACAGTCATGGGCATCTTGATATAAAGTGTTGAAACTAAGAAGCCATAGAAATTTATACAGTCATGGGCATCTTGATATAACGTGTTGAAACTAAGAAGCCATAGAAATTTATACAGTCATGGCCATCTAATGAGCCTTTCACAAAAACATAAAATGTTTTTTTTCTTGGCTTTGGACAGTGTCAAAATAGAGCAAAGCTTACAAGGAGACTTCACTTTACGTCTAGGTTTGCGGTCCCCACCATCATTTCCACTATCCCGAGGAGTGTTGGCGTTCTCTTTCTTAGGGTTATTGTTCCTACTGTTCCCACCTCTATGATTATTTTTCCCCTTATTCTTCCCACCAGGTTGATGGTTACCAGATAAGTTTGTCGATTGTATAGAATGAACAACGAAGGATTGGGTGGAAATGGGCGAGGCATGAGCCTATCCAGGGGAAGATTGGTTAATAGACATATTATACATCTGTTTCGTAACCAAATCTATGAGACGAGTACTTGTGGAACAAACAATACCATCGGCATGTGGTCCAGGAACGGGCTTGGGCTCATGTCGTGATCTCGGCACATCAGGTATAATGTCCTACAAAATTCCAGACTTAGCATATATTAGCTCTAGCTGCTGGGATTTAAAAATAGCTTGTTCCTCAGTCATAATATCAGACAATGACACGTCCTTCGAAACATAAGGGAGAAAAGAATTAAGGAACCATTTGTTGGGCTCTGGAATTGTCTGTTATAATAATGTTATTTACATTAATTTCTCATCTTATCTACCATGATTTAATACATTTATGTTCAGTAAGGCTATCTTTTACTTTATTTTATTCATTAAATCTCGTAACTGAAAAGTGAGCCTAATATGTTATTTTTAAATGCATTAAATGCAATATTGTGCAAATGATAGATGTTCGGTACTTCATGACATGTTTCTGATTGGTTTATTAAGTTCGACTTGCCTCTATCTTCTGGTCCTCACTGATTCCGTAATACCTGCATATACATAACTAGAATCATGGGTTAATATTAAGGTTTTGTCTCAATAGTTTGCAATGTCTTAAATTGAAAGTAATTAAAAAGGGAATACATTTAAATATCATTATTATTTTATCTTTTTAAATTCAAAATATCTATAAATACACTCGATATTAATCATGGAAGATGAACAAGTTAGCTATTCAAGTGGATTAAAATAATAGCAAATTAATAAAACATGAAATATTATGAAACCTATATGGAAATGGAACGTGCATTGACCATAAAGCATCCAGTTATAATAATCTAATGAATTTTGTTTGTCATTACATGTTTTGGTTTTAGTTTAATCATTTTATGTTTTATACAGGTCGTGAACAATATGTACAGGACACAAAGGGTAAAACTCACGCACGAAGAAATGGAGAGGGCTCTCGTGAAGGGGATTAAGATACTTCCAACCCAACCAATAAAATGCAGCCACAGTTTGAAGTCAGAAAACATATCCAACAATAAACTCATGCAACAACCCAGCAAGAAATCCTCTTAGAATCTGGATTCGTGAAACTAATTGCAGTTACAGGTCATTCAGACCTTCATTCGGATTTCTATTAAAAACGTGTTTTAACAAACAACAAATTTCGGGCTGGATCTGCAGGCAAATGGAGGCGAAATTGGAAATTCGCGAACATGGGTTTTGTGCGCAATAGGCCCATTCACCATGTATGGAAGAATTTCTCCAAAATTCCAAGCCGTTTGAGAGAAAAACGTGGTTCTTTGAAGCCCACTTGCCCAGAAAAATGGGAAAACGTGGCCGGCCATTTCTGAGTTGGTTCCTGTTTCAGTGGGTTGTTTCTCCAGCTATAGAGACTTGCTATGTTTAGATAGGTCGACTCTAACCTACTCTCTCTTTGTTAAAACACTATATAAAGACCCCCAAGGTTGAGAGATGAGGAGAATTTGGGCAAAATTCTAGTTCATATTGTAACTCGGTTTCTCTCGTCAATAAGAATTGGTTTGCCAGAAAAGCAAGTTCTGTGTATAGACTGTGTGTGAATCTCCAGGGATCGGCCATCTTCTGGATCGTATTTTTTCCTTCCTTTTATAATTTTGTTTTTAGTTTTTATACAGTTTGAATTAATTCATTAACAATTTCATTTTCAAGTTTTATATAGTTTTGAATTAACAGTTGGAGTGCAGGTTTTATTTTATTCAAATCCTCTCGGATCCCACATCACTGTGTTGGTCTCACTACGATTTATGGGTTTCCTATACGTAGGTGTTTGAATTCGCTATCCCGTAGCTTCCTGTAGCTTCATTCTAATGCATTAATTTGAATACGTTAATATCCTGCAGATTTATTATAATGCCTTAATATACTGTATAATCAATATCATATGCATATAATTATGCATCCATTAACCCTATGAAGCTTTCACCTCATGAACTACAGGAACTATTGTTAAAATTACACGGATTAAAATTTGAGTGTTAGGTAATAAAGTAAGTGATAGGTGAAATTGAGTGTTAGTTGATTTATTTCTAATTGATAGTAATTTAACTTTGACTTCACGTATATAAGATTCCATCCACCATAATTTGATCAAAGTAAGTTTGAATTCATGTTCGTGATAATAGAATAGGAATTTTTCTTATAGAAACTAAAGTTTATGTTTTAGGAATTAAAAATGATGTAATTTGATATGTTTTAACTTATTTGTTTTACTTCTGTGTAATTTCTTTTCTATATTAATTTGTATTTTATAATATTTGAAATTTAGTTTAGTTAATTTGAAATTAGTTTGTAATTGATATTATTTTATTAGTTTGCAATTTATATTAATTAGTTTGTAATGTTTGGCTTATAGCTTGTTTATAAACTATAATTTTTTGTTGCTAACATAGTTTATTCTGCAGAATTAGGAATGGTCGACGAAAGTTTAATATTTTGTAGTTTGCTTTCACCTTCTCTCATCATTTTAGTTAGATATTGCTCCCAATTCCTCCAGAGTTAGCATTAGCCTATTTCTCCTTCTTTTCTGTCAGTCTTTCTTCCTATTGCTGTAGGTTAACTCTCTCTTTTCTTTCTCAACTTTCTTCCAACATCTCATAGAAATAATTCCTCTATTTTGCTTAGAATAGATAGCTCCTTGTTAACTTAGCCTCTAAATAATCTCTCCATTGCTTCCTTTGCATGGTAGGATCATATGCATAAATCCAGCTGGTAATTAAATCATCCAAAACTCTTCTCTTCCCTAATTTAACTCATTTTCCTCCATTCGGACTGTCATTCGGACCGCCATTCAGACAGGCGTTTGGATCGTCATTCGGACCTGTGTATTTTCTGCATTGTTTTATACCTTTTTCAGAATCTAATTTCTTCTGCCTCTCAATCATAATTCTTCTTACTTCTAATTAATAGTTTCCGATGTAATTTAAACCTTGTTTCATAGAGTTTTTAATTAAGTTCTATCATTCTTTCCTCCGTCCATATTTTCCTCCTTAACCTCCTTTCAAAATTCTTTCAAAGTTAAGTTCTTCATATCTAATTTGCATCTTTAGTCAGCTTAGGTTAGTTCAAGCCTTCAATCCTGCACATACAGTGATTACATCTCATAAGCTCCCTTTCTGGGTTGACAATTTAAATATTGGAATTATTTAACACATAATAAACACCAACATTTTGGCGCCGCTGTCGGGGAGGTGCTAAAGGGATTGGAGTCTAGGTAGATGAGGGTAGATAGGTTTCCTTTATATTACACAACAAGGGGGAGGGGAAATGGTAAGACGCAAATACGACCTCACTACGGATTTCCCGTAGTGTAATAGCCTGACGCATCCACTTTAGTGGGTCGCCCCAAATCCTTGTTGTTCCTTTTCTACACAAGTTTGTATGCTTCCCTTTCTGCAAATACAGATAGTGTACTCTCACATAGTTTAATTTCATGCATATATATATATATATATATATATATATATATATATATATATTAAGGTAGTTTATTTTCCTCCAGTTACTTTTGATACAAGTGTACACTTAATTCTAACTTAGTTTCCTTGCTTTCAAGTTATTTACATTTTTGTAATGCATGTATTTGGTTTTCTGCATAAATAGTTTTCTGCAAATAGTCTAATTTTATCTTTAAAATTCAAACTTTAAAATCACTTAGTGGTGTTATGAGCGCCACCCATCCTGCTAACAAACTAACAGGAACTTTCGAAAGAGGAGCCTTAAGATAACACATGAAAAACTATTTATATTGTGGGAAGACATGGCAGGAGAGAAGGATGAAGAATTTGTTACCTTTGTATTCCCTATTAGAGATCTGGGAGGAGTGGAACAAATGCAAAGCAATCCCCCATCCATTCTACAAAATTTTCACGGACTAGAGAACGAAGACCCTGATGAATTCTTATTTCAATTCGAAGTACTTTGTAGAAGATATGATGTTCAAAAGCTTCAAATTTTTCCTCTCACTTTGAAAGGAGCAGCCCTCCGATGGTTCATGAGCCTAGGTGGGAACTGAATTCAAACTTGGAAAGACATGAAACATGTATTCTTGAAAAAATACCAAGATTATTGTAGGGTCAATGAAGATATATTCGAAATTACAAAGGGAGAAGAAGAAACTTTGGAAAATTATGTCGAACGCTTTCAATACAACCTTCAAAGATCAAAACTAAGACAGTTGGGGAAAGACACCTTGAAAAGACATTTACTCAAAGGAATAAAAAATGAATTTCTAGAAATCTTAAGTCTGATGGGAACAGGTGATGTATTTCAGTTACCATATGATGATGTTTGTGAGTTATGTAGAATGTATTCAAGAGGAAAATTCAAGACTGGTAAGAATATACCCTCTTCTCAGTTTTTGAAGTCTGCTGTAGGAATTGGAATTACAAAAGCTGAAATTGGTAATTTATTTGAAATATTTAAAACTGATATTATCAGCTCTCTAAATTCACAAATGGATCTTTTGTAGGTTGGGAAAAATGAGGAATTTGAAGAAACGGTTTTCCCTCGGTGCCAAAAGAAACATCTTGCAATAGATTGTCCTTTGGATAGTCTCAGAATTTGTGGCCTATATAGCTTGAAGCATTCCACGGATTGTTGCCCCTCCTTACCCAGGATGAAAGCAACATATCAAAGAGATCTAGAAGTTGCAACAAGTTCACCTTATGAAATGGCACCACAACCATGGCCTACATATATGGTTCAGAGATCCACCTCTCCATTGCCCTACTCTCATAATCAATTAGTGAATACTCTGACACCATGGCATATGTTGCAGCCTCAACTTAACCCCTACCAACCTTGTTCACAAAGCCTTTATGGCCCATCTTATGATCATATGGACACAACACTACCTAGTCCTTTATACTCTCCACAATTGTTTCAACAATATCCTATTTTTATGGCAGGATCAGCCACACAAGCCAATCAACTACCCCTACCACAATCACCTTCTCATAAAACCCCTCTATGCCCTACGCACATTCATGTTCAATCCACCCCACACCCTAACTATAATAAAGCAGTACAATATGCTTACAGTGCTAAACTGCAAAATCCCCCTATATATCCCACCTGTTCTACCTCATCCACACCGCTGCAAAAAGATCATACACTATTGCAGCAAACCCATATGAAGCCTGAATATGTTTCAAATCCGAGATCTGGAAGTAAGGTTTGTTATGATCGTCAACAAGTCAACAAGATCAATGAGGGACAAATATTAAAACCTGAATATTCCCCATCACCAAACACAGATTCTTTATGCATTCTAGAGTTTGATGAAAGACCTTGTGACATGGCAAATGAAGAAGAGAGCCCAGAACACAAGGATTACATTGAGACCTGGTTCCATGAGGTAACCAAGCCACAGTACCATTCTCTCCTTCAATGCCTCTTGTTGCTAAATCAAACAGGTCGGTTGGTTCTTCATATCGAGGTAATCACTGCAATAATTTTCTCGTATGTGGATAAAGGTATGTTTTTTATTTTGCTTTGCACATGATTACATTGGAAAAGTTCTTACATTTGAATAATGAGTTTTTCTTTCTTTTAGATAGCATAGGATAGTATGTATATAAATAAAAAGTTGTATGTGGTTAGTTAGCTTTAGATATTCATACAACTTCATTTTCTGTTTTCCTTTAAAATAAAAGAAGTAAGAATAAGATCATGTTAATGACTAAACCGAAGCAATCTTACATCATACATACATATTTCTTATTATACCAGTTACTCAAAGACCTACTTTAATTATTATGATCTCCACAAAACTCGATCTCCACAAAACCCAATCTTACACGTATGGACTCCTAGTTCATCATGGACTCATTATCAAAACTTGTCTCTAAAGCACATTTAAAAGGTAGCCTAAAAGTGCGTGATATTTTCTATTTTATGGGGAACATTACTGACCTTTTATGAAGAAGATAGATTATGAAGTCAAAGAAGAGCTTTAGGTTATTATATTTTGACATGATCTATAATTTTGGCCATTATAAATAAAGTTACTCATAAGGTTCGTGCTACAAATTTTGAATTATGTGTTTGGCAGGCTTAGCACACTCTAGTGCCAACCAGCTTCCTTACAATATATATATATATATACGAAGCAAACCCATTAGGGTACTGAACAGGCTTGCTGGCAGCGGGTCCATGCTGAGTAAAATCTTAAACAAGGAAGCTCCGTAAATGCAAGTAAACCTGTCGGGGTACTGAACAGTCTCGCTAGAAGCGGGGCTATGCTTTCATGGTACTAAGCTAAACGTGCCTGGGTACTGAACATGCCTACTGGCAGCAGGTCAATATCGGGTAAAAGAGGTTTGGTTAATGCATTGCTATTCACATAGCTCATAAAAAACCTGAGTATACAAACACATGTTTAGGCCGATTATTTATACTGTCATTAGATAATGGTTGTAAGTTGGACTTGGACCCTGTCATCTAATTCAAACAAATACCTAGGATATGATTATCCTAGAAATGGGACCCATAATTATAGTAGATGTCACAAACTTTACGGTGAACCTTATCTATATTCTTTGGATGACAAGAGATCTTTAAAATGAGTCATGGACGACTAGTTTTCCTATGGCATTTTTTTCGCATCTCTTACACTATTATTCTTTATGTGGTCTTTTTGAGCATAAACTGATGAACTTGCATGTATTAAAGAATATGCCTTAGTATAATATTACCTGCTAAGTGTTGTTGATCCAAAGTGTTAACATAAGATAACACAACCCGCTCTTAATTCATTCATGGCACGAGGACGTGCCATACCTTTGGTATGGGGGAGCAAAGAGTCTCAATTGATATGATCTTCATAATTATGAATTATTACTAGTTGGCGGAATTGTATGTATTAAGAAATCTTAATTAATAGTTGTTTTGGTCTTCTCATAACATAACATTAATAAAATTTTCTAAGTTCTATTTTTTGCATGCAGTAATAAAGTTGGTTCAGTTTTTGCAGAAAGATTGCCTATAAACTATTTGATGATCAAACAGAGTTTTTTAATAACTAAAATACCACTTCCAATTCATTCATGACACGCGGATGTGCCATACCTTTGGTCTGGGGGAGTGTTGGGCTCCAGAATTGTCTCCAGAATTGTCTGTTATAATAATGTTATTTACATTAATTTCTCATCTTATCTACCATGATTTAATACATTTATGTTAAATAAGGCTATCTTTTACTTTATTTTATTCATTAAATCTTGTAACTTAAAAGTGAGCCTAATATGTTATTTTTAAATGCATTAAATGCAATATTGTGCAAATGATAGATGTTCGGTACTTCATACGACCTTTCATTCAACCCTTCTTCCGTTCCGAAGTTCCGCACTGGGTTTAATGACATGTTTCTTATTGGTTTATTAAGTTTGACTTGCCTCTGTCTTCTGGTCCTCATTGATTCCGCAATACCTGCATATACATAGCTAGAATCATGGGTTAATACTAAGGTTTTGTCTCAATAGTTTGCAATGTCTTAAATTGAAAGTAATTAAAAAAGGAAAAACATTTAAATATCATTATTATTTTATCTTTTTAAATTCAAAATATCTATAGATACACTCGATATTAATCATGGAAGATGAACAAGTTAGTTATTCAAGTGGATTAAAATAATAGCAAATTAATGAAACACGAAATAGTATGAAACCTATATGGAAATGGAACGTGCATTGACCATAAAGCATCCAATTATAATAATCTAATCAATTTTGTTTGTCATTACATGTTTTGGTTTTAGTTTAATCGTTTATATTTTATGCAGGTCGTGAACAATCTGTACATGACACAAAGGGTAAAACTCACGCATGAATAAATGGAGAGGGCTCTCGTGAAGGGGATTAAGATACTTCCAACTCAACCAATAAAATGCAGCCACAGTTTGAAGCCAACAAACACATCCAGCAATAAACTCATGCAACAACCCAGCAGGAAATCCACTCAGAATCCGGATTCGTGAAACTAATTGCAGTTACAGGTCATTCAGACCTTCATTCGGATTTCTATTAAAAACGTGTTTTAACAGACAACAAATTTCGGGATGGATCTACGGGAAAATGGAGGCGAATTTGGAAATTCTGGAACATGGGTTTTGAGCGCAATAGGCCCATTTAAGTTACAATGAGGAATTTCTCCAAAATTCCAAGCCGTTTGAGAGAAAAACATGGTTCTTTGAAGCCCACTTGCCCAGAAAAATGGGAAAACGTGGCCGGCCGTTTCTGAGTCGGTTCCTGTTTCAGTGGGTTGTTTCTCCAGCTATAGAGACTTGCTATGTTTAGATAGGTCGACTCTAACCTGCTCTCTCTTTGTTAAAACACGATATAAAGACCCCCAAGGTTGAGAGATGAGGAGAATTTGGGCAAAATTCTAGTTCATATTGTAACTCGGTTTCTCTCGTCAATGAGAATTGGTTTTCCGGAAAGCAAGTTCTGTGCATATACTGTGCATGAATCTCCGGGGATCGGCCATCTTCTCGATCGTATTTTTTCCTTCCTTTTATAATTTCGTTTTTAGTTTTTATACAATTTCAATTAATTCATTTACAATTTCATTTTCAAGTTTTATATAGTTTTGAATTAAAAGTTGGAGTGCAGGTCTTATTTTATTCAAATCCTCTCAGATCCCACATCACTGTGTTGGTCTCACGGCGATTTCTTTGTTTCCTGTACGTAGGTGTTTGAATGCGCTATCCCGTAGCTTCCTGTAGCTTCATTCTAATGCATTAATTTGAATGCGTTAATATCGTGTAGATTTATTATAATGCGTTAATATACTGTATAATTAATATCATATGCATATAATTATGCATCCATTAACCCTATGAAGCTTTCACCTCATGCGTTGACGACTGGATATAATATTAATATCATGCATAATACACTGCATATAAAGTATAAATATGGAGTTTAAGTCAAAGCTACAGGAACTATTGTTTAAATTACACGGATTAAAATTTGAGTGTTAGGTAATAAAGTAAGTGATAGGTGAAATTGAGTGTTAATTGATTTATTTCTAATTGATAGTAATTTAACTTTGAACTCACGTATATAAGATTCCATCCACCATAATTTGATCAAAGTAAGTTAGAATTCACGTTGGTGATAATAGAATAGGAGTTTTTCTTATAGAAACTAAAGTTTATGTTTTAGGAATTAAAAATGTTGTAATTTGATATGTTTTAACTTATTTGTTTTACTTCCGTGTAATTTATTTTCTATATTATTTTGTATTTTATAATATTTGAAATTTAGTTTAGTTAATTTTAAATTAATTTGTAAATGATATTAGTTTATTAGTTTGCAATTTATATTAATTAGTTTGTAATGTTTGGCATGTAGCTTGTTTATAAATTGTAATTTTTTGTTGCTAACATATTTTATTCTGCAGAATTAGGAATGGTCAACCAAAGTTTAATATTTTGTAGTTAGCTTTCAGCTTCTCTCATCATTTTAGTTAGATATTGCTCCCAATTCCTCCATAGTTAGCATTAGCCTCTTTCTCCTTCTTCTCTGTCTGTCTTTCTTCCTGTTGCTGTAGGTTAACTCTCTCTTTTCTTTCTCAACTTTCTTCCTACATCTCATAGAAATAATTCCTCTATTTTGCTTAGAATAGATAGCTCCTTGTTAACTTAGCCTCTAAATAATCTCTCCATTGCTTCCTTTGCATGGTAGGATCATATGCATAAATCCAGCTGGTAATTAAATCATCCAAAACTCTTCTCTTCCCTAATTTAACTCATTTTCCTCGATTTGGACTGTCATTTAGACCGCCATTCAGATAGGCATTTGGATCGTCATTTGGACCTGTGTATTTTCTGCATTGTTTTAGGCCTTTTTCAGAATCTAATTTCTTTTGCGTCTCAATCATAATTCTTCTTACTTCTAATTAATAGTTTCTGATGTAATTTAAACCTTGTTTCGTAGAGTTTTTAATTAAGTTCTATCATTCTTTCCCCCTTCCATATTTTCCTCCTTAACATCCTTTCAAAATTCTTTCAGAGTTAAGTTCTTCATATCTGATTTGCATCTTTAGTCGGCTTAGATTAGTTCAAGCCTTCAATCCTGCACATATAGTGATTGCATCTCATTAGCTCCCTTCTCGAGTTGACAATTTAAATATTGGAATTATTTAACACATAATAAACACCAACACCATTCCAATAGGAACTCCAGAGGAATGTTGGCTTTCAATAGCTTCTTCCGTCGGCGCCACTCTTGAATATGATTAGAGATATGTGTGGCTTTGTCCTGATAGAAGGTGGATAAAATCTCGGTACCAGTATCATAACAAACTAACAACTAAAAGTGATCTAGGAAAACCAAAGCTAAATCATTGAAACCCCTATATGTGTCCCCAGGAAACTCGACATACCATTTCACAGCTTCCTCCGTGAGGGTGCGTTGAAGTAGCCTCAAACGAATAGAGTCGGGTTTCAACGAATTTGAGGAGCACCATTAATGGAACATGGTGACATGATCACCTGGATCCTCACCCTTCTTTCCTTCAAAATTCAAAAGGTCGAAAGTTGGATTGGTGGGGACTGGAGGCCATGTAGGATCATGACACACCGAATCATTTGTGAGCTTTGAAAGATCAGGTAGATTTAACCTAGAAAGAAAAGGGATTTGAGGCTGTGAAGCTTGATTATAATCTCCTGAAAGAGACTATCTCTGCAAACCGAATGGTGGGACTGTGTACATCGAAGTCGACACCTGAGGTGCCGATGAACTCTGGTAGAAACCGTGCCCATGAACATAAGGATAATAGCCTCCTTGAAACTTTCCCATGTTAGAATACATAGGCATGTGCATAGAAGGGATTCCATAGGAGGGAGTGGTATAATAGTTATGACTAGTTGAAAAACCATAATAATGACCTCCATAAGAATGGGGTCCCATATAAACACTCGAGATAGGAAAACTAGATGAATGACGGTCATATGAAAATGGTATGTTCCCACTCCATGGAATCGACGAACTAGAGACCGGGGGAGGATTCATATTTATATAAGCATTCGAGGGCACATGCATAGAGGCATGCAGGTGAATGGATGGAAAGTAAGTCGTAGATCCAATACCTATCGTGAAACCTCCACTCGAAAATGGGTTCACACTAACACTAAGGGATGACGAAGAAGGTGATCCTTGCCAACACTCAAAATGGATGGAGGGATGTGATCACTCCCAAAATTATAAGCTGTGTAAGGAGCCACAGTGCCCCTGACCCCGACACTAGATCTAGCATGACTACTAGACATGGTGGAAGTAACAGTTGTCATAAAACAGGGCATACCCAATGAAAAAGGGGTTGAGGCAGTAAAGATGGATGTAGAACCGAAACGTAGCATACCCAAAGGCAAACTATACAAATAACTTGATGACCATGTTTCGTCAAATGGGTTCGTACTCATGGGATGGGATGTCCCAAACCCATGACTAGTGGTGTGTGATGAACCTCCCTCCCAGTCAGTCCTCAGAGAGAATATGTGAGGAGGGGAAGTTCGTGTTGGACTAGCGGGCGGATTCGAAGGGACTCCTGAAGTGCCAGATGTGGAACTCATAATCGGAGCTCTCTGAATATCATGAGATGTAAATAAAGGACTAGCGGTAGTCCTCCGACATCTCTTGCGAAGAGACTATGATGGATCGCTAGCTGGTAAACTAGCCAACCGAAGAGATCGGCGGAGAGGCGGATCTCGATCCACGATGACTTAAAAAAGTCAACAAATAAACATCTCCTATTGGCCTACTATATCATCACAAAGAACACACCTAAAAGAAACTACAGCCAAATGCACACAAACAGGACTGGCTGAAGGGACCTCCCGACACTATAGTCAGTATGTAACATCCCGAAAATTTACAAAAATTTAAAATTTTTCAACATAGCATTTAAAGCATATACTAACTGTGCGGAATTATAATTAATGCTTCTATGTTGCTATGCTATAATAAATGTTTGTAATGATCATTCAATGTAATGTTTTGCGTTTTGCTATGAATGCATTTTAAGTCTACTCTAAGATGCTATTGGATGTTTTTCTTGTCTCAGCTATATTTTTATATTACCTATGTCAATGCTCAATCAATTATTAATGTTTATAAGTGGTAACTGTTATTCTTCTTTTGATGATTAAAGGGGTCCTAAGGGTATCCCGAGGCTTACTTAGCATTTATGCTAAAGCATTTGGACTTTCCCTTTCGCAAATTATAGGTAAGGGTGACACATTAGATCAAGTAATACAAATATAATTTAAAATCGCACTTTTAGTTAGCCGTCAAAGGTTCTGTAATAAATTTCTGAGGTACTTATAACGTGACTCGTCTAAGTTTGTATTTGTAAACTACACAACTCATACGTTTCCTTTGTTTAACATTTAAATGATGAAATAGCGTCTTATAGTATATGTTTAGGATAATATGCGATGCAATTATTTCTAAAAAAGATACTGTGCCTATATGGAACATAGGCTAAGTGCATGATACTTTATTTTCCTACAACATGTGAACTACATGCAAATTGTTTTGCGATTTCCTATAATAGATGGACTATATGCTAAATCCATGCTTTTCCTATACTGTGTGAACTATATGTATTTCCACATAATTCCTAGAATGTAAACTATAAACAAATCCTTTGTAATTTCTATAGCATAAAAACTATATGCATATTATATGTAATTCCTATTAGCATATAAACTATATGCAATGGTTTATGCAATGGTCCTATGTACAAATTAATATAATCAAAATGTGAGCATTGTCGTGATCCTTTTAAAACATATGATCGAAGCCTAGATAAATTAATACCATAAATACAAACTATAACTTACCATAAGATTGATACCATGACATTTTTGCAAACATGAACTACATAACAACGTGATAAGGACAGGGTAATAAAGTTGTAAGGGAATCTGTGCTGGTAGGAATTCACATCCAAACCTTGGCATTTATTACTCTTATATACCAACTCAGTGGAATATCTTGGTGGCTCCCATCGTGGTGCTTAACACATGAAGGAATTGTGATAAACAGCCAACGTGGTCGAACTGTATGTGATTTAGTTTGACAGTCATCCGAGCTGGTCTCCACAGTGGCAATGGTTATTAAATATGGTTTTAATGCAGTTGGTGCTTCAAATTACGATGTGTTATGAAGTATGATCCCCACTGTTGATCTTATGACACTCTCGAGTTTCGGGACTTAAACCTAATCCACCACTAAGTCTTGAAGTTGTTGTTCCTAGGCATTCATTGTGAGTTGCTGCTTGCTCGGTGGAGAGGCCAATAAGCATGAGAAAAATCAAGGTTTCGTTAGCAGGTTTTGGGAGCTTCTCCCACGATTTGAAACTTTGACTTGTGGGTGTTTTCTGATACCAGTTGCTAGTGTTTAATATCCAAGCTTTACTATGAGAGTTTGTATCATTTAGAATGATGTTGGAAGCACTACAACAAAATAGCCCTTTAGGGGCATTTTTGGCTTGCGGGGGTCTTGGTAAAACCCCCCCTAAAAGTTTTTTCAGACCTTTGGAGGCGGCCTTTTAAAATCACCCCTAAAAGTCATGGAAATTGGACTTTTGGGGGTGGTTTTTTTAAATCTGCCCCCAAAAGTCCTGAAATTTGACTTTTGGGGGCAATTTTTTGAAAACCCCCCCTAAAAGCCCAATTCTCATAACTTTTGGGGGTGTTTTGTCAACACTCCCCCTAAAAGTCATGACAATTGAACTTTTGGAGACGGTTTTTTTGGAACCCCCCTTAAAAGTCATGAGAATTGAACTTTTAGGGGTGGTTTTTGGAAACTCCCCCTAAAATCCCAATTCTGATAACTTTTGGGGGTGGTTTGTCAAAACCCCCCCTAAAAGTCATGAGAATTGAACTTTTGGAGGCATTTTTTTTGGAACCCCCCTTAAAAGTCATGAGAATTGAACTTTTTGAGGCAGTTGTTTGAAAACCCCCCTAAAAGCCCAATTCTCATAACTTTTGGGGGTGGTTTGTCAAAACCCCCCTTAAAAGTCATGAGAATTGAACTTTGGGAGGTGGTTTGTTTGGAACCCCCATTAAAAGTCATGAGAATTGAACTTTTGGAGGCGATTGTTTGAAAACCCCCCCTAAAAGACCAATTCTCATAACTTGTGGGGGCAGTTTGTCAAAACCCCCACTAAAAGTCATGAAAATTGAACTTTTGGAGGTGGTTTTTTTGGAACCCCCCTTAAAAATCATGAGAATTAAACTTTTGGAGGCAGTTTTTTGGCACCCCCCTTAAAAGTCATGAGAATTGAGCTTTTGGAGGCGGTTGGTTGGAGACCCCCCCTGAAAGTCACAAGAATTGAACTTTTAAGCTACTTGCAAGGTTGTTCGGTTAAAATATTGAGCCTACCATTATTAGGTGTGACAATTAGAGTTGCATCAAGCTTTATGAAAACCTAGTCTTTCATGACAAGTCAAAGCACATTGAAATGATGTATCACTTCATCTGAGACATGGTCCAGAAAGGTACAGTGAAATTACAGTACATTGATACTGATGAGTAGATTGCACATGTGTTAACAAATCCTCTATTAGTGACGAAGTTCAGGTACTTCTAAGACAAGCTCTGTATGGTAGAGAATGCCTCCCTCACTAAGAGGGAGTGTTAAATATACAGCAGCAGGAGACATTCTCCAAACCAATATTGTGTATCAAAGATTGATCCTCCCGTATAGAGGTGAGCTATTTGATTGCCTTCCATGTAAAGGTTATTCCTCCCATATAGAGGTAATTAATCAAAGTAATGATGTTGTAAAGTCTTTTTGGACAAGGCTCCGAACTTGTGTGTATTAAGTCATGATTATCATGTGAACCTTCTGTATAAAGGTATCCATGAGATGGACCTCCCGTATAGAGGTGAACCTTCCATATAAAGGTATCCATGAGATGGACCTCTCGTATAGCTGTGGACCTTCGGTATAAAGGTCATGCTTTACTTGTTAAAAACATTTAATGTTGTGTGATATATTATTAACCATGATCACCAAATTGCTATTAAGTCTCCTTTAGAGATTGATCACCTCTAAAGCGAATTACTTTAGCATATGATCATTTGGTCCGGAATAATAAAATATGATCACAACATCCGATAATTCTTCTCAGTGTAATGTAATGTGATGGATAATTGAAGTTAGCACATATTGACCATGCAATAAGAGATAAAGAAATAAAAGAGAAAGCATAGAGATCAAGAGAATTCGAAATTGCCCATTCAGACACTTCAACTAATTAAAGAGAACTCGAATTATTAAAGCTTCATTTATAAAGCTTCAGTAGGTATCAATGATTCAGTTAAAGCATCAATTAAAGATATGTCTCAGTTAACTAAAGAACTCATAGCGGTCACTCCAAGTAAATCAATCAACATGATTTCAGTTAACTAGGTGTTAAATAAAAGGGACTAGTTAACTAAAGTATTTTCACTTTAGTCAAACTAAAAGTTGAGACTTCAGTTAAAGAGATTTAACTAAGTGAAAACAAAGAAGATCTAGTTAACTAAGTGTTATTGCATAATGACACTTATGTTAAAATAAAAGATGACATGTGATTTGTGACACTTGCATGTCGACACTTAAGTTATCCACCTAAGTAAGTGGGAAAGCTTTTGATTAAGATACGAATTCATCCTAAGCGACAGTTCAATGAGATGTAGCACTGCATGAGAAGTGGGGTGCACCGCTCCATGCAAGATTAATACATCCGGTATGAGGGTGAGTTTATCCTGAAGTTAGAAATTAAAAATAGAAGAGAATAATGAATAAATATGATATATATGATTGTTGAATCCAATGTGTAGCGATTTCTCTTCTCCATTGAAAGCAAGGTGCCTCTCTTTGTGTAGGGTATTGTTCATGCTTGTTATTGTTGTGTTGGGAACACATCCGATTGAACTCTCTTCTATATTGTGTCCGTATCTTCACCAAGAAGTTTGGTGATCTCTTATCTTCTGAAAGAAATCTGCTATGTTGTAAAAGAAAGCATTCTCTGCTTTCCATTATATTATACTGAGAAGAATTGTTGGGGTTTTTGTTCACATAATTTTGAGGATTTTCCCCAGGGTATATCTTGTGTTATGATTGAATGAATTTCATGGAGTAAATTGTCTCATTACTTCAAGTCTCTGCATCTAAAAGAAAGAAATATCAAAGCTCAACCAAATTTCAACACAAAATTATGATATGTGTGAAAGTCCTTGGCCAACCTATTGAACTATGGCATGATAATTTTTTTATGGATTTGGGGAATTTTTTAGGGCATGCAGTATTAATGGATCCCTCATATAAATATTTCTCCCTTCAAACTATTGCTAAGGTAGTAGTATAGTTGGATCTATTAGAGGGTCTGGAAGATTGTATTGAAATCGAGGTGGGGAACACAATCTATTTTCAGTAGTTGGATCAATCCAGCCTCCCCTATCAATGTTCCCATTTACATGCTTGTGGTAAAGTGGTGGAACATTGCAATAGGACCTTTAGCAAGTAGGTTTGCAGGAGAAAATATGATGGATTTTCGTATTTAGATGGCTCAAGTACGAAGAAGATGATTAATCCAATGGAAGGAGAACCTTTGAGCATAAATTCTAAGGAACCTTTGTTGGAGGAGGGTGGCCTTGTGTAATATTCAAAGACCCCAGGGACCACTAATGACGTGCCTTCAGTCTCAGGATTCATAGGTAAAACACAATCATTCCATCCTTCTCTAGCAAAGAACATTATTTCAGAAGGGAACCTTTCACGTGAAGAATATACAAGCTAAATAATTGAAGGAGGTTAGGATATCTAGAGCTAGACAATTAAATGGGGCTGGAAGATAAAGGAAACAAGGAAATTGTAGGGGTTTCAATGGATATGAAGGGGACCCATATCTCCCGAAGCGAACACTTACTGTAGCTCAATCGATTTTGACCTCATGCAACCTCTATGGTAGAGGTATGGGACATTAATGTCATTCGTGGTGGTGTGGAAGTGCTCGAGGATCGTTAGTCTTTTAGGATACCCTCCCTTCATCTAGATAAGGAGTCTTCAAATTCTGGAAAGACTATCTTTGATAAGATCTCTTAGATTTCTTCTTCTTTTTTCGAATTCTGGGATCTTACAAAGTGGGATGCTCTTGTTTGAGTTGGGGTCGTTTCAAGTGTAGGTGGGTCTGAAATTGATCCATCCCTTAAAGGAGGTCCCCATGGTGGAGGAGGTATCCTTAACTCTTACCCGTTGTTCGCCTCACTTGTCTTCTCCTTCTGGTTCAACGGAATGACTTAGTAGGCCTTTGGAAAGCAATTTGAAGTCCCATAATGAGCTTTAGCAGGTCCTTTATGATCTCATGTCGAGGAGCATGGTACTTGAAGGGTCTGCCTGATTTGGCTTCATGGCAAGTTGTCCAATTTTTATTGTCTTCACTTGACCATTCCATGAGTTTTGCGGCCCCTGTGGTATTCTATGTTATCCTAGACATGTTTGATGTCCTGTTTGATATCTTCTTTCCTTTTTTTAGGCTAGGAGTCTGATTTGCATTTCCACACCTCCTCTTGTACCCTTTTAAATCCCTATTGTTGTTGCAGGGATCTCAATGCTTGATTCCGCCTACCAAATTTTTTGTTAAGGACTTCTATTTCCTCCTCCATAGTAGTTTCATTGAATAATTACCCATTTCCAACGCCAAGATTCCTGTCAGGGGAAACAAACTCAAATGATGATAAAATACAAGAAATAAAATTGATCAAGAGTCATTCAAGTGTTTCTAATTGTAATGAAAGACTACTATGTCTAGTGTTCAACTTGGTTTCCATTTTTGTGTACTTGTTTGTCCTTTCATTAAGGTGTGTTGAATCATGTGAGCAAAGGAAATGAAACCGAATTCATCTTGTAGGTGTCCAAGTTGGCTTGATGGCCTATATTGTATGACTGGTGTGAGCTTGGGCGTTCTTTTCATAATCCCAATAATAATAACTCAATTGTCGATGTGTTGGAGGCATTTGATGCCATGGTTGATTTCCAATTTTAATTCTTTTAGAAGTGTGCATGGTTTTGGATAAGTGTTTGAAGTAGATCCTAGATCTCATTCAAAACCTAGGTTCTATGTACATGGAATCTATCTCTAAGCCTTACATGCCATGTGTCGGGCCTTAAGCCACAACATAGGCCATGCATATGAAATATTTGGTATGTGAGTGAGATGTGGTCTCACATTTGAAGGTTTAGTACACCAAGGATGGTTCTCACAACCCAAGTCATGTTCGAGGGTGAAGATACAGAGTTTTAGTCCATAACATGTGACTTTCGAGTTCTACATAAGCCATCCATGAGTCCCTATCCCATATTTTCCCTATGACATGGATATGGTGGCCATTTTGAGGCTTGTCACATCATGGATGCTTCTTGGTCACTAATCCATGGTTTGATACCAAAACCCATGTTGTTGGGATAGAACATTTGTCTATGGGGATCATGTTCTTTGCATAGCAACTCACATCATTGCATAATGCCTATGTAGGGAATCCTTGGCCTACATTTGAGATATGGATACCATGTTGAAGAGGGGTAGAGTAGGGATGGATATTGAGGACCATTCCATGGTATAATGAAAAATCTAGGACCTTACACTGTAGCATTTTACTATGGAGCTCATGGTCCATGCGTGTGGTCCCAAACCACCGTGTTGGCTGTCCATAAGGAACCTTTGGCCTGGAAGTGGGATATAGTGCTCATTTTGAATTTTATGACACTAGATATGGTTCTTGTTGCCCGTGATGTGGTTCAATGCCAAATGTAGGGTATTATACCATAATATTTGTCTATGGGGCTCGTGAGACATCCTTGTGTCCCTTGGACACCACAAAGGTCATACAAAGAGATAATTTACATCTGATCAAGATATAATGTCCATTTTGAGTTTGGAACATTTAGGATGGTTATCATGACTTTAGATACAATCCAAGGTCAAAATATAGAGTTTGAAGCCATAACATTTTCCTCTAGGGCTCATGGGCTATTTGTGGGCCTCAATCCATCACATACGTTTTTGCATAGTGAATTGTTGGCCTAGAAGAAGAATATGGTGTCCATTTCAAGATTTGTGATACCTCTTCCTCCTAAGTTAGGTTCAACTATTCCATCCTTACTTGACCCTTCAAGCATACCTATAGCAAGACATAGACCAAGCACAATAGTATTGTGGAGACCAAAGTGACCAATGGGGCGGAGGAAATGAACCTAACTAAATGCCCAAGATGATGGGAACCTATTGGTTTATCTAATCCCTTGAGCTTAAATGGCCCCTACTTACCCACAATTGACCCATAATTACCATAAACTATCCCTATTTAACTCATCTCACACGTGCCAAGGAGGGGGCTCTCCATCATGAAGAAGGGGGACGACCTCATCTAGATGCTAGGAAATGTCCAAATGTATGTGTACTAAGTGTAGCGCTCCACATAATCGACCTAGTATCCATCAAAATATACCACCTCAACTGTTATAGCATGTGTATATGAATAAATGTTCTAGTGCTTAAGGTTAAAGGCAACATATAACTTAGGAAATGTTCTCATTTATGAAAATAATACATGAAATTTATTTTACAATTAGACCCTTCTAACAAATCAATGTCTTAATTAATCTTTACTCATCTAGTCTAACATTGTTGTGACCCTTTTAAAGTCCTTATTAAACCTTAAATCCCTAATTTAAGTTGCATAGCCGATATTCTTAAAGTAAGTGAGGGTGAATAAAGTGAATGTGAACTTAGGGAAAGAAAGGGGTCTTTGCAAATTAACCATTATAGCAACTGAGTGTGATAGGTTTACCCTTAAATTTCAAAATTTAGGGTTTATGATGTTGCTTATACATGTGTGCCTTCAAAGGAAGTGTTGTCACGGGCTATCCATCCTTGTGCCTCTTTTTTGCGGTCCCTTTTCTTTTTCCTTCTTTGACATTTCGTTTATTTGCATTTCATAGCCCTTTCATTGGCTTACTCCCTCTTACTTTAGATGTGGCTTTGATAACCTGGGATAAGGGAACTTGAATTTTTGCAAGGGGGGTATTTCCTATATTTTCCATTTAGATGGAGTATTTTATGAAGGATGGGGGTAAAGAAAAACCTAAAACCCTAAAACCCTTAAACTCACTAGCCCACTATAACCCACATACAACCTAAGACACTAACCCATGAACCTTAGCTCAAGCTAGTAACTTACTAATCCTAAGACTCTAAATCAACCCTTGAACATGTTATCTAAATTTCAGATTGAAGGATCAAATAAGGTCTTTTTCTTTTATTGAGGATGAAGAAAAATGAAAAGGAAAAATAATATAGGGAAAAGAGTATAATTGGTTTTCAACAAAAAGTTTGACAACATTAAGAACATAATGTTTACAATGGAAAAATGGCTCTATTATTATCAAATTTGAAATGATTCATTTAAGTTTCTACCCTATCAAATTTTGATGGTAAGATATAGGACTACCATGGAAATGATGGGTGATGGAGAATTAGGGTTCCATTCTAGCTAGGGAACATTAGAAATGGCTACCACATCTATAGAAAGAAACATGCATATAGATTACTAAATCTTAACATGGGGACGTAATTTCTCTTGAAAAGTTGCATCTTCAAAAGAAAAGGATGAATAATTGCCACACATGATAATAAATCATTGTTACAAACAACTAGGTTGCATCATATATGACATGTATCACATGTGCACATGTCACAACATTGGTTCCTAGCATAATGATATGTTAAAAGTTAGATATAGTAAAATGATAACAAAATTTAGGAGCAAGACCAAAATCCTATGGTTTAAAAGATCATTCACCAACGAATAATTAGATTCAATGAGATGCGACAAAGGAAAATGACCAAGAGGATTATAATTTCAGTTGATACATCTCAAAGGTTTCTAGGAATATATGGCAAAAAACAAAATGTTAACTACTTGAACAATGACTCGAGGGAAAATTTTGGATGTATGCTATATAAACCTTAGAATATTCCACTATGCACCTTAGAATGTTCAACCTTAGATAATCTAGAATAGATCCTTCCATCTCACATGTTATTGAGAAATCATGGTAAGAAGTGGAAAGAGGGCATACTAATAAGATTGCATCATTAAGATCACAATCCAAATGAGAATGAGGGGATTCATATGAACTTTCTAGCCACCAGCTGAGCTCCATTTTAACTCCGAATCTATTTGACACATCAAGGGATAACAAAAATAATTGTGATGCAATTATCTCGGTGTCTAACTATTTTGTTGTCAACCAATTACTAATTTCTCAGTGGCCAACAAATTTTTTTGACCTTTTCCCAATTCTACATGCAGAGCATTTTAAGGCGTGATGACACCTTCAGGCATGCAACATCAGGATATTAAATTAGTTGATTGTTCACCTACATTAGTTGTGTTAATGATGGCTTACAAACACATATTTCTAATACTTATAGATGGAAAGAGACCATCACTTTGCAAAATAGTGATGTAACTATGATGGTATCTTCACCTTTGCAACATCAGGACAATAAATTACCTAGCTCTGCATGAGTACATGTTAAAGAAAATTCCAATAACAAAAAAGCCAAGGGCATAGTTTCCACAACCTTCAACAAATTTTTCACTAGAATTTAGGACCACCCATCATCCACCATCAATATGTAACAACATGAAATGAATGCAAATGGTGATGACTGATGATGAACCATAGTGGCATAAAAAATATAAATACATAACTCACACACTGAAGTTAAGTGATGCACCTAACCTATGCACCTTACTGATGCTCATAAGTAATGTGCCTAGCTAACACAAATCATGCATATAAGCAATGTAGACAAGAGACACACCTAGTCCACACATCTCATTAGTAACCATTATACTTTTGAATAAAAGGTTAGTTTATGCATTAGTCAAATGGGCAAGGCATATTCTGGGCAACCCATTGGTTCAATGTCCATCGAAGGAAAGTTCAAAATAACGGGGACAAAGAATGTCCTAGAAACCCACACAAGGACTAGAAGAAAAAAGGACATTTTTTATGGCATAATATTATGGTTCTTGCCCGCATACCATTTCCATATATTCAAGAAACATAATTAGTGTGATGAACATTGAAATGACCAACATACTAAACCAACAACCCCAACATTCCCAATTCAATGTATCTGTGATGGTTCGGGTGGCACACATGGCCCATGAGCCACAAATGTAAATACTATGACCCAATATATTTGGTTTTGGCCTTGTATCATGCCCATATCCCTTATAAATATTTATAGTATGCCAAACCTTGAAATTTCCACCATGTTAAATGAAATCCAAAGTTTCCCTATTTAGACCATGTGTGCTGATATATAGCCCATAAGCCCTAAATGAAAATATTATGGCCCTAGACCTTAAATTTTATCCCTATACCATGGCATGGGTGCTAAGAACCATCCCCAATGTACCGATCCTAGAAATTGCAAGCATACCTCATTCATAGGCAAAAGATTCCCTATGTAGTCTAATGTGGTTATTTGAGGCACTATATATAAGACATGATCCCCATAGGTGGTTGTGAGGTCTAACGTCCTAGTTGTTGCCCTCAAATCATGGTCTGGTTCTAGATAACCATCCATGGTGTTCTAAATCTCAAAATGGACAACATAACCTATGCATAGACCAAAGATTCCTTAAGTAGGCCCATGATCCCTAGAGGCAATTGTACTTTCCTAAGACTCTATATTTTAACCTTGGACCATATGTGTTTTCTAAACATCAAAATAGATACCCATAATAAATGTTTCTCAAAAGGGTGATGTTAGATACATCCATCATCTTTACATCAGGTGATACCTATGATATTATTCTTTAAGGATGGCATGTTCTTCTTACAATGACTGGATCATGGACATGTCTTTAGCATAGGTAGGGAGGAGAGATTTCATCCTTGGAAATTGTAGTTTCCTTGGTGTAATGGACACATGACAAAGATACACTGTTTTTTTTTAAGATGATGATGATGATCTCTATGATGACGATGATGGTCGTGATGACAATGGCGACAACGATGATTTGGTTATCAACAACATCATCATCATCGTCACTAATATTGTCAGTGTCATCACCATTGAAATCATCATCATCACTGATTTCGTCATCATTACCATTAACTTTGTCATTACATTTTTAATTTATTTTTTTTAATCAAAATTTATTTTTAAATTAAATCTTATTTTCATTTTTTTATATGAAAAAATTACATATATCAATATTAAAATTAATAAATACAAATGATAAAAATTACATATATAACAATTATAAATAATAAAGAAAAAACACAATAATTAAATATATAAAAATTAAAATTAATAAATACAAAATACAAAATAAAAATTACAATTAATAAATAAATAAATAACAAAAAAACAAAAACAAAAAACAAAAATACAAGGGCACAAGTAGACATCCCTCCCACGTGGACACAACGTAATATGTTAATCTTCGCTCTCACCTTTGTGTGTTTTACATTCCTAGGGCTCATGCCTCACAGGGCTTTTAAGGATCATAGCTCCGTATGCAGGCCAAAATGGATCATTCTTTCCAAGTCCTCAGTGTGAACCCCTATGAACGAAAAGTCAGTGTTAACCCCTATGAACGAAAAGTGGAGTTATACAAATGGATGGATGCATGGATAGGGTTTCATTTATAACAATGAATAAATGTTCGAGATTTTAGAAATAGGAAGCAGCTCTAAAGGACGAGCCTTATTGGCTTGAAGCACGAAAATCACTCCAAATATACGAGTAATATATGATATCAATTACTTGAAATCCCTCTATATGTGTATATTGATTGTTGCATGGTTTATAAGGCATTATACTTATTAAGTATTTGATGCAGTTAACTGATGGTTTTTTGCAGGCTGGTTTGCAGGTTTAGTGTAGTATGGAGTCGAGATAGAGGGTTTTTGTAGCTTGGAGTAAAGCCGATCCGGGTTGGACTGGCCCAGTACCACCCAAGTAAAAAGAGTGGGAATAGGGGGTGTCGGGGATTCTTAATCCTATGTTTTTGGATGTGGTTATGGGTGTTTTTTCTGCGGTATTAGTCTCTATAGTTTGTGGGACCAAGTGAGGCGGGTTGATCCCATGTGAAGGAGTTCGATAGTTGACAGATGTGGGTTCTTTCTACCGGATCTCTCGGTATGCTCATACTTATTTCTTTGGTCTTATTATATTTGGCATTATGCCTTTCCCTTCGTCTCTTGAAAACCCTAGTATTGCTGCAGAGGGTTATCATGGCCAGTCTTTCGATCATCCTTCTCGAAACCCCAACTTGACTGCCATCTGAGCTAAACCTCGGCGTAGGGTAAAAACCATTAAGGCAAGGGATCAGGTGGATTGTTATGTTATTTCATCTTATGCGAATCTGGAGAGGGTTGAGATGTTGGCGGAGAGGGCACTGGTCGGTCGGTTCGAATTCACCTCTGGGTCGAAAGAAGAGATTGTTGAATGGGTGATGAAGTACTGGGTCCCCATTACTGGGATTGCACCCCGTATTAATATGTTATTGAACCGGTGGATTCTGTTTACATTCTCGAACCAGGATTTTTGGGAGAAAATCCTTGCGAGTACTTGGATCTTCAAAGAAGGCTCACTGTTTCTCAAATTGTGGCATATTGCTTTTGACCCATTACGTGAAAAAAAAGGTATCATGCACCTGTGGATGTTGATTCCCGGGTTTCCTATCGAGCTTTGGACGGAGGAAATCATCATTGGGCTTGCAAATTCAGTGGGGAGGTTTGTTTGCAAATTCTCTAGCTATGGCTGGGTTTGATGAGGTTAAGAAATATGAGAAAAAGAGAGAAGAGGTATTACTCCAAGAGGAAAAAGAGTGGAGGTTAAAGAGTAGAGCTTTGTGGGTACAGCATGGTGATAAAAACACAAAGTTCTTTCATTCATTTGCATCAGCCAGGCGTAACATGAATACCATTTGGGACCTGAAGGATGATCAAGGTAATAAAATTTCTGGGGAGGCTCCATTAAAGACTGAGGTTGTAATATTTTTTAGCAACACTTATAAGGATGAGGGGAATGGTGTGCTTTTGGATCAAATTAGATTTGCTAGACTCTTCCCTTGATTTTTTAATGATCATGAAGCTGTTGAGTTGGGGAAGATGGTTACCCTGGAGGAGATTGAACAGACTCTTAAAATCTTTAAGAAGGAAAAGATCCCGGGGCCTGATGGTTGGCCGTTAGAAGTGTATATCCATTTTTTTGATATTATGGGGGAGGATTTAATTAAAATGGTTGAATATTCCAGAGTGGCTGGTATATCTCCTGGTGCCCTGAATTCTAATTTTTTAACATTGATACCTGAATGTGATAACCCGTCATCTTTTGGTGAATTTAGACCCATTGCACTTTGTAATCTGGCTTACAAGCTTGTTACAAAGATCATTGCGCAACGGATTAAGTTAGCCTTGTCAGAGCACATCACAAAGGAATAATTTGATTTATTACATAACAGGAAAATCCATGATGCCATTGGTGTCTCTCAGGAGCTCATGCATTCAATTAAGGTCAGGAAGCAACAAGCAGTGCTACTTAAAATGGATTTGGAGAAGGCATATGACCGGGTGAATTGGTCTTTTTTGAGACTAGTGATGATTCAGATTGGGATTCCTCCTCCGGTTTTAAACTGGATAATGAGTTGTGTGTCTACGACAAGTATTGTTGTACTGGTAAATGGTACACCTTCTGTGTTTTTCACCTGCTCAAGAGGGCTTCGACAGGGGTGTCCATTGTCACCATTACTGTTCATATTAGTCATTGATGCTTTAAGTAGGCTCTTGAATGTGGAAAAGGAGGATGGTTTCATCAAAGGTATTGAAGTGCAATGTGGGTGTGTGCTTACACATCTAATTTTTGTTGATGATGTGCTATTGGTAGGAATTGCCTCGGTTGAGGAATGGATGGTGATCCGAAACATTATCAATTTATTCTGCAATGTTATAGGTATGAAAGTTAGCTCCACAAAGTCAAATTTTTTCCATTATAATGTGAGTCCATTAAGAAGATTGGAAATTGAGAGGTTTTTACCATACAAATGGGGTAATCTCGAGGATGGATTTAAATACCTTGGGTTTCAATTAAAGCCAAATCATTATCAAATATGTGATTGGAGGTGGTTGATTCAAAGGGTAGAATCCCGGATCTCACATTGGGCATACAGGTTTCTTTCTATGGGGGGAAAGCTTATTCTGGTAAAAGCAGTGTTGACAGACCTGCTAGTATATTGGATGTCTCTACTGGAAATTCCGATATCTATCTTAAATGAATTTATGAAATTATTATTTAATTTCCTATGGACCGGTAGTGCAGAGCATGCAAAGCTCACTGTAACAGGCTGGGAAGTCATTTCAAAGCCTGAAAAGTGCGGCGGATGGGGTATAAAGGACCTTAAAACTTTTAACAAAGCACTATGATTGAAAAGTCTTTGGTGGGGTATTTTTGGGTGTTCTCTTTGGTCTCGTATTCTGCACCTTAAATACATAAAGTCTGAGGTGTATGAATGGTTATGGAAACCAAAGAAGATGAGGGGATGCATTTCCCCTATATGGAGAGGTATGATGAAAGTATTTAGATGGATGGTAGAAGATTTGAGATGGCAAGTGGGATCTGGTGACCTAATTAAGGTGGGAATGGCACCTATATTAGGTTTGGAGGACTCTGGGTTACTTTCTGTCAGATTGCGGGATTATTTAAATGTGTATGGTTTATCTACATTGAACAGGGTGAAAAATGGTACATGCTTTAGAGGTGATGGGAAATATTGGCTTAGTTCGAGGGACCTGGGACTTCAGGGAGGTAATGCTCATGAATGGGATAATTATGTGCGCAGATTGGAAGCAGCAGGTGTCAGTCTTAATGCAAATGATGATAAAATTATTTGGTTGGGTGATGAAAAAACTGGAACTGTAACAGCAAAAGCAACATATATCAGAATCATCCAAGATCGGTGCATATATCCACAAAATTGGTGGTATAAAAAAATATGGAAGTGGGACTATCCTCTGAAGATAAAGTGTTTTCTATGGCAGAATTTACAGGGTAACTTAAAAACTTGGGATATCCTGGTTCGTCGTGGCTAGAGTGGGCCAAATTGGTGCATTATTTGTAAACAGAATATGGAATCAGTTCGTCACCTTTTTGTTGAATGTCAATTTGGTAGAGATATCTGGAAACTTGTATGCACTGATTTACATATTGATGATGCTTGGGAAGTTGGTGAATTTGGGATATGTCTCTATAACTGGTGCAGGTATGAAAATTCATTTCAGCTCCTAACTATTTTCGTGTCTTGGGTGATTTGGTATGCGAGGAATGTTGCTACTTTCCAACGGAGAATGCTTGAGCTAAAATCATGTGGGATCACTATCATAAATATGGCCCAGATTTATAAAAATGATAATGTGATGCTGGGGTCTAAAATAATTGGCCTGTTCTCATTCATGGTCAACCAGCTAGTATTTTTTTTTGATGGGGCTGCTCAGCAAGGAATGTGTGTAGCTCGTGGTGTGATATTTTTGAACAAGAACCACTATTTCACACTTCAACTCAACTGTGGAGCTGGAACCAACACAAAGGCGAAACTTTTGGCATTGTGGTGTGTCCTGAAGACTGCTAATATCTTTGGGCTTGTGGGCATGAAGGTATATGGTGATTCTAGGGTTACAATAAAATGGGCCAATGGTGACTACAGTTTGAAGGTTCTGACTCTTCGACATTGGGTTTTGTGCACAAAGGCAGAAATTGAAAAATCTATGCCTATTAGTTTTGAACATATATTTAGGGAGCATAATGACATGGCAAATAAGCTGTCAAAACAAGCTTTCGTTGGTGAAGTTGGATATCTTTTTTGGGAAGAATGGTATGATCAAAATGTTCTAGATAAGGGTGATCTTTATTATTTCGGAGATCACTGAGGATGTATATCCATATATAGAAGGAAAGTAGTAAAAATATAACTGTAACTGATCTTTTTTTTTTTTTGATAAATCCTGAGAGCTTAAGATGTGTTTTGTATAGTCTATATGTATGAGATGAGATAGATCTTTGTACTATTTGATTCAAATGAATAGCAATAGTAATTTTTTTTCCTCTGAAAAAAAAGACATCCCTCCCGCGCGCCCGACCACACTCTAATTCAAACTCCATTCTACCCTGTTGTGCAGTCCCCCTCCCGCGCCCCCGACTTGAGAGCCCTAGTGAAGCAGAGCCCTAGTTGAAGCAGATCAACCTGACCAGAGAGAGCATCCACATGAGCCCCATTTGAAGCAAAGGATCTAGACAGTACCATCTGGTGCATGAGTAGAGGAGCTAGACAGCGCTATGCCTCCCAAATCTCATGTGAGTTTTCTCTTTTATTCTTTTGACCTCGCGACACAGAGATTGAGAAAATGGCTATCAACAGGAGAATATTTTCCTAGTTGTTAAACCCAAATGGGATCCAACTGTTTCAGCACATGCATCAAAGCCATCAATATCTACTAGTGCTTAGCTAAAATGTGAGTTTGAAACTTCATGTGCCTATTTTTTCTCCTCTGTTAAACCTTTCTTCGATACTTACCATGTCCATTTCAAACAGATTTCCAAGACGGAGACCCTGCGACATGGAGATAAGTTCAAATGCATTCATCACCTTTGGTTTTGTTTCATCCTCTGTAACAAGATGTTCCTGGCATAAACACACCCAAATAATGTCGATTCAAAGACCAAGGTATGCTCTGACTTTAACACACCAAAACTGCATAGTTTGCACATCTCTGCATAATTAACAATGAAAAGTACTTAAACTCTGAAAATGAACAATGTAAAAGGCACTGTATTTTCAGATGGCAAGAATATTATTTACCTTCCACCTACAACATCATCTGTATTTTTGCTCTTGTTGGTAGTGTAATTTCTGCTCTTGTTTGTAGTCCTGACTTAGCAAGGCTTTCTAGTACTTGAGTTGCCCAGATGAATGGTATATGGGCAGCTTCACAAATTGAAAAAATTTCGTCCTGCATCTCTGCTAATTTCTCTCATCCACACTCTACTGCAAGATCAACCCTAGCAATCATCAAACCCAGTGGATTTCGTGACTGCATTTCTTGCAATAGAAGAAGTGGGAGTCTCTCAAAACCTCCCTTGGTTTCAATCTTCAACACAGATCCCAATTTTTTTTAGTTTCCTCTTATTAAGCTCTTGTTGAATGGTACTAGCACCATTAACATCATTAACAAAATAGACACCAACCAAATCTCCATTAGCAATAATAAAATCTAGATCCATTAAGTACATCACTACGAGTTCTTCAAATTAATTGATTTTTCAGGACCCAACTTTGATCCATTTTGACCTGCATGTGTAATTTCTACACAAATCTCCGAGATATTGACTCCTCAAATCACCGCTTGAATATTTCCATCGTCAAATTCAATTGGTTCACCAGGTTGACAGAATAAAAAAGGAGGCCCAAATAACAAGTTATCTTTGTAAGTTCCAAGAGATCATTTTTGATGTTGTGGATGGTTCCATGAATGGATATATTGTTATTACAAGCAAATCACCTCTTTTAACCTGAACATATTGTTGCACTGTAAGTAGTTGAGATACTTTGCAATTTCCAATTTTAGGTTTTTTTCCTTTCACATGAAATTCCGTCCCTGATTCCACATAGGCCATTTCATAACATTCAGCCCAACAACCGATATAAGAGGATGTGGGGAACTTCTCAGTAATATTTAACAAGCGTCTTTTGCCTCTTGCATCGCAAAATGTTTGCATATCACCAACTTCTAGGCTTCTGATCCACAGAATGTCATCCACAGGCACCACAGCAGCTTAATATCTATGGGTTGGACTCATTTATGAAGTGTAAAGATCACACCATAATTCTGTTCATGTCAGTGCAATTATAAAATCACTATCTCATAGAATTGTATGTGGAAAAGGCAAGTCAATTAACTATGCAATAGATTTGGAGCAGTCGTATGTCTATGTTAGCGTGTACTGGAATGCTCGAAGTGTACATCATGCATGTTCTGATTTCTCTAGTTTGTTTCTTTGTAGCTATATTTAGCAAACAACAAACAGCTATCCGAGCTCTTCAACTGGGCAGTAATACATTAGCATGCCCACGAGCAATGTAAGTCTGTTTTCTTAATGCATTTATTGGTGTTAGCCATACTTTTAAATAAAATTCTAAATAGCATATTGTCTCCTGGTAATTTATGTTATGTTCAAGGATAACTGATTCACTTTTCAACAATTGAGCTAAAGTGAAGTGGATTAAGGTAAAGTAACATCTATGAATGACTGAATGAATACATTTACCAGGAACCTAGATTATTTGAAAGTATTTGTACCCTCTCGGTGGCATTTATAACTCCAGCTGGATCAGATGGTCCCATATAATGTGTAATATAAAGCTTTTCATTTTGTTTTGGATCTATTTCCTTGTCTTCTATCTCAAGAAAAGCTGTCTGAACTCTATTCGTCTATCCTCACACTCTAATATCCGATTACTGCACAATTTTCTCCGTGTTTGTTTGCATTTTCACATTTTCAACTTCTTTGTACTTCTAAGAATTTTTGACATACAAGCTTTTGATGCACAAATATTACTACTCCTGTATCTTTGTTCCATTTTAGTTGGATTTTCTAGTGTTTATTAACCCTAAACCTCCCATAGTCACCTATTCTTCTTATTGGCAAATTGTAAACTGCACCTGTAAGATGACTGCATTTCTTGTTTACACATTTTGTTTTGGTGGAAAAAATAGATTTCCACAAACAAGCCTTATCAAGAGGTAGATATGAAGTACCACAAAATATTGTTTGCAAAACATGCTTCTATGAAAAGTTTCCACACCAAAATGTTCGTTTCTTATCGTTACCTGTCTTAACTCGGTATAGCTTCCTTGCATGCTATTGGTAACATAATCTTTTTCTATGCTTGAGTTTATTATGTATATCCTTGATTAATGTTCACCTTACATAACAAAGGTAAGCCAAGATTTGTGACTTTTAGTAATGACTATTGAAAAAGTAGTACAGACCCTCTGAATAAATAAGAGACAAGATAAAGTATCAGAAACACAAAAGACAGATCCAGAATGCCAGGTTATGTTATTCAACCCTAAGAGCATAGAAGTATGGAGGTCCTTTCCACGTCATTAATGCATATCACTGCTGATTTCACCTAAAGTGTTCGTAGGATTTCATTGAGCTTTATCATGGATGAATTCTATTCTTCATGAGTCAGGATGCTTTTAAGTTGATTTATTATTGTTTTCAGGTTGAAATATGCACAGGTTGGTTAAGACTCAACCTAGATATGATCTTTACTGTTGATTTGAGGATAGGAATAATCATATTTGTTGTTGTTTGAAAGTAAAATACATCCAAAAACCTACCCAGAATTGCTCATAATGTTGTTGGCTATTGTTCTCTTATGAACATACCTACCCAGAATTCCTTTGCATGTGATTCCATTTCTAATTATATTCACTGAAATACTTCCTTCCATATATCTACCAACAAAATCATCATCATCAAGAGATGGCAACAAGATATAGACATACAAGTTCAAGACAATGATAAACTATCCCCTAAGTTGATCGGTTCCTTGATAGATGGTGTCGATGGAGGAAAAGGGGGAAGAAATCTGTAACAGACTTGTTAAATTCTATTCATTCAGATGTAGATAAACATCACATTGAAAATTAAATTGTGAAATTGGCTTGGTAATTGCTCTATTCCTTTAGATGTGATCTGGTTTTGGTAATTGCTATCATGCCTCTTCAAACTTTTGTTTGTAATGGGATGCACTCTAAATCAGATATCAACAATTTTGTTTAACCAACAGTTCTTTAGTTTCTTTTACACCTCAAGAAATTGCACCCCTCTCTAGGTGTTGGGTAGATCCGGGTTTAAGATGGATCTATGCTGGTTTTAATTTTTTTTTATTTTAGAGCACCTCGCTACTCTCGATGCAATTACAGATATCGAGTTTCATTAGCAACTTCAAAAAACCTTATTCCATTAACAAGAACTCACGATCTAAACAAGCGACAAATGGTGCCAACAAGAGCAATACATTTCAGTTAATAAAAAAATGTGTGCCAATATAGTTTGTTTCCACTACCATTTCCATCTATAGGGAGAAGTACAAACCTGATTATTGGTTTTAATGTCAGGAAATTTGCATCTGTGCTCATTGAAACCATTGTTTTCTTAATGGGAATTTCTCACACTCTCAGAATCCACGCTCACACTAGTAAACAACAACCATTATTGATGGATAAATTCTAGGCTGGTAGATCTAACATTGGGAATTTATTCGGGTTGAAATTAAAACCACTCTACAATTGGCCTTCAAGTTCACAATCCAATCAAAATATAACATCACTATCAGTGGTTTCAGTTTTTAAAAATAAGAGGAGAAGAAGTAGTTGGGCATTTTTCCGTTCCTGTACTGCTTGTACACCATTCACCACATTTGTGGTAGCATTAACACGGGTTTTACAAAGAATAATAATTGGTCGAGAGAGGGGTTGTTATATCCGTAGAGCAACAATGAATAAATTGGTGGCAATGCTACAGGATGGATACAACCTGCCGAGGAAGGAAGAGCAAGTGAAGGTTAGTATTGGTGTGTTAAAATAGTGGGGAGTGGGAGGGGGAGCAAAAATTATTTGCATAGGAATAGATCTATTTAACACCACCACTTCGATGGAGAAGGAGAGGATTATCCCTATTTTGGGAAGGGTAGGGGCAAATTCAACTTTCATGCGTGGTCTGTTGGCATGGGTAATTGCTCAAATGTTGAAAGTTATGACTATTTTTGTGGTGGAATGAGACAGGACTTGAGAATGCTTGTGGTTTTAGGGGAAATTCCTTCATCTCATAATACACTCTAAGTTGGAATTACAACTTCTGTCACCCTCTATCATGGAGTCAATGATTCTCTATTTCTTTTTTGCTTGGGATGTAGACTTATAGTTATGTATAATGTATCTAGAGCGAGACACCATGTAGGCATGCAATATGAGATAAATCAATGACCTTTCCCTGCAACTTTTCTTGGTCAATTTCCAACAAAAGTGTAAAAAATGGTAAAACAATTACATATGTTTATATTGATTGATGCATACCAAATTCCTTAATATCGTAGTTTAATTTCTTTACAACATTGACCTTCTAAGTTACAAATTATTCAAACTTCAAATCCCCGAACAGAGGAAAAACATCTCCGTCGGAGGTATAAGTAAAATACAATAAAATACAAATGAATATCTTTCGAAGTTACATTTACAACAACAAATTTGATAGGAGAAAACATGAGTAGATAAAAGGGAAATAGAGGAGGAGATAAAGAAAAAAGTTGGTGAAGAAATAACAACAAAACTAAAATCTATCACTAAAGCTCAAGCTATAATAGAGGCAAAGGAAAAGGTGTGCAGAGGAAAAGAATAAATTAAAACAACAAGACACGATAGAATCTAAAAAAAGGCTAAAGATGAAAGAGAATCGGTTTAGAAGTTTAGGAAAAGAAAAGAAGGATATAAACTAAGCTAGAAGCTGAAAATAAAAGGATAGGAGATGAAGCCAAAGCCATGTTGATGCTAAAGAAGAAACAAAAGAGAAAATCATTTGTGAAAGAAGAAGCAAATAATTTAGTAGTTGAGGAAGAGAAGAAAAAGCAATATAACACATATTTAGAATATGAGAAGATAAAAGTACTTGAGAAAGAGCAAAGGAATAAGGGTGAAGAAGATAAATGGGATATCAATCCAGAAAGGACATAACCATTGGAACAAGTGCATACTTGTACAAGATTTTCTATATTATCAACTATTCTAATTACAAGGGGAGATACGCCAACCCCCTGTTCCCACTACTGAGGTCTCAAACCTATCCTTGTTCTCTTTCAACAAGAAAATAAAGTTGACAGTAAGGAAAATGGATAAAAGGACAAATCTTAATTTTGACCAAGATCCGGTGCTTACTACAAAAGGTACTATGATGGACACTAAAGAAGTAGATCCTATGACTTTATCATTGTATCTATTGGATTTTATTGAGGCCAATGTATAAAGTGTTAGTATTATAAATAAATAGAGAATCAAAATCAATATGGTATCTCAGAGTTGATTAAGTATGCACTAGAAATTTACGATGAGTTAAAAACTTAAATCCATTACAAATATATTTTTAGTATTTACAAGTGAGCCCAACATCTTCAATGGAAGTTTTAGGATATGCACACCCTTCATAACTAGGCATTGGAATGGAAAATATAATACAAGAAAATGAAAATTCATTTTGAGTATGTGAAGAAGTGGCAATTTGATCTTGTTTCTCTCCCTCTTGAAATCCATTATCTCAATTAAAGAGAAATACTAGACATTGAAACTAGCCTCAGACATTCAAAATACGCTTTCCAAAAAGCATGGAGAAACAGTTCGATATAACTTGCGGATTATGAGAAGCTGGGGAAAGCAACTAAGAGACTTGCAAATACATTTAATCCTCCCATATTTGGTCCAAGTTATAGTTCCCATCATTAGGAGGAGGTCATGGAAGATTTCGAAGACAGTATCCAACAAAAAAACATGCCATCAAATCATGAAATAGTAGATAGAGACCCCAATAAAATAAACAATTTTAATAAATCAAACGTTCAGTGATCAAGTGTTGGTTGAAGTCTCCAAAATAAGATCTACAGTCTGAGAATTTGAATAAGACTTTCATACCTGGAAATCTGAAGGAGACCTTTGTGAAAAACTCAGTATTGAAGAAGACCATGTAGAAAACCTAGTGCGCATAACTAAAGAAGCTCTCATGGAGATCATTGATTGTTGATCTTGTTGAAGAACTTATTGCATAACTGAGTGTAGAAATTATTGCATACCTTATTGAAGGATTGATTGAGAGCTCAAGGAAGATTTGGGAACAGAGAATCCAGAGAAGAATTGAAGGTTGAGACTGTACAGAGATTCATTTAAATGGGTTTCATATGTGAAGCTTTCTAACTTAGTTCAAATTGTGATGTTTGAGAAACCCATTTTGAATACTAGGTTTGTTGATTTATTGAATGTGACTTCTCATTTCAAAAAAGAAACATTGCTAGAAGAATGAAGATATGGACATGTCTATATGTTGTTTTTGCAGGTCGTCTCCATGTGGTTGTTAAGGTCCTGGTTCATGAAAGAAATCTCAATGACGAGGAGGCAGCAACAAAGTTAGAATTTTTGGGTAAGATAACTTTACAAATAATTTAATGGGAATGAGGGAAACACTCTTCCTTCTTTAGCCAAAAAATAGAATCAAACTTGAGGAATTAAATGAATATGGTGTTTCTCTTCTTGCTTTGTTGGAATCTTTAGGCTAAAAAACCTTTTGTGTAAACATTTAGTACATGAACCCTTAAATTGCCAAGATTTTGTGAAAATTATGCTTCTCTCACGCTATGTGGTAGAATAATGACAAAGCTAACTAGGAAGAAAAATCATGTAGAATAATGAACTTGTTGAAGGTGAACTTATATTAGTTGAATCAAAGGGAGTGTATGATCCCCACATATGTCTATGCCATCTTGGTTGGGATATACACTTAGTGATGCATATGTTTAGCTCTTCCATGAAATGTCCAACAGAAACATATCCACTGATGTTGTCACCTACAGTGCACTTATTAATGGCTTATGCAAGGAAGGCAAGTTGTACGAGGAGAGGAATCTTTTCTATGAAATGTCCAACAAAGACATATGCCCTAATGTTGTCACATACAAAGCACATATTGATGGTTTATGTAAGGTAAGTTGGACAAGGAAAGAAAGCTCTTCTATGAAATGTCCAACAGAAACATACGCCCTGATGTTGTCACCTACAATGTGCTTATTGATTTAATATTCTGTATGAAATCAGTAATATTCAAGCACCTAAAGCTAATTTCCAGACTTCCTCTACAACCCAGAAAACCATAGCTGTGTGTGTATCGGGTTGAGCTCTATAATAAGGTTGCTTGATACCATTATCTCCCTTCCAAGTGCTGCTTATTATATTTCAGACTACAGCTACAGAAAATGAAGAAAGGCCATGGTAGAGTTGAACTTTACTGTCTCTGTAGTCAATGCGACTACGTGCTTAAGCTGTCGCTACCTTGTGTGTGGGTTGTTTGTTGGATTGTCTCATGGATGACACCTTATGAGCCCTGCCCCTCTTATCTATGGATGCTTCGTTAATGAATTGTATGGTTCATTACACCCACCTTGAGTCCTCAAATAGGTTGATGTTTACTTTCAATGTTGTTGTCCTTGCATTTTCATCTCTTTATGTACATCCTTTAGGTCCAACCACAGATTTGGTCATAACTGCAGGTATCCATAAGAGCTAAATTTGACTGAGTTTAGAGCTGATTATTCAAATGAGATTGGAGTCGATTAGTTGAATGAGGTTGACTTAGTCAAAGAGCATATTGGACAAAATTTTGAGAACTAACTTTGACTGTGTCTAAGAGTTGAATTTGACTTAGTTTAGAGTTGATTATTTGACTAAGTTTGACTATGTTCGAAGAGAAGATTTGACTGAGTATTTACAACATAATTTGGACTTGGTTTGACTGAAGTTGACCAAGTTCAAATATCTAAACAAAATACTCTATTTCCATCTTCACCTTTCAATAAAATCTATAACATTGATAAGTTACGTCTGCCAAAATTGGTTTTAGTGCTGAAGTTATACCCATAAATTCAAAAGGTCCTTTGTTACATGCTGATATGTGCCCAGAATTCATGTTTTGGGGCTATTATTGTGCCCATAATACTCTTTTGGCTTCCTTTCATGGAAAAACTACCTGAAACTGCTCATTCCATTCTCAGACTTACTCATATTATTCCCATAAATACTTCAGAATGATTTTTGGTAGGCTCGGGATTCCATGGCCTCATTCTTTCCATAATCTAAACATTATTCCTTGGGGTCCATGTCTATATTATGACCAAAATTTTAGGATAGACTAAACAATCTCTAGAAAACACCTTGTTGATTCAATATGCTTTTGTTTATCTTTAGCCAAACTTTTGGAATGAAACTTAGGGGGGCATCAAACTTTAAAACATGTTCACCAAACTAATGTTGGTTCACATTAGATGATCTATTTAACTGGCAATAGTAAACTAAATGGGATATGGAAAGGAATGATAAATTTGGCCAAAGGAAAGGAATATATGATAGCCTTCAATAATCACCATTACTTTAACAAACTAACCATGCTGAGTTCAATTTGTATAAGTTTGTTTTTGCTTTTGCTAATTGCAGTATTGTTATCTGGTAGGAAAATTTGCAACAATGGCTAACAGACGAGAAAGGACGTCATGAATTTGTTATTCATTCTAATACTGACACTGAATTTTATTGGAATGATCCTAGACAACTCAAACAAGAACTAGTCTACCGCCGTGGAGTAAGTTCATCATGGCACATTGATGCATTATATGTTCTATGCAATACACTTCTTTATGAGTGTGTGATTACTGATAATACCACCAGTATTTTTCCTAACTGCTAAAGGTGCTGAAATCAAAGATCTTTTCTTTTACAGTACTGAACTGAAAGCTTTGTCCAGTGGTCACCCCTTGGAACATACCAGGAAACACTAGCGCACAGGCAGGGAACAACTATTTGGGGGGGTGGTACAACCTTTAACCGTCTGATGCGATTAGCAAATCCACAGGTTTGTGTTTTTCCAAAAGCTACTTGTGGGTATTGAACATAGTATTTGTGAATTACTCCTTTGTTATTACATATTTAAGACCTGTATTAAAAGAACTGTAGTAAGTACAAAATTAGAAAATTAATTGAATTATGTATTTTATACAGGTAAAATTGATAGATTTCTATCCTGGTGAAAAATTCTTGGTTACTTACAACAACCACGAAGCAAGTAATCCTCCAGACACATAGGTACTTGTTGAGCTATTGCATTATTTAAAATATGTTCTATTTTTATTAATTAACAATTAAGTATGGGGAGCATATTCCAAAACACTAATAGGCTTTGGCAAAAGATTGTGCCACTGACTAACAAATTTCAGAGGTTGAAAAACTCAGCTTGTTGAAAAACTGAGTGAGGTTGGAAAGTAAGAGTTCTACTTATACTTGTCAAAAGCTATAAAACAAAATTTTGTAATGGATTTTTTGGCTTTTTGGCTTATTGAGTTTTATATAGTGGCCCACTGATTTTTTTTGGGTTCACAAGTCAAAACCACCAGGCTGTGAATGACTCTTTGAGTACTTGTAAATCAAAGTTTGACTCTTGATTATTCCTGAGTAAAAAATGCTTATGTGAATCAAACTTGCTGGAAGCATGTGTGAGTAGCCAGTGCATCGACTTGCGTATATTAGGTCCTGAGATGGAATTAACTTGTGAGTTTGATTTAAATCCATGAGTTCTGTAACATTGTCTTAAACAGTAATACTGTAAGTTGCATAGAGATTGATGCCCAGAAAAACGACAGACACTAACCTACAGAGATATTTCCCTACAAAACATTGAAAGCCATGTAGGGGAGAGGCAAGGTCTTTTCTCTCCAAATCATGTGTAGACAGGCATATGGCCAACATACTATCTATTATGCTAATGCATTTTAAAGGAAGTTGCCTATCAATTACATTGACACCCAAATGTCTTCCTTTTTCACTAAATGACATCTCAGTATTTAATAACACAGCTTCCTATCATTGTTTATTGCTAACCCACTCCATCATGTTATAGACTATACTTGCCTCATGTAATTTGAAATTGTAGATATGTTTCAATAAATGATAATAAGTGGAAGAAATTGGTCCCTTGGTGGACCTACCCATACACTACAAAGGGTCATCAATTTATTCAAACTTCAACTTTATTGTTGATCAAATGCCTAAAGGCTAAAGTAAATAAGAAGCAGAACAAAGATTAGAAGTAGAATTATGTAGTAACTAAGGAGTTTGTGTAAACCCAATTAAATTTTTACTGTACTCCAATAGATTTATCTGTTATTCACATTCTTATACTTAGTTTTCAGTCCCTAGTAGCGCCTACAATCCCATGCTTACAAAAACAAGGTTTGAATGAAAATTATCACAACTTAGAAGAGCATTATTACATCAGACCTAAAGTTGGCATTAAGGCTCAGACATCATGCCATCTACACAATACTTGAATTTTAAAAGGATTTAAAATTTTAAATCTTTGTACAAGGCATGTCAACACTGCCCTTGAAAATAGTAGTCACAACTTAAGTATCAACCATAGTTGCTATTTTGTCAAATTCCTTCCAATGAAAGCCATGGGCCGAGACGACACAAATGAACTTCCAACTTGAGTTTAAGAAAAACAAATCTAACATGGCATGTCTGATTCAGTACACTTTATTTAGAGAAGAGTGCGAGTGTGAGAGATAATTGTTTTTGAAATTTCCATACATATTGACAATGGTTTTTCATTATAAGTTTAGTCTATGACAAAATGGTGTGAGGAGACAGAAAGATGGAATAATGAGGGATTACAGAAATCACCAACAAAGAACAAAATGGCAGATATCAAGAACAAAGCATTCGAGGACCTAAGGGAAGAAGAAGAAGAAGTTCCATTGGAACAAGAGGAAGCAAAAGGAATTAACAATTTTTAATGAAACCTAATATGGGTGAAATGTCATAGACGTTATGCATAATCCTTTATGGTATAATTTATCTTTACTTTATGCAAAGAAAAGTAGTTATTATGGGTGAGTTCTCTTTGTTTTTTGTTGCAGCATGGTAGCTTTTAGCACTTATATTACGTTCTTGACTAACTTGGAATTCCCCAATTCCGAAAGGGTTCTATCTCAATGGAAGAGCGCCTGCCTTACAAGCAGGAGGTTGGTGGTTCGATTCCTCCATGCCCTATTGATATTGCAATATTGGTATTTTTAATAAAATATCTTTTATTATGATTTATTATGGCTATAGAGGGGGTTTCAAACCGTCTTTGTATGTTGCTATGAGGGGGGTTCTAAACCGCCTTCATATGTCACTACGAGGGGGGTTCTAAGCCACCTTTATATGTCACTACGAGGGGGGTTCGAAATTCCCCTTGTATGTTGCAACGAGGGGGGTTTAGAACCACCCTTGTAGGTACCTACAAGGGGGATTTTAAACTGTCCCTATAGGCATCTACGAGGGGGGTTACAAGCCGCCCCTATAGGCATCTACAAGGGGGGTTCAAAACCGCCCCTATAGGCCTCTACGAGGGGGGTTTAAAACTGCCTCTATAGGCCTCCATGAGGGGGGTTCAAAACCAACCCTATAAGCCTCTATGAGGGGGGTTCTAAACTGCCCCTATAGGCCTCTACAAGGGGGGTTCCAAACAAGGGGGGTTCCAAACCACCCCTATAGGACTATACGAGGAAGGTTCACAATCACCCCTATAGGCCTCTATGAGGGGGGTTTGAAACCGCCCCTATAGTCCTCTACGAGGGGGGTTCCAAACTGCCCCTGTAGGTTTGTATGAGGGGGCATATGAGGGGGGTTCGCAACTGCCCTCGCAGGTCTCTATGATGGGGGTTCAAAACCGCCCCTGTAGGTCTCTATGAAGGGGTTTACGAGGGGGGTTTAAAACCGCCTCTGTAGACCTCTACGTGGGGGGTCACAAACTGCCCCCAAAAGTCACTTTTGGGGGCGGTTCCAATCTCGTAAAAAACCACCCTTAAAGGGAAAAACTTTTAACATCGGTGCCTTTAGGGGCGGTTTTTCCAAAACCGCCCCCAAAGCCAAAACACCCCCCGTAGGTCACTTTTGTGGGCGGAGGACAACCCCCCCTAAAGGCCAAAAATGTTGTAGTGAAGGGCTCCAGGGATGATGGTAATCTCGTGTGTAGGTTGAACCAGTGGTCGGTTTTCTTGTATGTTAAGTGGTAAATCTCAGAGTTGTCTTCAACCTTTGTTGCATTCAGTAGTGAGGTGGCGGCTACGGTTTAACAATGGCTACGGCATCATTTCTCCAGAAATAGCTATTTAAAGGTAATGTTCATGTTTCAAAACCTGTTCCCTTCTAAATTGTTTATGAGTTGCAATTGTTGTTATTTTGCTTAATAAATCTTCTTTGATGATACTTGTTTGACCATACATTGCTTGTGTGGCAGGTTCCTTCGGCTTTTGGTTCTCGAGCTTGTGTTTGAAAGATGGAAATTGCACTGAATTGGTAAGCTTCTGAGGTTTCCATGATGGCTTCAGTTCGTGTCTGTTGGTCCTTCTTAGGTTCTTAGCTGATACTTCATTTTAAAAGTAAGACCGTAGAAGGTGACCACCGTTATGATTTATGTGAACTGACCGGCAGCATGGGGAGGATGAAAACCTCAACCCACTTCGGCGTTAAGCCTGTAGTGTCTCTTTGCGTAGAGATTTTTGTAATGAAAGTAATACAGTCGAGAGGGTTTATGTTATCGGACAATCCAATCGAGCAGACGCGAGCCGGATCTCCTTAGCTCAAAGTGAGTCTAGAACAAATAGAACATACTACCAATGCATTTCCTAGATCTACTTAAGGATCAAGTACTAGATGTCTTACCTTTCAACTATGCAATCCTTTCTCCTGAATGTTGCTCCACGTCTCACAGTCATCAGATCCAAGCTGCAAGACCTGTCAAGACAAGAAACAAGAGAAACCAGTAAAAGACATCTATACAATAAGCGATCTAAGTAAATAGTTAAGCAGGTAAATTACTCAATATCATTGCACACATGAACAATATTGGTGGAAAGCATTTGTATTACTACAAATAGAGGAGTACATGATAGAGATATAGAACCACAACAAAGGCTTAACGCTGTAGCCCTTCTCTGACAAAGCTGATTACCATATCCTTCCAAGGAAGTATGAGTTCTCCAATAGGTGAGTGGAGATGTTCTAAGAGAGATTTCACCAGCATGTAGATACCATAGTCTTCCTCCCTTTGGGATGGGAGTGAGCTTCACTTATATAGGACTAAGTGGATAGGGTATGGATAGGATAGGTTGAGAGATTGTAGGAGAGAGATAGGGGACCCTCCCAAAGAGTCAGGAGTCAAGTACCAGCTCCCCTAGAGGTCAAGGATAAGCCCCTAAATGAGTAAGTTTCGAGAAGGATCTCGAAGAGCTATTTTTTCCCATTAACTGACCTCGTCACACCCTGCAGTGGAGCAAGATGCGACATCACATGTTGCTAGTGTGCAACCTGCGACGGACATTCAAAACCTAGCACAATTGGGGACAAATCCTCCCAGGATGATTACTTAGTCCAGTTATCTTCATGGGTGTATACACTGAATCTTATGATGAGTAGATTTTGGGTGTAACAGAATGCTCCACAAAGCATGAAGCTGTTGAAGATAGATAGGTGAAGTGCTTTGATAGAAGTAATGGCAATAGACTCGTCGGACGAAGGACATTGTTGCAGTACAACTGACTCTGAACTTACAATCTCATACGAAGTACAACATGCCTGCCGACCAATACATTGCAGATCCATGATAGTAATGACCGACTGAACACAGCCATGGCTACTAGACACAAGTGTAGATCCATGATGAGATGATAACACAGCCACGACCAATACAAGAGTGGATCCATGTAATATAACTCAAATACAGACTCCATCGTAACCTAGGTAAAACATGACTCCACAGGGTCTTCAAGCTGAACCCGCAATGATACGAATCTATCCATGTGATTACAAATGTCTTGACATCGAGCATGGTAGAAACCACTTGATTACCGGCCATTGATGTAAATCATTAACAAGTGCGAGGGCGATCACCATTGATGTCAATGATTCCCAAGGTATCACAGTACATATCATCAAGTGTGAATAAATGATTTGAAGTTGAACGCAAGATGAAATCTTTCAATCAAGAGTCAATGATGTAAACTCATGATGAAAGAAAGGTAATCTTCCATTGAGGCATGCAAGGCCAAGGTACTTGACTGGTTTCTAGATTCAATCCTCGGATGATGTGTTGAAGTCGACAAGGATGAATCCGTCGAAGGAGGGTCATGATGAATCCCCCATCAATTGACATGAAACACAACAAAGATGTGTAAGGTAGATCAGATGATACAGTAACATGTAAGACTGACTCAGAGTAACAAAGACATCACGACGCATGTACTGACTGTAGATAACAAATGATGAACATGTTCTTAAACACGGGAATGGCATGACTCGACAGTATTGACATAATGAGAATGACGCAAACTTCTAATGCAACTGATGATGGAAGATTTCTTTGAATGACTCAAAGGAGTAACAGGACTCAGAAGGTAAGTGAGGACTCATAAACAAACGGATGACCCAAGTGCTGTATGCAAATGCATATGAGTGCCATGTTCAAGAACGACTATGTACTGCCACTAATAAGGTATGTACCACAAACACTATCCTTTTTCCCCATCATGAATGATGAGTGCCTCATGTGTTTTTTACAAGCTTGATGGGGTAACCAGATGCTTGGTATAGCTCATCTCATAGATGAGTCCAATCCCAAATATTTTCTGAACCTGGGATAGGAGGGGTTCGTCCCATGATGGGCCCTTCAATGTGAAAATTTAACGAGTCCATAGAAGGTAAACTCGGTCGTCATTTCATGTTTAGAGAGTCTGAAAAGAACTAAAGAAGACTCCAACAGTCCTTTTTCGTAAAGTTAGCCTCATCACCCAAAAAAGGGTAAAACAACGCGGGAGAGGACTCTTCCAGTTATGATTGGCTGGAGTATTCCTTTTTCGTAATTAGTGCCTCCTAGTCCGAAAAAGGGGTAAACTATCACCAGGAAGACGACCATTCAAATACTTTAACAAGCGTGAATGTGACAAGTTCGCTTGGCAATATTTTCATTTTTTGAGAGCCTGAAAAGAGCTTAATGGTAGACTGTAGTGGGTGTCCTTTTCTGTGGAAGTTTAACGAGCTAGGAAAGGTGATAAATCATAACTTGGTACTTGTTCTCATAGTTCCGTGAGTACGAGAACAAACGACGAGTAAACTCATCATCACGCAATATTACAGACTAACCGTTGCAAAAACAATGACAAAAAATACAAGGGAGTGTTCATACCTGTGATGACCGTTATGATATGAGAAATGGCACAAAAGGCGACTTACAACTCCTGCACACTAGAGAATGTGTCAAATAGCCTCAAATACGACAAAGATGATCAAAAACTATGATAAATGGCCCAAGAGAATCAAAATATTTGAAAAGGAATATTCCATTCTATTTTTAAATAGAAAAATGGGCCAAAATAGATTTCATTGTTTCAATTGCCAATTTGGGTGGAGAAGTACCAATTTGGAGCCAAAACTTCCTTTGCCGATTCCAGGAGCTACGATCCGCCATTTCACCAACCGTCCGAATCAGGTAGGCCTAAGCATCATCCAACAACTTTCCAGTGGATTAGATTTTTTTTTAGGTTCATTTTTGGGGTTTTTTTATGAGTTTATGGAGGGCTACTACACTCTCGGCTCGTCGCAGTTGGCCCTTTCGGGACCTGCGATGAGATCGGGTGATCGCAAGCCTCGAATGGGTGAGGTGCAATGACATTGCACTGTACGCAAACGTACAATGCGATGACAGAGTTGCAAATTCCAAACATCAAAAAGAATTCAAAAAATGGACTTATGGAGGTTAAAGCAGGACCTAACAGTGTTTAAATGTCCTTCTTGGCAGGTTACCAGCTAGCCAATATGGTATTGGAGTGGCGAGAGAGAGAACATGAGCTAGAAGATGAACAAGCTATGAACGATCCACATTGCGTGGATGCTTTGAGAAACTATGGGTTACTGAAGTTCTTTGAGATCCAGGGGATGAGATCCCAGATCCCACTACTGACACACATGCTCTAGAGTTGGGATGCAGCCCAACAGTACTTTGTGATTGGTGAGCATATCCTCACGATAGACATTGAGGATATCTACTTTTTTACCGGTTTGTCCCGAAGAGGGGACACTGTACATCTTACTGGGACACGGGCCAGTGACCGTACAGTTGATGACATGATATCGTAGCACTGTATTGCTACCTCTCGACCTTCCAATGGGAAGATACTCATCAGGGATGTGGTGAGCCACCCACTGCGTACTATATTTCTTACTATTACTAGAGCGGTGGGTAGCCAAGCCCCACACACGGCTACTCGGACCCAGATACTTTATGCGGAGGACTGCATGTCCCCCATGGTTTTCAACTGGTGCGGGGGTCTCCTCGCAAACCTCCGAGCTCAGCTGACTAAGTGTCGGAGAGGAGAGCTCAAGCAGTTTTGTTATGGGTCGATTGTGGTATCATTCCTCTTAGAGCGGATTCCTCTTCTACATCCGCAGTTGCTACTTGATGACAGGGAGTCCAGGGATCCCCATATGCTCAAATGGGATGAGGTCATGACCCGTCATGGTGGTGGGCCCATAATTAGCTTTGGTCCCGAGTTCTTCAGCTGGCTGGAAGTCCAGTTACTCATGGTCGAGGACTTTCCATACAGTGGCACGGACTTCTGAGAGGATCCCGACTTGATGCTACCAGAGGGTGCAGCATGGGGTGACATAGGTGAGAACAAAACTACCCTTATATTTTTAGTTTTGTATATTATATCATTTTTTTGATGCAGTGCTGACAAGTACGTAATATGTGTGTGCAGATGTGGGCCTCGTACAGCCGGTGGGTCTCTCCCTTTTGGTGAGGAGAGACAGAGGCGGGGAGGCAGTCGTTCCTACAAGTGCTCATACTACCATCGAGGAGATGGAGGAGGTGTACAGGAACCTATCCCAGCTGACCGTGGAGGTCTTGGAGCCAACTATTCATGACTTGCCAAGACCTATGCAGAGGTTTGGGGTTGGAGCATCCGTGTACTTCAACACCTTACTCCGCAAGGTGGCTCGGACCGTAGACTATTTCATCACCCAGCGACAGCGATCTGTTCAAGCTAGGGATGTGTTCGGATATCCACATCATCTTTTTCAGGATCTTGCATGCAATTAGGGTTTGCATGCAGAATCTAGGGTTTGCATGCACTTGCATGCATCCCAGTCACCAGTTTGATGCCTCCAACACCTTAGCCACCTCATTCTAGCACCCGGGAGCCACTTACTACATATTTTTAGCCCTCCTAGGCTGAAAGGCACCCACTTCTCACCTACTGCCAGAGAAGGGCGCACTTGTTCACCTACCACTGCAGTTCCACTTCAGTTACACTCAGTTAGCTCCGATTCTACCTGATTTGAGGCTAGTTTCACTCCCGAATGACTGTTTCACTTCCGTTGGACCTCCAGATTGACTAGATGACTTGTTCTGACTTCAGTTAGCCTCCCATGTGCCCCCACTGAGCCTCCCTCTCCTTAATCAGTGCTACACACTTCAGTTACACTTATTACACTCAGTTAGACTCAGATTGACACCTGGATGACTGGTTCTTGTGCATTGATGACCACCACCTATTGATGATGAGGACTCCTAGTTGGAGTCAAGCTACTCCATTCAGTGATTCGAATGGCCTACTTAGTCAATTCGAATTGCTCATTGACAGATATTGTATTCTATTGTAATTCATTCACCCTTATTGGGATATTGAGCACTGCTGCATGTTTTACACAGTTTTACACCATATTTTCTATATTCATCTGGTGTGATTGATTTTCTTGTTCATTAGATCTGCTGTGACTAATTTTACATGGTATCAGAGCCATTGCAGGGACAAGATCTCTTTTCTACAGGTGTTTGTACAAGAAGATTTGACTGAATTGCTCAAATTGCAAAAAGTTTTGGCATGAGATATCTCAAGGGCATTCGCTCCTGTGCATGCAAAGCTTGAAAATTATTCCAATACCACTCCAGAAGCTTGAGTTTCCACATAATTCCTGGATCTGATACATTGGACCCATTCAACATTGTTTGATCTCCAATCCCAGGTGTGATGCAACTCTAAAAGGGTGGATTGTTCGACCTTATTGTGTCTGTTTTATTGTGATTTGCAGGTTTATTTTCTCCATCAATTGCACTCGCTACATTGTGCATGCAAGCTTCCCTACAGCAATTGCATTCACTATATTGTGCATGCAAGCCTCTCCTACATCAGTTTGACTCGCTCCTAGCAATGGAATACTCTTCTTCAAAGCCTATCCTCACCCCATTCAATTATTTTGATTGGAAAGATGATATGGAGATCATATTAGGTTCAAAAGGTTACTACCGAGTCACTGTTGGTCTTGAATTGGAGCCAAGCAATCTATCAGATAGAACCAAACACTACAACAAGCTTGATGAAGCTTATGGTCTTCTTTGTCTCTCCATCTCCAAAGATCTTCACTTCCATCTCAGCGGATTGAAGACTCCAAAAGCTATATGGGAGCAACTTGAAACACTATTTGGCAAGCAGGATGAGCTTAGGGCTTTTCAATTAGAGAATGAATTGATTGCCCTTAGTCCTGAGAATTTCGAGACCATCAATGAATTCTTCACAAAATTCAAGAACTTGAACTTGCAATTGAAGAACAGTGGAGTTATCAAAGAGGATAAACAATTGATCCTCTCCATTCTAAGCAAGCTTGGGAAAGATTATTCGGTATTTGTCTTTACTTTCAATTCCGGTCGGCTAACTACCCCGAATTGGAAGATGCCTACCTTGAATGCCTTCATTGAGTCCGTCACAAAAGAGCATGACAAGTTGATTCAAATGGGGTCCATAAGCTCCAAAGATTCAGCCCTATATGTTCAAGGACCCAAGATCTCGAATGGTAAAGGAAAGCAAAAGAAGGAGAAGCCCAAATTCGAGCCTCACAAGCAAAAAGACAAAGGCAAGCAAACGGATGCTCCATCCAGTTCGAAATCCAAGCAAAAGGGAAAAGAAGGTAACCAAAAATCTAAATGTACTTATTGTAACCGTGGATTTCATCCCGAAAGTTCATGTATGAAGAAGACTATAGATCAAATGGCCCTCCTTTTGGAAAAGAACAACATAACCCTTCCTGACAGTGCAAGGAAGAAGGATAGGAATGATGATCATGAAAGAGGACAAGCACTCATGGCAACGGTTTCAAAGCCCACTACTCTCTTGATAGATTCGGGTGCATCAAATCATATGGCTGCAAATATTGATTCTTTTTCCTCATTCGATCCAAACAGATCCATCCCCATCCATTTGGGAGATGACTCAAAAATTTCTTCAAAGGGCAAAGGTACGATTCATGTAGAACATGGAAGCTTTTAGAATGTTCTCTATGTGCCTTCCTTGGCTTCAAATCTCCTTTCTGTGTATCAAATGACACACACTGGTGAACCAAAGAAAGTTACATTCAGCCCTAATACAGTTGAAATTTCTGATATCAAAAGTGGAAGACTAGTTGCAGTCGGAAAGGCAAATCACACTGCAAAATGCTATGAGTTTTCACACTTTATTCCGCTTGCAAAGCCCACCGCTCTTCGCACACATGGTAATGAGGTTAGTAGGATTTGGCGTGAAAGATTTGGACATCTTAATTATAAGTATTTGCTGCTGTTATCAAACAAATCCATGGTAGATGGGATCCCACAACTCCGTTCCACGAAGGGAATATGCACTGGTTGCATCATTGGGAAGCACCCCGAGCACAGATTTGACCGCGGCAAAGCTAGCAGAGCTTCTACTATTTTGGGATTGATCCATTCTGATATCAGTGGTTCGCTACCCCATATGTCATTAAATGGTTCAAGGTATGTTTTGACATTTATTGATGATTTTTCCCGCTTTACATGGGTATTCTTTCTCAAAAACAAGTCAGAAGTGCTTGGAAAATTAAAGGATTTTAAGGCTTCTGTTGAGACCACCACTGAGAGCAAGATCAAAGCTTTTAGATATGATAATGGTGGGGAATATATCAAGTCCGATTTGCTGCAACTTTGTGCCCAAAGCGGAATTAAGATCCAACATACAGTTCCCTACACACCCCAGCAGAACGGTGTAGCGGAAAGGAAAAATCGGTCACTGAAAGAGATGGCTACATGCATGATTGAATCGAAAGGTTTGGCTGCAAATCTTTGGGATGAAGCAATCAATGTTGCTGCATATATACAGAACCGTGTTCCACATTCATCCGTGAAAGGTATGACTCCTTTCGAAGCATTCTTTGGTCACAAACCGGATGTGTCAAATTTGAGAGTTTTTGGCTCTACTGCATGGGCTAGAATTCCTTCTGAGAAGAGACGAGCTTTGGATCCACAAAGTATCAAGTGCATACTGATAGGATATGGGGAAGAATCAAAAGCATATAAACTCAGGGATATCAGATATAAAAATATATTCATAGAGCGCAGTGTGCAATTTGAAGAACCGCTTCAAGAATTGCAACTAGTCGAGGAGAAGACTGCCGATTCACCGCCTTCACCAGAAGAAGATCCGAGCAGCGATAATGAAGGTATGAGTTCTGATATTTCTGATATTGGAGCAGCATATGATGATCATGACATATCAGGTTCGGAATCCGACCATTATGATCCTCCTCAATTACCAAAGTGGGCCCAAAACACTCTACATTCTGCTGGTTCGAATCTTGGAAATCCTGCTGATCCGAGACGAACAAGAGGAGACTTTCAAAGAGCAGGTATGGATCTTTCTATTGCTGATCCATTTCTTCCTGAGATTTGTTATTTGATGGCTGGTTCAGATCCTACATCATACTATTCAGCTCATCGAGATCCGAGATGGAAAAGTGCCATGGACGAAGAGTACAGTTCTCTTCAAAAGAACAACACATGGGAGCTAGTTTCTCTTCCACCTGGAAGAAAATTAGTGAAGTGTAAATGGGTCTACCATACTAAAGTTGCTGCTGATGGCACTATCAGCAAATATAAAGCAATTTTGGTGGAAAAAGGTTTCTCCCAAGTCCAAGGAGTGGACTACACTGAGACCTTTGCACCGGTTGCAAAGATGGATTCTATCCGCCTTGTTTTAGCTATTGCCGCATCCAAGCACTGGGAAGTGCACCACATGGATGTGAAGAGTGCATTCTTACATGGAGACCTTGCTGAAGAGGTCTATATGCAGCAGCCAGAGGGTTATACATCAGATCCATCATTGGTTTGTAGATTGAAGAAATCTTTGTACGGGTTAAAACAGGCCCCAAGAGCTTGGTACGCAAAGATGGACTCCTTCCTTCTTTCTCAGAATTTCCAAAGGTGCAAATCTGATCCGAATGTGTATCTTCAGCGAGTTAAAGGTAATTTGTTGGTTATTGTACTTTATGTTGATGATCTGCTTATTACTGGTAGCACACTTACTTCAATAAACAAGCTAAAATCTGCCTTAAATATAGCTTTTGACATTAGCGATTTGGGCTTGCTGAGTCACTTTTTGGGCTTGGAGATAGCTCAAAATTTTGATGGGATCACTATATCTCAGCAAAAATATGCTTCCGACCTGTTATTGAAGTTTAATATGGCTGAATGTAAGGAAACCCCATTCCCATTCCTCTCAGGAATCAGTCTTGAGGAGGGAGATTCTACACCGCTTGCAGATTGCAGTATGTATCGACAGTTGATTGGTTCACTACTTTATTTGACACACTCACGGCCTGATATCTCATATGCCGTGAGTGCCGTGTCAAGATATATGCAGCAGCGACATGAGCTTCATTGGAGAGCATCCAAGCGGATCTTGCAGTATGTGCAAGGTACGAGACAGTTTGGCATACATTATGCTGCAGATTCTGAGCTAGATTTCATTGGTTTTACTGATTCAGATTGGGCAGGTGATAGCATTGATCGGAAGTCCACTTCCGGTTATGTTTTCATGATTGGTCATGGTGCTATTTGCTGGTCCAGCAAAAAGCAAGCAGCCATTGCACTTTCTTCAGCAGAGGCAGAGTATCGAGGGGCAGTCAATGCCTGCATTCAGGCAGTTTGGTTGCAGGGTATTCTTTCCGAGTTTGGTTTTGGTAGCACTACTTCGACTGTCCTATTTTGTGATAATCAAAGTGCTATCAAGATCTCCACAGATCCAGTTCAACGGCAGAGGACCAAACACATTGAGATTCATATGCATTACATTCGACAGTTGGTGCATGACCGCACCATCATTCTGCAATATTGCCCTACTGATGAGCAAATTGCAGACATCTTCACCAAGAGCTTTACTGAGAAGAAGTTCTCTTACCTCCGTTCACTGTTGGGGGTGAGTTCCATCATGGTGGAGACAGATTGATTCATTATTATGCTTTAGCTTGAGGGGGGGCTTTCTTCCCACTGGGTTTTCCCTCTTTCCTCACTTAGTTTATTTTCAGCATTTTTTGGATTATTGTATTGGGGTGACCTTTGGTCTTAGTTACCAGGGCCCCACATTATTTTTGTTGGCACATCATAGTCTATCTTGAGGGGGGGTGTTCGGATATCCACGTCATCTTTTTCAGGATCTTGCATGCAATTAGGGTTTGCATGCATAATCTAGGGTTTGCATGCACCTGCATGCACTTGCATGCATCCCAGTCACCAGTTTGATGCCTCCAGCACCTTAGCCACCTCATTCTAGCACTCGGGAGCCACTTACTACAGAGTTTTAGCCCTCCTAGGCTGAAAGGCGCCCACTTCTCACCTACTGCCAGAGAAGGGTGCACTTGTTCACCTACCACTGCAGTTCCACTTCAGTTACACTCAGTTAGCTCCGATTCTCCCTGATTTGAGGCTAGTTTCACTCCCGACTGACTGTTTCACTTCCGTTGGACCTCCAGATTGACTAGATGACTTGTTCTGACTTCAGTTAGCCTCCCATGCTCCTCCACTGAGCCTCCCTCTCCTTAATCAGTGCTACACACTTCAGTTACACTTATTACACTCAGTTAGACTCAGATTGACACCTGGATGACTGGTTCTTGTGCATTGATGACCACCACCGATTGATGATGAGGACTCCTAGTTGGAGTCAAGCTACTCCATTCAGTGATTCGAATGGCCTACTTAGTCAATTCGAATTGCTCATTGACAGATATTGTATTCTATTGTAATTCATTCACCCTTATTGGGATATTGAATACTGCTGCATGTTTTGCACAGTTTTACACCATATTTTCTATATTCATCTGTTGTGATTGATTTACTTGTTCATTAGATCTGCTGTGACTAATTTTACAGGATGGTGTACGGGTCAGGCGTCTGGCCTGATGACACTTTTATACTTGTACTGAGAGCTTAGAGGCCTCATATTTTGTACTACTAAAAGCCACGATGCTTCAGATTTTTGTAGAGACACACTAAAAGCCATCGTGCTTCAGATTTTGTACCGGCACTACTTTTTGAGTGATATATATATATATATAGACATTATCAGCGATTTATACATTATGTGTTTTTAAAATGATGAGTGATGTGATCTTGTTTACATGTTTTCTTTTATACATTACATTATTTACATGTTGTGAATGCTTTTACATATTATGAATATTATGTGTGTGTGATGTACCAATCCAAAATGAAGTTGGCCATCGAGTCAACAACTGTGTTTAACTCTCGTGGAATGTGCAAGTATTGAACGAATTCAAATGACCTTTCCAGAAGACGCACTCGTCTGAAGAGATGGAGTAAGGTGGGATCACGGATGGTGTAAACCCGGTTAAGATGGTAAACCACTAATTGAGAATCCCCGTGGATTACAATGTGGTTCATACCTAAGGAAATGGCGTTAGTTAGGGTTTCGATTACTGCCTGATACTCTGCGGCATTGTTGGTCGCAAACCCTAGGAAACTTTCTCCTGAGCTAATGAGCTCACCTATTGGGGAATATAGTACCCAGGCTGCCAAAGCAAGGTTACTGGTATGCCGGATGGCACCGTCCGCGAATCCATAGCACATTGCCATCTGTACACGCAGACGGAACATGGTATAATAAGCAGAAACAAGATCTAAAGACACTCAGAAACAAAAGCATCACAACACACACAAAAACACAAAAAACACGCCATGTACAGTATATACAAGAAAGTCTAAGCGTGATGAATTTAGGCGTAGTACCTCTTCAGGTAAATCCCATTGCAGGGTTCACCCAAAGAGATTCCTTCATAGTCTTCAAGCTCGTAAGCTCCCTTCCCCAAAACACGTTTGACAATGTAAGGTCCATGCCACATGGATTCGAACTTTCTTTCTCCTAGTTTGTCGTGCTTCTGGTCATAAGTGAGGACCAGGTCACCCTTGTTAAAGATACGAGGTTCAAATGACTTGTCATATTGGGATTTGATGCATTTCTTATGCACTTCATTAGCAAGAGTGGCATCTTGGCGAGACTCGTCAAGTTTTGCTAAGTGCAAGAGACGTTTTTCCTCTGTAGTAGTGTTAGGAAGAAGTTCGAAAACGAGTTGTAGAGACAGAATTTCGCACTCTATAGGTAGGAAAGCCTCCAGTCCATATACCAATTGGAAAGGAGTGAAGCCTATGGCGGTTTTGACAGAAGTTCGGTAGGCTCATAACGCTAAGAAGAGCATGTTGTGCCAATTGGACTTATGTGTCCCTACCATTCTTTGGACAATAGTTTTCAAGACCTTGTTAATGGCCTCGACCTGTCCATTGGATTGTGGGTAGTAGGGTGTTGAATTTTCATGGCGAAAACCCAACCTGTCGCTCAATTCATCAACCATATGGTTCTGAAAATGGGAACCCTGATCAGTAACAATTGTATGAGGAACTCCGAATCACGCTATTACATGATTGAACATGAAGAGTGCGGTGGTTTTGCCATCGTTCTGGCATGTAGGCATAGTATCAGCCCACTTTGTGAAGTAATCCATAGCTACAATGATGTAACTATGCCCCCCAACCAACGTAGGATTATAATGCATAAAGTCAATTCCCCACTTTGCGAAGGGGCCCACGGCAATAACTGGGTGTAACGGGGCGGGATGGGTGCGCTTCTTCTTGTGGAAGTGTTGGCAAGGAGGACTTTTTTTACGGCCTCAATACAATCTTTGAAGATAGTAGGCCAAAAATATCTTGCGCGCAAAATATTTTGGGCTGTAGCAATCCCAGAGAGGTGACCGCCACATGCCCCAGTGTGACAGCCATTCAGAACGCGTCCAGCCTCATCATGAGTGAGACAACGTCGAAGAATTGAATCAATGCCATGGTGATACAAAGTATCATTGATGATTAAATAATACTTTGCATGGTGACATATCTTATGATGGTCGTCGTGAGAAAGATGAGGGTTGAAGCATTGGGTTTGAAGATACAATAATATATCTCCATACCATGGGTCGGTCGTACTGATGAGAAACAATGATTCGTCTAGAAAGGAGTCATTGTGCTCAAATTCTACATCGGGATGGGGAAGGTCGCAAATGAGCTCGGCAAACACCAAAGACTTCTTTGACTTGGCTTTCTCGAAAAGAAGATCAAATTCTTGCAGTATCACGATCCAACATGAGTACTTGCCCCCAAGCACCTGACGTGTCAGTACATGGTACATGGGGTTCGAGTCGGTGATGATAGTGGTGGTGCAGAGCAAGATATAGTGCTGGAATTTCTGGACGGCAATGACTGCCGCAAATGGGAGTTTTTCGACATGTGAATATCTAGTTTCAGCGTCAGCAAGACCCTTACTTGCATAGTATATTACATGTTCCTGGACATTTTGATCCTCCTGTACCAAAACCATGGTGATAGTGCTAGCAGAAGTGGCGAGATATAAGATGTAATCTCGATAATAATTAGGTGGTTGGAGCACGGGGGCATGCGTGATGGCATGTTTGATACTCTCGAAGGATTTTTGAGCTTGGTCATCCCAAATGAACGAGACGTCCTTCTTGAGCAGTCTCATATACCCCTAAGTCTTCTCCACAAAATTACAAACAAAACGTCTTAAATAAGTCGCCTTCCCTTGGAGACTTTGAAGTTCCGTCACATCAGTCGGGGGTGGTAGGCTGATGATGGCCTCCTCCTTTAAGGGATCAATGCGGATCACATCCTTCGAAACGATAAATCCTAAGAGGTGTCCAGACTCAACGCAAAAGATACACTTATGAGGATTCAGATGGATATTGTACCATCTACATCTGAGGAAAATGGCCGTCAGATGATCAATGTGGAACTCGCGCTGCTTTGAATGAGCAGGGAGATCATCTAGGTAAGGTTCCACAAAGTCCTTAATGTCATGGAAGGCATACAACATAGCCCGCTGAAACATGGCGCCATCATTTTTAAGTCCAAATGGGAGTTTGCAGTATCCAAATGTTCCCCACAGGAAGATGAAAGCCGTCTTATGTTTGTCGGCGTGGTTGATCTCAATTTGGTTGTAACCAGAAAATCCATCCATAAATGAGAAGATGATGCTTCCAGCACAATTGTCGATAATCTGGTCGATGAAGGGGGTCGAGTAGTTGTCTTTTGGACAAGCCCGGTTAAGGTCCCGATAATCGACACAGATACGAATGGTACCCTGCTTTTTGTTCACAAGGATGACGTTTGAGACCCAATCCGTCAATGGGATAGGATAAATAAAACCAACCTTTAAGAGCTTTTCAATTTTTGCCTTAATTGCCGCAGTCTTTCGGGGGTGTACCGGTCTCAACTTTTGGCGTACAGGTTTGACATCGGGATAGGTTTTTATTTCATGAGAAACAACTACAGGGTCTATCCCAGGCATCTCCTCATAGGACCAAGCAAATACGTCTCGAAATTGCTTGAATAAGGCCATGCCAGCAGCTATTTCTTCAGGGGAACACTTCTGGCCTATGCGAATGTGTTCCACTATACCAGGTTTCACCGAGATGTCTACCGGGATGGTTGGCTCAATATTGGCCAAGTTGCCCTCCGTGTTTGTAAGACATGTAAGAATGGGGGAATGAGGGAACGGGTAGATATCTGGTGAAAAGAGGATATGGATGTTGTCCTCTATGTACTCCAAAGTAGGAAGAAAAGATGACCTATGGTGGAGATCATCCCATGGACCGTCATCAACATTCATAACTTCCATGATGGACTCATCTGAATGAAAAGTCTGAAGTAAGAGATCAGGTGGAGATGACGTCTGTCATAGAGAACAGGATGGAGAGGCCACAGTTAAATGGTCCTCCGTTGCTGATTAGATAGCCTCGTAAATACGTTTAGCGGGTGAAAGAGGCATTATATCTCCAAGCAGGTGTGTTGTGGCTTCATCCGGTACAAGCCAAGCATCGGTAGAGTGGGATAAAATATCTGTGGAGATCATGTTCACTGTAGCAACATGATTAGGGGGTTCCACGGCTGGAAAAATGCCCATGAGAGATGAATCTTTCAAAAGGCCAACCCCTACACTCTCATACTATTTTGACATCTATCCAATGGAAGGAACATGGTCACCAGGATGAGTAGTAGCGTATGGTGTACAAAAATCTAATTGGTCGATAGTAACAATTCGTCCTTGGTGGGGGAATTGTACTATGTGGAAGATTGGAGAGGCTACCGCCTGCATGGTGTAAAACCAATTGCGACCAAGCAAGAGATTATAATCTAACGGGGCCGAGACCACTTCCACGTTAATGGTTACGGTCTTTCCTCCCAACTCAACTGCAAGAGCTTGTAAGAGCCCATGAGGTTGAAAGCCACACCTGTCGAATGCTTTCAACGTGGTAGGAGAATGATTCAATTCGGGGGAGCCAAGAGCTCTCCAACAAGAGATCGACATGACAGAAGTGGAGGCGCCTTCGTCCAAAAGGGTACAATGGACAATCTTCCTAGCAATGTTTGCAGAAACTTGGAATGCGAGCTGGTGTGAGAGCCTCGACTTAAAGTTGTCAAGTCGGAACATGATGGTATTCGAGGAATCAGAGTCGACTGCACCAATGGCTGCAAGGAGAGTTTTGCATTGATTAGGACAATTCTGCAAAACTTCCAGGGTAGACATGGCGCAAGGAGCTTGTGCCAAGTCCTCTACAATATTGTAATTTTTTGCTGCCCGAGCGTTGGGATTGAAAACAGCTTTTCGAATCGTACTCTTGGGTGGTTGCAATATCGAGTCTAAGGAGGGCTTCTCAATGGTGAGAGAAGTTGATGCTACAGTGACATCAGTTAAGGAGTCCAAAGCTTTTTCCGCATTACTTCCAGTGGATTCCTTCGAAGGGACCAGGTCGTAAGATCACGAGCAAGTGTTCAAATTGATCGTCTCGTTACGCAGCATGAGAACATGCGCGGTATTGGATTGTTCCCCTTGGGATGGGGGGGGTTGAGAAATCATCTGCTGGTTCTAAGTAAGAAACGGATCATTGAGGACTGCGGGAGTTGGTTTGCCCCTAAGAAAATTTTGGACTTCGTCTCTATGGGGACATTCTTTGGAGAAATGGTCATCTCCACACAGTAAACAAGGATACTTTAGTTTTTGTTTCTGCTTGGTATCGTCAGGACTGCTCTTTGGTTCCTATTGGGCGGAAGACTTTTTGGGTTTCCCTTTGTTCTTCTTTTTACTATCGAACTTTTGAGATGAAGCTAATTGGACAGAATTCACCTCTTCGGTTACAGCAGGAGCGGGTGACTTGGTGGTGTTGTGACCAGTCGGAGTCGGGTTGGATGATCCAATAGTGCTAGCAGCAGGCTGGGTGTTAAGGGAACCAATGATTCCATCAGTTTGGAGTCCCTTATGTGGTTTCACAGGGTCATTAACGTCACAGGGTGCATCGGGAAGAATATCAAACAAAGTGCCAGATTGAGTGTAGACTAGGTCTAACACATGGGCACTCGCGATGGCTTGTTCTTCGGTGATAGCACCTCGCATAGCAACGTCTATTGCTATGGTAGGGATGAGGGATTTTGTGAACCAGTTTGCTAGGAGCTGATCTGGAATGGGAGCTTTAATGAGACGTCGTCTCCTTCGCCACTTGTGGATATGATCTGAAATATGAGTGGCGATATTCTAACAAAGTGAGGTTAAAATCTCGGTACCAGTTTCATACCATATGGGCAGCTGGAAATGTGTCAAAAAGTTCATGGCAAGAGAACCAAAATCAGGAAAAGAATGTGGTGGCAACTCAATGTACCACTTGGCAGCCGAACCGACGAGAGTCCTTTGAAACAATCTAAGACGAATTGAATCGTCCATTAAGGAATTAGATGAACACCATAAGTGGTATGTCATCACGTGGTTTTTAGGGTCTTCACCCGACTTGTCGTCAAACTTGGGGATATCAAATGGAAGTTTCACCAGAATCGGTGGCAAGTTAGATCCGTGGTAAATAGGATCGCTGGTTAAATCGGATAGGTCAAGCATGTCCAAAGTAGCCAGGAAGGGCAGCTGTGGGTTGGGTTGTGCGTATTGATAATAAGGATAAGGCGTGTAAGGACCAAACTGACTGTAAGGTGTACCAGGAGGGAACTGACCGTAGGGGGGCGTGCTGCCCGGACCATAAGGAGGTCCACCACCATAAGGTGGTCCATTCCAATAAGGTGGGGGTCCACCTCCACCTCCGGGAGGGGGTGGAGGTCCACCGCCACCATCGGGAGGAGGTGGGGGTCCATAACCGTAACGAGGTGGCCCACCACCGCCTCCACCTGGAGGGGGTGGTGGAACACTTCCACCACCAGAAGGATGGGGGCCCCCACCACCTCCGCCGCCAGAAGGATGAGGGTCTCCACCACCACCGCCACCACCATAGTAATTAGGTCCCCCACTGCCTTCGCCTGGAGGGGGTGGTGGACCACCTGCACCACTTGAAGGGAAATGTCCTCCTCCACCATGATAGGGTGGTCTCCCGCCACCTCCGCCGGGAGGGGGTGGTGGACCATTCCCACCACCGCCGGAAGGGTGAGGGAGGTTGTAGGTAAAATGAGGTGGGCATCCACCAAGGTTAGGTGGGGGCCTACCCCTTCCAGCGAGGGCCGATCGGGGGTGGTGGTAATTCAGGGATAGTCAGTTGGGTTCTGTGATGAAACATAGGTTGTTATCCACATAGAGTGTATGGATTCCCGGGATAAGGTATCCCGTATGGTGCATTAACGAGATTAGGTTGGCCTGGCACAGGGTTAACAGAACCTAGATACGCTTGACTCCATGAGGATTGAGTTACATTGGATGACCCCTCAACATGAGATAATCCCGTGGTGGATGGTCTAACGGGTTGGGAAGGTCCAATGGAAGGTCCGTTGGGGATTCCACTGCCTACGTTCTGGTTAGGAAATGGGGGTTGCCCCCCAGTCACAACAGGTTTACCACTATTCAAAGGTTGAACCAACATAGGTTGTTGACTAGCTACCGTAGTAATAACATTACCAATAAGATAATCCATGGGAATGGAATACCCTCCCCTCGAATTCTGAGGTGGGGGAGGAATTGGTAAAGTAGCTGTGGTAGTGACAGGTGTATTGGACTGTTGTCATTCCACTGGTTGGTTCACTTGAGGTGCAGGACTAGACTCTTGTGAGGGTTGACCAGTCTTATTAGTGGTCTCGTGGTGGGGCGCTTCAGGTGATCCGAAAGATATCGGATGAACTATGATGGGTCGGTAAGGGGGTAACGATGGGTCTTGAACCCGTCGTTGGAGACTTGAATGCCGAAACTCTTCAGTATGGTCACCATATTTGTTATTGGACAATCCAGTCGAGCGGACGTGAGCCGGATCTCCCTAGCTCAAAGTGAGTCTAGAACAAATAGAACAGATTACCAATGCATTTCCTAGATCTACTTAAGGATCAAGTACTAGATGTCTTACCTTTTCACTATGCAATCCTTTCTCATGAATGTTGCTCCATGTCTCACAGTTGTCAAATCCAAGCTATAAGACTTGTCAGGACAAGAAACAACAGAAACCAGTAAAAGACATCTATACAATAAGCGATCTAAGTAAAGAGCTAAGCAGGTAAACTACTCAATATCATTGCACACATGAACAATATAGGTGGAAAGCATTTGTATTACTACAAATAGAGGAGTACATGATACAGATATAGAACCACAACCAAGGCTTAACGCTGTAGCCCTTCTCCAACAAAGCCGATTGCCATATCCTTCCAAGGAAGTATGAGTTCTCCAATAGGTGAGTGGAGATGTTCTAAGAGAGATTTCACCAGCATGTAGATACCATAGTCTTCCTCCCTTTGGGATGGGAGTGAGCTTCACTTATATAGGACTAAGTGGATAGGGTATGGATAGGATAGGTTGAGAGATGGTAAGAGAGAGATAGGGGACCCTCCCAAAGAGTTAGGAGTCAAGTACCAGCTCCCCTAGAGGTCAGGGATAAGCCCCTATATGAGAAAGTTTCGAGAAGGATCTCGAATAAGCTATTTTTTCCCATTAACTGACCTCGTCGTACCCTGCAGTGGAGCAAGATGCGACGTCACATGTTGTTAGTGTGAGACCTACGATGGACCTTCAAAACCTAGCACAACTGGGTACAAATCCTCCCAGGATGATTACTTAGTCTAGGTATCTTCAGGGGTGTATACACTAAATCTTATGATGAGTAGATTTTGGGTGTAACAGTTTACCCTCGGCTATTCTGGTTTAACAAGGATTTTGGTTCATTTAACTTGATGATGTTTACGTGTGTTGAAGACTGTGAGCGATGCTCCAGGTTATAGGATATTTTATTTATTTTTCTTATGAATTGTTGTGTGTAAAAGTTGGCCGAGAGTCGAATTTTTTAAGTCTTAACTTGTGCATTCAAAACCCTGCACCTGTTTAGTTTAGATGATAGTTTTTTTGGAAATTTTGAGAAGTCGAAAATGTAAACTGAGGCCTAGTCTCGTTCATCTATTTGGTTTTTATGCAGATGTTGGTTTCAATACTACGTTTGGTTTTCGATTGAAATCTGTAGATGAAATGTAAAAAGAATTACTTGCAAATGAACTCAGTCTCGAAGTTTCTATCGTTAAAAGTTGAATTGTTTACTAAATGTAGTAGGATATGTAGCTAGGGTTTTGGGACTATATCCAATGGGACTTCTGTCCACCATAGAATTATTTGTTTACTCGGGAAATGATGAAAGAGATGAGGGTTAGTTAAGATCTGTTACTCAGAATGTTGTATCAAAAGAAATTGTTTTTCAAACATGAGTAATGGCATTCATTTTGTCACAGTATAAATATATTACTCAATAACTAGGGAAAATCTTAGAAAATCCTTTACAGAGTTTTGGAAACAAAACATGGAAATGTTAAACCCTTATTTGAATCGTATTGCTGCAAAAATAGGAATACTAAGTGTATGATTACTATGAATATTTCTATGTTTGTTTGACAGCTATTTACATTTCAAAAATAATGATGAATTCCTAGAATGATGTTTGTATAGTATAATCTTTGAAAGGAATGAAAAGGAATACATAGTGTTTATCTATTGTAGGATGATAGTTGATTTTCAGTGAAACCTTAGGTTTGAGCAGAATCATATATGTTACTTCTGTAGCTATGATAAAAGAAATATTACCTTACCTATAATATGAAATGCTGTTATGTTTTCAGTGTCTAGACTTATATAATTTATTTTACAGATTGTGACTGTTAAGGAATAATAAGAAAACACAACAATGTCAGTCAATTCAAAGATTCTATATTTTGTCTATCAATTATCTATCTTAAGTCTCCTTCTCTTGTAACATCCCGAAAATTCACAGAAATTTTAAAATTTTTTTAAGTAGCAATAAATACTGAAATTGCTAATGCGGAAATAAAATATATACTAATCTTTTAACTAACAACGATAACGGCAGTTTATACATCATAAGACAAAATACATCTTTAGTTTTGCTTGTGTTTAATGGTAATCTACATGTTGTAATTAAGTTTATCTTGTGATAAATTTTTCTTGGCAACTACTGACTATTTGCTTTTTCATGGTGATGAAGCGGTCCTACGGGGTACCCTGAGGTTTACTTAGCTATTTTAGCTAAAGCATTTGAACGTGTTTCCTTCTCGCAGATTTACGATTAAGGGTATTACAACAATTTCAGTAATACAAGTAGTTCTAAATATGTTTTCAGTTAACTGTCAATGCTTAATAATATCTCTATGTACTTATGTGCATGAGAATTGTTAATGGTATGGATCCCTGTCCTATTTCTGTAAGTGTTACCTTGACTATACTTACACTATTAATTATCAGATGTGTGCTAGATTACCATGTGTCAGTGCTATTTTGATCCTGTCGTCATTTCACCATTTTGCAATGATTGGTAATATCGTGAAAGTTTCAACTTGTATAATGCTCTATATTATGGAAACATGAAACAAATTGTTTATTTTGAATACATGGATAAATTGGAAATTCTAATTATAACTAAAGTATTTTTATGCATTTCTCAATTATAATTGCATGGAACATTGTACTAAAATAGAAATGTTTATTATAATACTACCATCATATTTATGATGATTATATATTTGTGAATTTACTACACTATAGGATTGCACCCTTCTAATTTAATATTTGTGCATTGTGATATAATGTGCAACTTTCGTGAAAAGATATGGTAATATAAAATAACATTACGATGTACAAAATGATGCATTCTAAACTATGTACTAAGTATCAAAACTCTTATATGAAATGCGATCCTAGTCATTTGAGGAACAATATACCATGTATATAAACCATGCATTCGATGATTAATACTTGGACATGGAATGAACTATACTGTGTAACCGTAACCACTACCCTATGTATTAACAACTATAAACATTGATATTATATGATATTACACTTTGCAAACTAGATCAACATATTGACAAAGGGTAATGACAGGTATTAAATTTGCTGTAGTCATGTGTTGGCAGGTTAAATGTGTCCCGTCCAAGTATTAATGCTCCTAGCTAACCTCCATGGTGGATTGTACTGTTGGCTGTCAACGTATCCTTCTTCACGTGGAAACCTGGTGGAAAATACTGCTATCAATCTAAGATGTGCATAGTTGACATGGTGAATCACCTCCGAGCTAGACTTACGATGGTAAGGTTATTAATGGTAATTAAATGTTGGAATGCTTCGTAGAACATGGTGCTATGCTAGCTTGATCTTTCCCATTAATCTAGATCTGTCTCGGTGCTAGCTTGATCTCGCCCATTGATCTAGATCTATCTCGGTTTTTGGGACTTGAACCCTAGTCTTACCACTACGTCTTCATTGAGGTTGTTCTTGTGCATTCACTTGGTGATATCGGCCCGGTGGAGAGACTGACCATTTGCGTGAGTTTAGGGTTTGGAGTTTGCTCGACTGAGGACTCCTTCCTCAGGTTCGATGGTGTGACCTATGACTGTAACTTGATGGTTCCTCAGGTTTTTAAGAAGGCTTGAGGGCCGAATGTTGAGAGGTGAGGAAATAATACTATAATGTTTGGTTGTTGGAGTGGCGCTGGAAGATTGCAATGGTTCAAACTTCAATCCTTTGCAAAATCTTACAAGGTAATGTCTTCGTTTCAAAGTAATTACGTTTTCTGCTACTTTAGTTAATAATGTGATGTAATTGTTTTTAAACACTTGCTAAATTTTCTTGGCAGGTAACTTCATTCAACTGCGTGTAAACTTGGACTGATGCTTATGGGGAACATGCTGCCATGCCATCCGGTAAGCCTCGGTGGTTCTTATCGCTATAGGTTCTCCTGGCATGTTGGCCGAATCTTTATGTTTGACGAGAACTGAGAATAGTTCCTAGCATAGGTTTAAACTATTGGGATGATAATCGAGAGCCTCATGTCATGTGTATAGAGGATGAAATCCTCGGCTCATTTTACTGCCCTATCAAAGCAGCGTTTTGCAGTAACTTTTGATTAAATGTAGACTTGTTTATGATGAAATGTCAAAGGGTCGAACCCTCGGTCGATTTTAATGGAAACACAGTATTCATAAAACTTTACATCATTTCTGTATGATATATATAAATTATCTAAGTTGATGTTTGAGTAATTAATACAGTGTTTAGATGAAAGTACACATCAATGGACTAACTCGTTTCTATGAAAACGATGGTTATGTTTTACGATACTTATACTTTTGACTTGAATGGTAAAATGAGATTCAATTTGCATTGAACATAACTTATAATGGTTTCTATGCAGTCCCCATATTTATAAAAATTGTTGTTTGTTGTATTGAAAACTGTGTGTTTAAAAATGGCTACGTGCCAAAGGTTTCTACCTTACTTTTTGCAATTCAAACCCTACTCTGTAGGTTTCGATGGTAGATTGTTTTTAGCTAACAACTATACTGTCGTTTTGATAAAGGCCGAGAGCCGTAGGTTAACTAGTTTCTCGAAATCAAAACCCTGAGTTTGCATTGTTTAGGTTAGAATTAGAATGGTGATGATACTTGGTTTCCGGTGTTTGAGACACCACTTAAATAAATAATATGGTTTATAATAATAATAAAACTCTCGTTGTGCAATTGTCTTGTATAAATAGCTATCATAAATATAGAAGCTGGACAAAAGTAAAGTGTTTGGTTTTAGAAACTTGATACAAAGGATTTTATGTTTACGTTTTAATTGTTTGGTCCTTAACCTAACTATAGAATAGTCTTAGGGTTTTTAAAATGAATACTGTAGATGTTTGCAAAACCTTATACAGTTGAAATTTTAGTCTTGCAACTTTTGATGCAGAATGATAAATGTTTTGGTTTACAGAACTAAATGGAAAAATTTATAAATAAAACCTAAATAGTCCTTTTCTGCAAATTTTGGAACATAGTAGATCGTTTTAAATAATGGAAAAATGCTAAGTTTAATTCATGAATGTTGAATGAAAGAAATGAAATGAGAATAATATGCATGTGACAATTCTGTATAAAAGAATATGTAAAGTTGCAGCTATTGAATTCGTAGGAAATATGATACCTGGAATAAGTGGAATTATAATACCCTACTGTTGGAAAGAATAGAGTTTACAACCTAATTTTTCAAATAGATACTAATAAATGAAAACCTACTTTCTGTGTAGGAATGAAATGTTTTACTTTTGTTACTAAGTAAAATTGCTTCAATTTCTGTTTTATGATAGGCTGTTCTACATTTTGAGTTTAGACATATAAAATTGATATTTCAGAATTTAAAAGAAACATTATAGTATTAATCTAATCATTCAATTGGCATTCTGCCCATCGTTGATATATATTAATTCTACTTCTCTGTACTAGAGTACTATATAGAAAACAGTATGGGAAAAATGCAGAAAGGATTTTAATCAATCATCTCATTTACTTAACCATCCTTATACAAAATTATCTCTAGGTCAAATATTGAAACAGTTTCTTCTTTATAACTATAAATACTTAATCTACAAATGCATAAAATCATTTAACTGTAAACAAAAAGATGGAACAGTAGAACTTGATTGAATGTAGGAGAAACAAACAACCCAAGGAGCTTGTTCCACCCAACCTACTCCCGAAGATAGCCAAATTACTTGCCTCAGGACCCTCGAGCTTGTTCACTAAACCACTAGAAAGAAGAATCTGTAGAAGCTTTAGGTCATCAACTTGCAACAGCAATTTGGATCCTTCAATCCTATAGACTTAGCAGTTTAATAGACCTGCACCAGCACCTCTGGTTCCCTTCTCAAAATATTTCACCAACCTCACAATGTACTTCCACTCATTCTCCCTATTCGAATCAATCAGTGATCACCTGATACACTTGAGGAATTATTTCTGCAGAAAATAATGTAGATCTCCCTGCCCAATTCGAATTTCCTTATTTAGGCTGCCTAGGCCTTTTTAGTGGTTAACCTGGTCATTAATTATCTAATAGCTCTGCTCCACCCACCTGGGGGATAATTCCACAATTTTAGGGGTTGTTGTCCCATAACCAATAGCTAGTGGTGGAGTGCAAATGTTGACATCTGTTCCATGCCTTCTAACAGCTTCCATTCCTCTTAGTGGGTCAGTGAACACTCATTTAACAGTTCCCTTGGGTGTTTGTCTCCTGTTTTAATTTATTAAATAATAAAAATATGTTTATTACAATCATCCTTGACTAGATTTGGTCATAATTACAAAACTTTGTAATTATAATTTAACATAATGTTTTTGCAATTAAAATAAATAGTCTCAAATTTTGGGTAGGTGACATACACGCCCCCTTAAGTCTCAACATCGTCCTCGATGTTGTTCATTCATTTTCTGAGTATTCCAGAAACAGAGCTGGGTATGCTACCCAAATACTACTCTCCAACTCCCAGGTTTCCTCTTCTGGAATAAGGAACTTCCACTGCACCTTTACCTGCCCAATGGTGCGATTCCGGAGTAGAGTTTCCCTCCTTTCAAGGATATAGTCCGGTTCCACCTGAAAATCGTCGTCTTGTTCCACCTGTACATCATTCCAATTTATAACATGAGTAGCATCGTGTACATATTTATTTAAAACTTAAATATGAAAAACATTATGTATTTTTAGATTTGGTGGCAAAGCTAGTTGATATGCCATGGGTCCTACCCTTGACAAAATTTTGAATGGACCACAATACCTGGGTGCCAGTTTGGCACAACTTCCCAATTTTAATGAGCTCTTCTTCGGTCTTACCTTAATGAAAACATGCTCACCAACCTGGAACTCTTTATGAGTCCTTTTTAGATCTGCTTGACTCTTTTTCCTATCTTGGGAAGCTTTAATATTTATTTGTACCTGTTGCACAATTAGTTCTATTTCCTTCAACAATTCAAGTCCTAATACAACTCTATTAACTGGGTCATTCCAAGAAACTGGTGTATTACATTTCCTACCATAAAGAATTTCAAAAGGGCTAAGTCTGATTGATGGATGGTAATGGTTGTTATATGCAAATTTTGCTAAATGCAATTAGTCCTCCCACTTACCATGCTGATCCTTAACATACATCCTTAGTATGTCTTCCAATATCTGATTTACTCTTTCTATATGTCCATCCGTTTGTGGATGAAATGTTGTTCTTAATTTTAAGGTTGTATTCAAACCTTTAAACAAATATCTCCAAAATTTTCCACTAAACTTAGAATCACGGTCTGAAACTATCACTTTTGGTTTTCCATGTAATCGAAAAACCTGTTACATAAAAATTTCTGCAATATGTGGAGCCTTATAAGTAGTTTTTACTGGTATCAAATGTACTGCCTTGATGAGTTTATCCACTACCACCATGATGGATCATTTTCTTTCTGATTCTTGGGTAGTCCGGTAATAAAAATCTATGCTTATGATCTCCCATTTCCATCTAGGTATAGGTAATGGCTGTAACAGTCTAGCTGAACGTTGATGTTCAACCTTTACTCTTTGACAGTCAAAGCATTTAGCTATATATTCTGCTACTTCATCCTTCATTCTGGGCCAATAATAATCTTTCCATAACATAGTTATGGTTTTCTGATAACTTGGATGACCAGCATAATGGATTTTGTGCATCTCATCTAAAATCAGAATTTTTATCTTTGGTACATTGGGCACATATAATCTGTTCTTGGACAGCAGCAATCCATTTTCCGTTAACTTGAAATCTACCATATAATCTTCAGAATTGCATTATGTTGTCTTTTCATGTAAATTTTTGTACTCTTCATCAATTTTGAGCCCTTCGAAAATCTGATTTTCCAAATCTGTTGTGTATGTATTGATGGCTAAAATAAAATTTAACTTTGCATTACGACTTAAAGCATCAGCAACTTTGTTCTCTTTACCCTTTATATGCTGAATTTCAAAATCATATTCACTTAGAAAGGTTAGCCATCTAGCCTGTCTAGCATTCAAATTCATTTGATCTACTAAATACTTCAGCCCCATGTTATCTGTCATCAAAGTAAATTTCCTTCCAATAAGATGGTGACGCCACATTTTTAAGGCATGTATTACTGCTAATAATTCCAGATCATATGTAGAATAATTCTTCTCATGTATTTTAAGCTTTCGAGACTCATATGCAATAGCATGTCCCTCTTGCGTTAGGACTCCACTGAGTCCATCATTACATGCGTCGGTGCATACTATAAAATCCTTATTAGGATCTGCAATTCTTAGAATAGGTGCTGTAGTTAGTAATTCCTTCAACTTCTTAAAACTGTCTGCACACTTTTGATCCCCTACAAACTTCTTCCCTTTCTTCTGTAAGGAGTTTATGGGGTTTGCAATCTTCGAAAAACCTTCTATGAATTTTCTATAATATCTTGTAATCCCCATAAACGATCTTAGGTCAAACACATCCTTAGGAACCGACCATTCATTAATGGATTTTATCTTATCGGGATCAACCGAAATTCCTTCCTGATAGATTATGTGACCTAAATACTGAATCTTATCCTTGTGAAAGTCACACTTACTAAACTTAGCATATAACTGATGATCTCTCAGAACTTGTAAAATAATACGCAGATGTTTGTCATGTTCTTTCTTACTTTTAGAATATACCAGAATGTCATCTATGAACACAATGATGAACTTATCCAAATATTTGTGCAAAATATTGTTCATTAAGCACATAAAAAATGACAGGGAATTAGTCAACCCAAATGGAATGACCACGAACTCTTAATGTCGATAGCGAGTTCTAAAGGCTATTTTAAAAATATCCTCATCCTTCACATGAACTTGATGATATCCTGACCTTAAATCAATCTTTGAAAATATCGTTGCTCCACGCAGCTGATCAAATAGATCGTCGATACAGGGCAACGGATATTGATTCTTGATTGTCATCTTATTCAGTTGGCGATAATCTATACAAAGCCTTAAAGTGCCATCCTTATTCTTAACAAAAATAACAGGTGCTCCCCAAGGAGACACGCTGGGTCTTATATAGTTTTTATCAATCAGTTCCTTCAACTGTGATTTTAACTCATTTAATCCAATATATTCATCATATATATGGAGCTTTGGAGTTCGGTACCACACCTGGTATCAGCTCAATGGTAAAATCTAGATCTCTCTTCCGGGGTAATCCTGGAATCTCTTCTGGAAAAACATCCAGAAATTCTTTTAGGACAGGTATATCTTCTAGTTTCAGTTTGTCCTCTTTTGTAATTAACACCTCATGTACTACATTCACTGCGAACATCTTACATCCTTTTCTAACTGCTCTTTTTACTGGCATAGCTGAAATCTATCTAAGTGATGTCTTTCTAGATATACACTTTACTTCTACTGTTTCTCCTTCACCATTTAGACAGGTAAAACTTTTCTCATAACAATTCAAAATAACATGATGTGATTCTAACCAGTCCATTCCAATTAAGATGTCATAGGATCCTAAAGGTAAAACATTTAACTTGGTTCGTGTCTTTAACTGATTCATAGATAAAACACAACTTTGAACAAAATCAGACACTTTTCTTTTTATTCCTGTTGCTAGTCTAACTAACCAGGATTTATTAAATTATTTTGTTTTCAGATTAAAATTTTCTACAATATATAGAGATATATAACTCAAGATAGCGCCTAGATCTATCAAAATAAAAACTGGGTGGTTTTGTAGCATACCTTCAATCTCTACCATAAAGACTTGATGCTCCGCTTGCCTGTTGTCTAGAGCTACATTAATTCTGGGCATATCTCTTGCCAAGTCTCCCACAGTAGGTTCAGATTGTATGGAATGAATATTAATGGTTGTCTGCTACTTATTGGGACAGTTTGATGCATAATGAGGACCTTGACACTCAAAACATTTTATGGGTGTCCTCTGGCCATTAGTTCTGGTAGCATTGGGTGTATTTCTACGAGCTGTAAAATTCTGCTGCTGGTTATTTTTGGGACTGTTTCCTTGGAAATTCCGATTTGGAAAGTTTTTCTTTTGAAAACCATAATTTCCATTGAACCTGAAATTCTTCTTCTTCAGCTCAAATTTACTAGGTTTATGATTTTTCCAGTTAGATATCCCATCTCTTTTCTAGTTCTGATCATAGCAGAAAGTTGCTTTCCTCGTGGCCTCTTCTAAGGTCTTTGGATTGTCATACTCTATTATGTCCTCGATATTGAAAGGTAGACAACTCAGATACCTCTAAATCTTTGGTTTCTCCTCCATGAGGTATGGCACATACCTTAGAAAATTTAGAAATTTACTGTTCATCTCTTTCATATTCATGGTTCCCAATCTTAGATCATAAAATTCCTTGGACTTTTCTTCGTAATATTGTTCAGATAGGAACTTATTCTTGAAGTACCGTTTAAAAGTGCTCCAATTCACATCCTTGTGCTTGATTCCCTTCACTCTTTTGATGTCCTACCACCAAATGTCTGCTTTCCCTATCAGGTTGTATATAGCCATCTTTGCTTTCAATGATTCTAAATAATCATAGATTTGAAAGTATTTCTTCATGCCGGACAACCATGCTTCAGTGGTCTCTCCTTTCTCAGTCTCACCATTTAAATTTGGGGGATTGATCTTCTTGAACTCCCCAGAAATCTATTCATACTATTTATGGATTTTTCTTCTTGGTTTGTAATCCCCCTCACTGCTATCACTTGAATAATTACATTTCTTTTTACATATCTCATTTGCAGATCCTGATGATGTTGAACTGTTATTCTCATCATCAGTTCTCACTTTCTTACCCTTGTTCTGATGAGGTAATTCTTCAGTCTTGAACGTATTTTCAACCCTCCTATCTTGTTCATCAGTTGGGAACTGGAAGAACAGTACTTGGTTCAATTCTTCTTGTGCCTTTAAAATTCTCTCATTATCCTGTTTAACATCTTATTTCTACTTTCAACTCCTGAAATGCACGTAACAATTCTGATGAATTGTCATTCAATTCATCATGTACCTCTTCTTCATAATCTTGTCCCGTGCTATTGTTGGTATGACTGTTCGGTTGAAATCTGTCCTCCATGTGTTCAATTGATCCTTCCATACCTGTAACTTAGAAAACAAATTTATGTATAACAAAATAATTTAACTTGAGTTAGTAAATATTTCTGCTGTCATAAAAATTTTCTGTTGCGTGTTCTTTGGACCTTTTGAGGCCGATATTTCGAACATGAGCTCTGATACAACATGTAATATACCGAAAATTCACAAAAATTTTAATTTTTTTTTAAGTAGCAATAAATACTGAAATTGCTAATGCGGAAATAAAATATATACTAATCTTTTAACTAATTACGATAACGATAATTTATACATCATAACACTTGAAATACATCTTTAGATTTGCTTGTGTTTAATGGTAATCTACATGCTATAATTAAGTTTATCTTGTGATAAATTTTTCTTGGAAACTACTGACTGTTTTCTTTTGAATGGTGATGAAGGGGTCCTACGGGGTACCCTGAGGTTTACTTAGTTGTTTTAGCTAAAGCATTTGAACGTGTTTCCTTTTTGCAAATTCACAGGTAAGGGTATTACGACAATTTCAGTAATACAAGTAGTTCTAAATGTGTTTTCAGTTAACCGTTAATGATTAATAATAGCTCTATGTACTTCTGTGCATGAGAATTGTTAATGGTATGGATCCCTGTCCTATTTTTGTAAGTGAACATTACCTTGACTATACTTACACTATGAATTATCAGATGTGTGCTAGATTACCATCTGTTAGTGCTATTTTGATCCTGTCGTCATTTCACCATTTTGCAATGATTGGTAATATCGTGAAAGTTTCAACTTGTATAATGATCTATATTATGGAAACATGAAACAAATAGTTTACTTTGAATACATGGATAAATTGGAAATTCTAATTATAACTAAAGTATTTTTATGAATTTCTCAATTTACAATTGCATGGAACATCGTACTAAAATAGCAATGCTTATCATAATACTAACATCATATTTATGATGATTATATATTTGTGAATTTACTACACTATAGGATTGCACCCTTCTAATTTAATATTTGTGCATTGTGATATAGTATGCAACGTTTGTGAAAAGATATGGTAATATAAACAAACATTACGATGTACAAAATGATGCATTCTAAACTATGTACTAAGTTTCAAAACCCTTATATGAAATGCAACCCTAGTCATTTGAGGAACAATATACAATGTATATAAACCATGCATTCGATGATTAATACTTGGAAATGGAATGAGCTATACTTTGTAACCCTAACTACTACGCTATGTATTAACGACTATAAACATTTATATTATATGATATTACACTTTGCAAACTAGATCAACATATTGACAAAGGGTAATGATAGGTATTAAATTTGTTGCAGTCATGTGTTGGTAGGTTAAATGTGTCCCGTCTAGGTAGTAATGCTCCTAGCTAACCTCCATGGTGGATTGTACTGCTAGTTGTCAACGTATCCTTCTTCACATGGAAACCTGGTGGAAAATACTGCTATCAATCCGAGCTGTGCATATTTGACATGGTGAATCACCTCCGAGCTGAACTTACGATGGTAAGGTTATTAATGGTAATTAAATGTTGGAATGCTTCGTAGAACGTGGTTCTATGCTAGCTCAATCTCGCCCATTGATCTAGATCTATCTCGGTTTTTGGGACTTCAACCCTAGTCTTACCACTACATCTTCATTGAGGTTGTTCTTGTGCATTCACTTGGTGATACCGTCTCGGTGGAGAGGTCAACCATTTGCATGAGTTTAGGGTTTGGAGTTTGCTCGACTAAGGACTCCTTCCTCGGGTTCGATGGTGTGACCTATTACTGTAACTTGATGGTTCCTTAGGTTTTTAAGAAGGTTTGAGGGCCGAATGTTGAGAGGTGAGGAAATAATGCTGTAATGTTTAGCTGTTGGAGTGGCACCGGAAGATTGCAATGGTTCAAACTTCAATCCTTTGCAAAATCTTACAAGGTAATGTCTTCGTTTCAAAGTAATTACATTTTCTGCTACTTTAGTTAATAATGTGATGTAATGGTTTATAAACACTTCTTGAATTTGCTTAGCAGGTAACTTCGTTCGCCTGCGTTTAAACCTGGATTGATGCTTATGGGGAACACACTACCATGCCATCCGGTAAGCCTCAGTGCTTCTTATCCCTGTAAGTTTTCCTGGAATTTTCGCTGAATGATGATTGACGAGAACTGAGAATAGTTCCTGGAAGAGGTTTAAACTATTGGGATGATAATCGAGAGCCTCACGTCGTGTGTATAGAGGATGAAATCCTCGGCTCATTTTACTGCCATGTCAAAGCAGCGTTTCGCTGTAACTTTTGATGAAATGTAGACTTGTTTATGATGTAATGTCAAAGGGTCGAACCCTCGATCAATTTTAATGGAAACACAGTATTCAGAAAACTTTACATCGTGTTTGTATGATATATATAAATTATCTAAGTTGATGTTTCAGTAATTAATACAGTGTTTGGATGAAAGTAGAGAGCCATGGACTGACTCGTTTCTATGAAAATGATGGTTCTGTGTTACGATACTTATACTTTTGACTTGAAAGGTAAAATGAGATTTAGTTTGCATTGAACATAACTTATAATGGTTTCTATGTAGTCCCCATATTTATAAAAATTGTTGTTTGTTGTATTGAAAATTGTGTGTTTAAAAATGGCTACGTGCCAAAGGTTTGTACCTTACTTTTTGCAATTAAAACCCTACTATGTAGGTTTCGATGGTAGATTGCTTTTAGCTAACAATTGTACTATCATTTTGATAAAGGCCGAGAGCCATAGGTTAACTGGTTTCTCGAAATCGAAACCCTGAGTTTGCATTGTTTGGGTTAGAATTAGAATGGTGATGATACTTGGTTTCTGGTGTTTGAGACACCACTTAAATAAATAATATGGTTTATAATAATAATAAAACTCTCGTTCTGCAATTGTCTTGTATAAATAGCTATCGTAAATATAGAAGTTGGACAAAAGTAAAGTGTTTGGTTTTGGAAACTTGATACAAAGGATTTGATGTTTATGTTTTAATATTTTGGTCCTTAACTTGACTATAGAATAGTCTTAGGGTTTTTAAAATGAATACTGTAGATGTTTGCAAAACCTTATACAGTTGAGAGTTTAGTCTTGCAACTTTTGATGCATGATGATAACTGTTTTGGTTTACAGAACTAAATGGAAAACTTTATAAATAAAACCTAAATAGTCATTTTCTGCAAATTTTGGAACATAGTAGATCGTTTTAAATAATGGAAAAATGCTAAGTTTAATTCATGAATGTTGAATGAAATAAATGAAATGAGAATAATATGCATGTGACAATTCTGTATAAAAGAATATGTAAATTTGCAGCTGTCGAATTCGTAGGAAATATGATACCTGGAATAAGTGGAATTATAATGCCCTGCTGTTGGAAAGAATAGAGTTTACAACCTAATTTTTCAAATAGATACTAATAAATGGAAACCTAGTTTTTGTGTAGGAATGAAATGTTTTACTTTTGTTACTAGGTAAAATTGCTTCAATTTCTGTTTTATGATAGGTTGTTCTACATTCTGAGTTTAGACATATAAAATTGATATTTCAGAATTTAAAAGAAACATTATAGTATTAATCTATTCATTCAATTGGAATTCTGCCCATCATTCACCTATAGTAATTATACTTCTCTGTACTAGAGTACTATACAGAAAACAGTATGGGAAAAATGCAGAAAGGATTTTAATCAATCATCTCATTTACTTAACCATCCTTATACAAAATCATCTCTAGGTCAAAAATTGAAACAGTTTCTTTTGTATAACTGTAAATACTAAATCTACAAATGCAGAAAATCATTTAACTGTAAACAATAAGACAGAACAGTAGAACCTGATTGAATGTAGGAAGAACAAACAACCCAGTGAGCCTGTTCCACCCAACCTACTCCTGAAGACAACCAAATTACTTACCTTAGGACCTCCGAGCTTGTTCATTGAACCACTAGAAAGAAGAAACTGTAGAAGCTTTAGGTCATCAACTTGCAACAGCAATTTGGATCCTTCAGTCCTATAGACTTAGCAGTCAAAGAGACCTGCACCAACACCTCTGGTTCCCTTCTCAAAATATTTCAGAAGCCTCACAATGCACTTCCACTTAGCCTCCCTATTCAAATCTCTCAATGATCACCTAATACACTTGAGGAATTATTTCTGCAGAAAATAATGTAGAGCTCCCTGCCCAATTCGAATTGCCTTATCTAGGCTGCCTAGGCCTTTTTAGTGGTTAACCTGGTCATTAATGAGCTAACAGCTCTGCTCCACCCACCTGGGGGATAATGCCACAATTTTAGGGATTTTTGTCCCATAACCAACAGCTAGTGGTGGAGTGCAAATGCTAACATATGTCCCATGCCTTCTAACAGCTTCCATTTCTCCTAGTGGGCTAGTGAACACTCATTTAACAGTTCCCTTGGGTGTTTGTCTCCTATCTTGATTTATTAAATAATAAAAATATGTTTATTACAATCATCCTTGACTAGATTTGGTCATAATTACAAAAGTTTGTAATTATAATTTAACATAATGTTTTTGCAATTAAAATAAATAGTCTCAAAATTTGGGTAGGTGACATCTCTGCACTAGAGTACTATACAAGAAACAGTATAGGGAAAAATACAGAGAAGTTATTTGTGCAATCATTTCATTTACTTAATCATCATTACACAAAATCATAACTAGATCAAAATTCAAAACAAATACTTCTATATGATGATAACTTATGAATACTAAATCAACAATTGCAGAAAATAATTTAACTACTTAGAATCTGAAATAACAAGTAGAACCTGTAACTGTAGATATGGTGGACAAACAACCAAGGAGGCCTGTTCATCCCAACCTTCTCCAGAAGAAGCATTCAATCTACTTGCCTCCTTTAGACCCCCTATCTTGTTCACTGAACCACTAGGTAGAAGACTCTGTGTAGAAGCAAGGCACTCAGAAATTGTACAAGCAGCAAACTATTAATACTTGCTCCTCATATTTTTAGGACTCTGCACTGAGAAGTATAACTCTGCACTCAACAGTATAACTCTGCACTTAGCAGTATAATAGGCAGACTTACATCATGATAAAAAACTAGCATATCCCCTCATCGAATCTCTTGGGTGCAAGCAGCAAAACCCCAAGGTAAATTTCCTCATCAGGAAAAGTGTTGAACCTCAGTCCAAAATTCGATGGCTCTTAAAAAGATTTCCTAGGTCTTTAGTGGTGAGTTTTCAATAAATAAGCCTCAAGCTCTAGTCCCATCTTTCAAGGCACTAAGAGCACAATTCAAGGGAGTTGTCCCATACTAATAGCTAGTTACTTGCCTCATGAAGCTACCATTTGTCCATTTCCTTCTACCCCAGGTTCCATTCCAACCAGTGGGTCAGTAAACACTCTTTCAACAGTCTCCTTAGGTGTCTGTCTCCTATTTAATTTATTAAATAATAAAATATTGTGCAAATTATAGTCATCCTTGGACACTTGTCCAATATAAAACTTTGCAATAAAAGTTAAGATAATGTCTCCAACATAAAATGTTTTTCAGCAAAAAGGGGTATGTTACAAACACCCCCACTTAAGCTCAACATCGTCCTCGATGTTTCTTATTCTTCGTCATAGCCTCCCTGAAATAGAACTGGATATGTTTCCTGCATTTTATTTTCCAGTTCTCAGGTAGCTTCATTAGGGCTAAGGTGCTTCCATTGCACCTTTACCTGCCCTATGGTATGATTCCAGAGCATAATTTCCCTCCTGTCGAGAATACAGTCCGGTTCCACCTGAAAATATCCTACGGGTTCCACCTGTATGTCATTCCAATTCAGCACATGAGTAACATCGTGCACATACCTCTTTAAAATAGAAATGTGAAAGACATTATGAATTCTCAAGTTAGATGGCAAATCCAACTGATATGAAACAGGTCCAATTCTTGATAGGACTTCAAATGGTCCACAGTACCTTGGTGCTAGTTTAGCACAACGCCCAAGCTTTAAAGAAATTTTCTTGGGTTTTACCTTTACAAAAACATGATCTCCAACCTGGAATTCTCTTTCAGTGCGTTTCAGATCTGCATAACGTTTTTGCCGATCTTGTGCAACTTTTAAGTTTCCTTGAACCTGTTTCACGGTTAGCTCCATCTCTTTTAACAAATTTGGTCCTAACATTAATCTATCCACAGGGTTATCCCAAGAAATAGGATTACAACATTTTCTTCCATATAAAATCTCAAATGGACTAAGTCTAGCAGATGCTTGATAATGATTATTGTATGCAAATTCAGCTAAATGCAAATAATCTTCCCACTTAGTTGGATGATCCTTAACATACATTCATAACATGTCTTCTAAAATCTAATTAACCCTTTTAGTTTGTCCATCAGTTTGTGGATGGAAAGCAGTACTGAAACTTAATTTAGTACTTAAACCTTTAAACAATGTTGTCGAGAAATTTCCAGTAAACCTGGAGTCTCGATCAGAAATAATTACCTTTGGAATTCCGTGTAAGCAAAAGATTTGCTTCATGAACACATCTGTAATGTTAGCAGCTTTGAGTGTAGTCTTAACATAAATAAAATGAAAAGATTTACTAAGTTTATCCACAACCACCATTATTGAATCATTCTGGTTCTGGTTCTTAGGTAAACTTGTAATAAAGTCAATACTTATAATTTCCTATTTCCATTCCAAAATTGGCAATGGCTGCAATAGGCCAGCTGGATGTTGATGTTTAGCCTTAATGGTCTGACATTCAAAAAATCTAGCTATGTATTCAGCCACTTCGTTCTTCATGTTGGGCCAGAAATAATCCTTCCTTATCATAGTTATCATTTTCTGATAACCAGGATGTCTCGAATAAGGACTCTTATGAACTTCATCCAAAATAAAAAATTTAACTGTTGACACATTAGGTATATAAATTTTGTTTTTATATGTCATCAAGCCTTTTTCATTTATGTTGTATTCTGTTATTAAATTTTCAGATAAATTTGCAGCAACCTTATCATGCAATTCTTGATCATTTTCATCTTGCTTAATTCCTTCTTCAATCTGATTTTCCAGATATGTCTTAAACGTGCCGATTGCTGCCACAAAAATTAATCTAGCATTTCTGCTCAAGGCATCAGCAACTTTGTTCTCTTTGCCCTTAATGTGTTGAATTTCGAAATCATATTCGTTAAGGAAAGCTAGCCATCTAGCTTGCTTTGCGTTTAGATTTGTTTGATCCAACAAGTATTTTAAACCATTATTATCTGTCATTAGTATAAACTTTCTCCCAATCAAGTGATGGCGCCACATCTTTAGTGCATGTATCACGGCTTCCAGCTCTAGATCATAAGTTGCATAATTATTTTCATGGATTTTTAACTTTCTAGACTCAAAAGCATTAGCATGAACTTCTTGATTTAAGACCCCACCAAGTTCATCATTGCACACATCAGTGCATACAACGAAGTCTTTGTTAGTATCAACAATTTTTAAAATGGGTGCGGTTGTTAATAACTCTTTTAACTTATTAAAATTTTTTTGGCATTTTTTATCCCATACAAATTTCTTCCCCTTCTTCTGCAAAGAAGTGATGGGATTCGCAATTCGTGAGAACCCTTCAATAAACTTTCTGTAGTAACCTATTATCCCCATAAATGACTGAACGTCAGTTACGTCTTTAGGAACAGGCCACTCGTAAATTGTTTTTATCTTATCAGGGTCGACGAAAATTTCACCTTTAGAGATTATGTTACTTAGGTACTGTATTTTATCTTTATAAAAGTCACACTTGCTGAACTTAGCATAAAGATGATGTTCTCTTTACACTTGCAGAATTATTCTTAAATGTTTTTCATGCTCTTCTTTAGTTTTTGAGTAAATTAGAATATCATCAATGAACAAAACTACAAACTTATCCAAGTACTTATGCAAAATGTTGTTCATTAAACACATGAAGACTGCCAGTGCGTTAGCTATCCCAAAAGGCATAACTACGAACTCGTAGTGTCCATAATGAGTTTTGAAAGCAGTTTTGAATATGTCTTCGTCTTTTATTCTAACTTGACGATATCCGGATCTTAAATAAATATTAGTGAATATCTCTGCTCCGTGTACTTGATCAAATAGATCGTCAATGCGGGGCAATGGATATCGGTTTTTAATTGTCATTTTATTAAGTTGATGGTAATCTATGCATAGTCACATGGTTTCGTCCTTCTTTTTAACAAAAATAACTGGCGCTCCCCTGTAACGTCCCCTTCCATCATCAAATGCAGGGAAGGAAACGTTAACACACACCGGGCTTTTGTAAACTTAGCCCCACATATTTTTTTTTACTCATAAAATAAATAACAATTAAAACTTCTGTGTGCAGATTCGAATTTCAATAAAACACAGCGGAATTAAACATAACACACACATAAGCAAAAACAGAAGATGATTCTATATGCAAGGATTCAATCCCATTCCTATGCTATGCACAGACTTCATTTCAATTTCAACCTCATGAATAAATAACATTCAGATTTAGCACATTACAGAACACAAATTGTATGTAATTTAATCCACAAGGAATACTTATCTTGCCACGCAAATGTCCAACGACTGGCTACGTGAGAGCAACGTTCCACCCAACCATAGATCTCTATCTAGCCTGTATTCTTTCAGCTGAGAGATCACCCCCGAGCTGGGCTGTGTATCCACTAAGGAGGAACTAGACGGCTCACTCACAGTCAGAGTTTCACTCAACCAGCCATGCTAAGCCAACACACAGTTGGGTTTTTCAAGTATGCAATAGGAGATGGAGGAGGACGCTAGTCCACTGAGCTCAATCCCAGAGCCACATACACTTCCAGCTAGACTCAGCAATCCCATCCTCTGTTCATACATCCACAACTGGATTTCTCACAACTCTGTCACAAATAATCTCAAATCCGTCACTGATTTTCTGGGCAGTTAAAACTGGGTTTTCCCATGGATTTTGGGGTAGCTATTGCTCCCAAATTTGCCCCAAGGCTCATACCAACGGATCCCCCATTTGATTTCACTGTCCAATACCCATTCTGGGCCTTTTTTGGCTTCCCAAAACGTGGGTTCTTTCACAGTCGCGATTTCTGGTCTTCTCTCTCCTGGGAGCTCGTTTTTGGGTGGAGAATGATGCTAGATACTTCCACAGTGGAATGGGGATAAGGATGGAGCAACCCCCAAGATCTAGAGCGACTTGTGGGACAAGTAAACAGAGCCCATACCTACCCATATGAATTTCTGGGTTGCCCACCCTTCATTAAAGCCATGAGCTGAAATCTCAACCACTTCCTTACAACAGGCATAAATGTCATCTAGGAAAGTCAAATGGGTTCTCATAATGACATATGGCAACCTATGGTTCACTCCCATAGCCCCCTCACCACTCCCTAGTGGATACACGTGGCCCCTTCTCATTCGTTGCCTCCATAGCCAGTCTTGGAATTTTATATTGTATGATGTTTATTTACATCCTATTACAATTTCCATGGCTTAAGAGCACATGGTATCAAAATATCAATTACTTGCCCTTTAAATAAAATTCGGGCTTTCACTAGCGGGGCCTTGGCCTTGAGTTCCACGCTAGGAAAACATACATCACATGTACACATTATTTACATTAAAGGCTAATATATCCTAAGGGTCGAATTGGGGGTATTACATTCCCCTCCCCCTTAGAACAACACCGTCCTCGGTGTTCCAAGACTTAGGCATACATATACAATTTACACATGTCCAAAACTTCAAAAACTTTGCAGATCTGCCCTGCATTCTATTCTTTACTTTGAACTTTTTGACCTTCACGAGCTGCTCCTGCTGATTCGGATCTTCCAGCTCATCCATAAGTCTGAAACCTTTATGGAAGCTACCCTCTTGAGGTTCTCTTGTTGGACAGTTACGGAGGCAATGATCCCCTCCACATTTCCAACACTTCACTGGTTGCTTTGTCTTTACCTGCTCAATTTCCTTTGAGTCTTCCCACCTGGAGCGTTTCTTAATCGGACGATTGGATGAATGCTTCTTCATTGATCCACTTTTATTTCCCTTGCTAATTGCTCTCATAATGCTTTTTACCTCTTTCTGCAGATGAATAGTGTCCTGCAAGACCTTGTGGTTCATTTCGCTCTGCTGTTTTTGCATCTTGAGCATCTCTCCAAGATTTTCTTGGGTCTTGGCAATTGTTTGAAGAAGAATTCCAGCCAATTCTAATAGCCTTTGGTCTGCCGCCATGGGAAATGGTAACAACTGACCACGCTTTGCTCACTAGCAACACTTTCCTGCATCGGCTGCAACCAATTGATTTAGTTTCCACCTGTGAAATTCATCATTACAGTTCTCGTTAGGCCGAGCACAACCCAAACATTAAAAATTAGTCAATGGTTTTTCCCCCAGTTGACATGGATAGTCCATGCTTTACTCATGAGACTTCCACACTTTTTTTTTTATGCTTGCCCAACATACACATGAATTCCTTCATGTTCATCCATTCACAGGAAATTCATTAATTAGCATTCACAATTCACTTTAATCAAATAAATACACTTTTACTTTCAGTCATGTATGCATTCAACAATTTTCTAATTCTATAAATGCATCAATACAAAGGAATGAAAACCCACACCACCACTATGGTTTTCATACTCCTATCCTCTTTCACTTCACGTGAATGCTCGACCTGCCCTTCTTGGCTATGACACGTAGTGTCTATGGTCTATTCCAGACCTCTCAACCATGGAGTTCTTCCACTTGGTTGATCTAACTCTTGGCTGTTAGGACTCACACAGTTCCACTAGCCCCATCTTTCATTACCGCTCATGCTGAGCTCTTTAGGGGGGTTACATGTCCACTCGCATCCTTGAGATGCCTTCATAGTCATTGCTTCCAGCAATACCTACACTCAAACATTGAATTAATTCACATGTTTAGTTTATTTTCATAGGAAACCATAACCAAATCATATACACATGTATATTCATAAGCAAGAAATTACAAGATAACTAAATACTTATTTGCACTAGATGTCTTCACTGTATTCCATAGGGTCCTTCTTTGCTTTACAAGCCTTGGAATTGCCTATGGATTTGGGTGTTTGGCCACCGCGCAGGCTGCCCCTCAACATCTAATAGTCTTGTATGTTTGTCCAGCACGCAGGCTGCTCCACAACATCAAACAACCTTCTATGTTTGGCCAGCACGCAGGCTGCTCCAAATCATCAACAATCTTGCATGTTTGGCCAGCACGCAGGCTGCCCCAAATCATCAATAATCTCGCATGTTTGGCCAGCACGCAGGCTGCTCCACAACATCAATAATCTTGCCCAACCAGCCACTCTCTGGATTTACCAAGCAATTTATAGTTCTTTCAGGGTCCTTGCTTCCTGTATGACCAAGGTTTCCAACAAAGAAACAATAGTGCATCAGCTTAACTATTACAAGACTTATACTTGTAATCTTCATTATTCCAAACAAGAAAAAAAAATGAAATTGAATACTTATCTGTATTGTGCATTTCTTCTCTGGTCCACAGGGTCCTGCTTTTACTTTATAAGCCTTGGGATCCTCCTGCGGACTAAGATGTTTGGCCAGCACGCAGGCTGCTCCAAATCATCAAATAATTAATGCCCTACCAGTACACCTTCACGCCGACTAGGTTTACCAAGCATTGGGTGGTGCCCAACCAGTCCCATACCTGGTTGGCCCTCTCCATTGCCGAGCCAGCACATACGTCTGGGTCATCGACCAGTGGAAGGTAACTGCGCCACCGACCATTACAGGTCAAGGCTCTACTATGGAGCCATAGGCATATAATAGCCCTTTCATCAACACTTCACAACCCTTCATCGAAATCCCCACAACCTCCACAACATCCTTTTATTTATATTAACCCTTCCACCACAACCCCTCACAACATCCTTTTATTTAGATTCTTTAGTGTGTAATATCAATTACAATCTGTTTAGGCTATCAACATAAGATGGATAAGCAAGTTCATAAGTATTGCTGCTCTAAAACTGTAAACATATTTCATAACATTCACTATCCAACCTTGAAACACCAGGAATGCATCCATTCCCTTAAGGCGTAGTCAATATTGGCATCCCTAACAAAACTCAGCACAAGAAAGGCATGCACTCCTTACTGATGTGAACTATGAAGGTCCTAATCATACTTCAAGCAGTCTGCCATAATGGAAATAAAATCAAAACATGATCTGCATATTAACTCTAATAAATAGACATGCATGTATGTATATATATATATATCATTCAGGGTTTATGGAACACTTATCCATTTTCCAGATGTTATTTCTCTTCTTTAATGAGGAATGGAGGCTCCTTCTCTGAGTTGACAGTCCCTCGGTTTTCCATCCCAATTCCTTTTGATGTTACATAACCTTCATATGTCTTACTGACATAATATTCACCATCCCACTCATATTGTTTACCAATCATGTAGTGCAGATGAGACATTAATAATGTCTTATGGCATTTCACCTGAAACCCATTTTCAAACCATGGAATCCCTTCCCATGAAGTTTGGCTTTTGCAGGCCCACTCTCATGGTCTTACTGCAATGTGTCTTCCTGGCACACTTATTGAACAGCCAAACAGTTAGCAACATTTAATCAATACAATTCAAATCTGATTGTTCCATAACCAATTCATGTCACTAATAATTAAATTCAGTATGAATTTGCAACTTTGTCTACTACAGAAATTGGTTTTATTATCCATGAGGCTATCCTCATATTGTTTGGCTCCTATAAGTGACACCACTCTACCCGTTATGGTCTTATGCCTGCTGCCATACATGAGCATCCACTTACAGCATGTCCTCCTGACACATTTTCATATAAGCCAAACAGTCATTAGCAATTATTAGTAAAATTTCAAATCCGAAACATTTACAATTCTGATATTTACAACTGTTCTTATTAACAGAACTTAGAGCTCTCAACCATGAGAACCTTCTCATAACCTTTGGCTTCTGCATGTGGTAGATCCCGGTCTCTACTATGGACTTATCCTCATTGCCATATGTAAGACCTTCCTACCGGAAACTGAAACTTCAATCAGCCAAACACGTTGTGAGTATCTACGCACATAATCATTCATTGCCATAACAGTCACTGAAGTGATCTCAGAATTATAACAATCAATAATTCAAACACCTTCAACTGTTAACATTTGAAATGCAACGAAATATATACCCTTCTATATATGCATCATTATCACAATTCATCAATTCATCAATTATCATGATTGTGCTCTTCATGCACTAACTATTCTGCACTCATAACAACCCATGAAATGATCCTAGAATTATCATCAATTCATCATTTCATTCATTATTTCTTTTGCAATAACATATGCATCGTCCCTATGCATTCATACAATGCATCACAAGATTTATAAAATCTCTTAATGCTCATCTCCTTAATGCTACCTTGCATTGTTTCATGAGTACTATGCATTCAAGCATATTATGATCGAAACATGACTATCTCATATAACTTGCATTACCATAATCAGGACCACCAGTCCTCACCTGCTTTGGTTATTAAGCACATGACCAACATACACATGGCATGATATAAATTCATATGAATGCATTGAGATTTCTAAACAGTCATATGGTGTGAGGATCATTTCCTTCACTTACCCACACCTCACCAAGCTTGGTAGGTTAACAATCCCAATCGGTATTCAATATCACATGCAAACTAACTCAACATAGCTCAAACATAATTGAAGAGATCTTACCAAATCCTCTTTCAACATTCATGCAATTTGGCGCCAATAATCATTACTTGCATGGTTACCATTAACATCGCCTGATGTTACCTGATCAGTTGGCCTCTTACCAAGGCTGCTCAGTCCTTTTGCCAACTTTATGATCATAGATTTGTTGCACCATCCTTTCTGCATAAGGTTGTTGGCTTCATGCAACAACATCCTCAGCACATTTAGCCATGCTCTTTGTTATCTTTGGTCCTATAGCCAATACCAACATCAATAGTGATTATCAACCACAATATTCTCCATTAGTGGTTCATTGCCTATGCAGACTTAATTATTCTACCAATATGTAATATCCCATTTATGCACAAGTATTTCCATATGCACTATGCAATGTTTGTTAAGATGCCATTTAGTGCATATACATCTATGTAATCCCTTACATTTTTAACATTTTTATGCCATATGACAATTTCATAATTATAAGTATGATAACAAACAGGGGTTTAAAGAATTCTTCCCTTTTCGATCCTTCATTGTAACATGGAATTCCTCTTCCATATCATGCAATTCTAAAAATTGCCCATATTGACAACAAAATTTGTTTGTCAAAACAGCTGCTGGCACTCTTCTGCATTAAATATCTATGATATATGTAGACCTCATTCAAACTCTGGTCATGCATCATTGTTCCCTACTGGACAAGCTTTCCAATGCCTGTCTTCATGCTCCATTCCGACATCAGGTGCGGAAACTACATCTCTTCAAAAATGACAACGTTCACTCCAATTCTGCACATTTTACACAGCTGCATTTTGGTCCAGAATGCCAACTTTAGCCACCTGTGGAAGAAAATCTATGAGGAATCACAAAAACTTATCTATCGGGCGAAGTTATTCCCTATAACAAGGAACACTCAGCAATTCACGGATTTCAATTCCGATGCACCATTCATCTTCTATGAATTTCTGGGTTTTACTACTTCTTACTTTTCACATTTTTTCAAAATTCCAAATTTTGGGCCAAAAATGGCTATCTCCCAAATGGTGTATTTCTGGAAAATCTTCGTCTAACGGAAACTGTCCGTCTTAATGAGAATATGAAATGTCTAGTTCAGTAAAAAAATTTATTCCAACATCTAGGGTCACTTTTACTACCCACAAGTTTTTCAAAATCCCGAAAAAGTGGCCCGGAACAGTGCTTTTTGGCCTTCTTGCTCACCCCAACTTCACATCCCTTGGAGTTTGGCTCCAAGATTCTGAACTTAACATCGTGCCTGCTTCATGACCGCACCTGATCAATTTCAGCTCAAACCGACCTTCCGTCAAGCCTCGGGACTCCACCCTTCAAAAGTCACTATTCCCCATTTTCTGTCAAATCGGAGTGTAATGGGCTCGGGGTCTTCACTGACTCTTTCATGGCCTTCGTCAATGGCCTCCGAGCCCCACAGGAATCACCCCATTCTGAGCCCGGATGCTCCCTCAAATCAGGCTGGTTCGCCGATCGCTCCCGCAATTGCGGAGCCCTTCGACAAATGCTCCCGCAATTGCGGAGCCATTCAGCGAAGGCTCCCGCAGTTGCGGAGCCATTCGGAGAATGCTCCCGCAATTGCGGAGCCCTTCGGCGAATGCTCCCACAATTGCAAAGCCATTCGGAGAATGCTTCCGTTGTAGAGCGATTCGCCGAATGCTCCTGCAATTGCGGAGCAATTCGCCGAATGCTTCCGCAGTTGCGGAGCGATTCGGAAAATGCTCCCGCAGTTTCAGGAGCATTCACGGAACTCTTCCGCAATTTCGGAAGAGAAATCTTTCCGAAAACTTCATCTTGACGCCGAACACTTAGAGAAATTTTCCGCTTTTTCGGAGCAGTTCGCCGAATTTTTCCGCGTTGCAGGACAACTCGCGGAATCCTTCCGCAAATTTCGGAAGAGAATTCCTTCCGCAAATTTCGGAAGGGAATTCCTTCCGCAAATTTCGGGGCGACTTCCCGAACTCTTCCGCGTTGCGGAAAAACTCGCGGAATGCTTCCGCAGTTTCAGGGCAATTCGCCGAATGCTTCCGCAGTTTTGGAGGACATTCGGGAATTCCTTCCGAAACTGACTTAAACAAATTTTCAAAAAAAACTTGGAACAATTTCAGGATTCACCTGTACCAGAAAAACAAAGTATGCCTTTGTCACTAGCCATCACAGACTTCAGACTTGGAAGGAAATCGATTGATAATCTGTGGAACTTATAGCTGCTTTCCACGCTAATCCATAATTCTTTGATGCCATCTGAGCGCTGACCACATGAAGTGAGAAAGGCCGGAGAAACAGGAACCGCTAAGCTGGAGGTTAATTCTTTAAATTCCAAGGACTTGAAAATGTTGTTCCAATGTTTGCATACTAGACACAACCTGAAGATTGCTTTCATGGGCAATCTCACCAAAATTTGTAACCCCAACTCTTCTGCAATTGGATTTGGCCCATAGAGGCCCAATGCTGCAACGAGCAGCTTTGATACCACTCTGTAACGTCCCCTTCCATCATCAAATGCAGGGAAGGAAATGTTAACACACACCGGGCTTTTGTAAATTTAGCCCCACATATTTTTTTTTACTCATAAAATACATAACAATTAAAACTTATGTGTGCAGATTCGAATTTCAATAAAACACGGTGGAATTAAACATAACACACACATAAGCAAAAACAGAAGATGATTCTATATGCAAGGATTCAATCCCATTCCTATGCTATGCACAGACTTCATTTCAATTTCAACCTCATGAATAAATAACATTCAGATTTAGCACATTACAGAACACAAATTGTATGTAATTTAATCCACAAAGAATACTTATCTTGCCACGCAAATGTCCAACGACTGGCTACGTGAGAGCAACGTTCCACCCAACCATAGATCTCTGTCTAGCCTGTATTCTTTTAGCTGAGAGATCACCCCCGAGCTGGGCTGTGTATCCACTAAGGAGGAACTAGATGGCTCACTCACAGTCAAGGTTTCACTCAACCAGCCATGCTAAGCTAACACACAGTTGGGTTTTTCAAGTATGCAATAGGAGATGGAGGAGGATGCTAGTCCATTGAGCTCAATCCCAGAGCCACATACACTTCCAGCTAGACTCAGCAATCCTATCCTCTGTTCATACATCCACAACTGGATTTCTCACAACTCTGTCACAAATAATCTCAAATCCGTCACTGATTTTCTGGGCAGTTAAAACTGGGTTTTCCCATGGATTTTGGGGTAGCTATTGCTCCCAAATTCGCCCCAAGGCTCATACCAATGGATCCCCCATTGGATTTCACTGTCCAATACCCATTCTGGGCGTTTTTGGCTTCCCAAAACGTGGGTTCTCTCACAGTCGCGATTTCTGGTTTTCTCACTCCTAGGAGCTCGTTTTTGGGTGGAGAATGATGCTAGATACTTCCACAGTGGAATGGGGATAAGGATGGAGAAACCCCCAAGATGTAGAGTGACTTGTGGGACAAGTAAATAGATCCCATACCTACCCATACGAATTTCTGGGTTGCCCACCCTTCATTAAAGCCATGAGCTGAAATCTCAACCACTTCCTTACAACAGGCATAAATGTCATCTAGGAAAGTCAAATGGGTTCTCATAATGACATATGGCAACCTATGGTTCACTCCCATAGCCCCCTCACCACTCCCTAGTGGATACACGTGGCCCCTTCTCATTCGTTGCCTCCATAGCTAGTCTTGGAATTTTATATTGCATGATGTTTATTTACATCCTATTACAATTTCCATGGCTTAAGAGCACATGGTATCAAAATATCAATTACTTGCCCTTTAAATAAAATTCGGGCTTTCACTGGCGGGGCCTTGGCCTTGAGCTCCACGCTAGGAAAACATACATCACATGTACACATTATTTACATTAAAGGCTAATATATCCTAAGGTTCGAATTGGGGGTATTACATCCCCAAGGAGACACACTTGGCCTTATGTAGTTTTTATATATTAATTCCTTTAGATGAGATTTTAGTTCATTCAATTCCAGAATATTCATTCTATAGGGAGCCTTTGAGTTTGGTACCGCACCCGGTACTAACTCAATAGTGAAATCAAGTTCCCTTTTCGAAGGTAGTCCTGGAATCTCTTTTGGAAATACATCAGAAAAGTCCCTAAGGATGGGTATATCCTCCAGTTTTAACTTATCTTCTTTAGATGAACATTCATCATTAATAACATTAACAACAAACATTTTACAGCCTTTTCTTGCAGCTCTCTTAACTTGTAAAGCAAAAATTTGTCTTACAAAAATCTTCGTATGAATTCCTTTTACTGTTTCAGTTTTGCCCTCATTATTCAAACAAGTAAAATATTTCTCATAACAATTAAGTACTACTCTATGTTGTTCAAGCCATTCCATGCCAATTAACAAGTCATAAGACCCTTATGGTAAAACATTCAGATTAACTTGCGTTTTCAGCTGACTCATATACATCACAATTTTTTACAAAGTCTGTAACCTTTCTTTTAATGACTGTTGCTAGCTGAACTAACCATGAAATATCAAATTTCTCTACCTTTAACTTGCAATTTTTCACTAAATCACGTGAAATACAACTCAAACTTGCACCTGGATCTATTAGAATGGAAATAGATTTTTTGTGTATCATACCTTCGATTTCGACCATAGACGTTTGATGATCTTCTTGACGATTTTCCAGCACTGCATTTATCCTCGGAAATTCTCTTGCTATATCTCCAACTGTAGGTTCTGCTTGCATAGTGTGAATGTTGTTGACTTCCTTTATGTTGCATGGGCATTGAGCTCTCTTATGTGGTCCACCACAATCATAACACGTCAAAGGTACCCCCTGTTCAATATTTATGGTGTGGTTATTATTATTGATGTTATTATTATTAAGCACATTCCTTGCAGCAGTAAAATTCTATGGTGCATTACCTCTGTAATTATTATTTGGAAAATTTCTGTTATTAAAACTTTTCTTAAAATTTCCAGAATTATTATTAAAATTCTTTTTTTTATGATCAAAATGATTAGACTTATTACTCTTCCAGCCAGATATTCCTTCTCTTTTTCTGTTTTGCTCGAAAAAAAAATAGCTTTCCTCATGGCCTCTTCCAAAGTGGAAGGCTTATCATATTCGATCATGTCTTTTATGTTGAAAGGTAGACAACTTAGAAACCTTTGTACCTTACGAACTTGTTGCACAACTCCTTCATACTCATAATACCCAGTTTTAAATCATAAAATTACTTGGATTTATCTTCATAGTACTATTATGACAAAAACTTTTTCTTAAATAAATTTTTAAACATACTTCAGGTTATGTTTCTTTCTTTTATGTTCTTAATTCTTATTGTAAATATGAAAGTATTTCTTCATTCCGGACAACTATGCTTCAGCTGTCTTGCCCTTTTCACTTTCGCCATTAAAGGTTGGTGGATTAATATGTAACAACCCTCATATACAAATATAAGGAATATTTAATATAATAAATATAATGTAATATAATATAATAAAAAGAAACATGAAAAAGAAGTAACGGAAAGCAAATTTTGCATAAAGAAATAAATTAAATAAGAAATTAAGAAATTGGGAGAAGGAGGAGAAGGAGTGAAGAGAAGGGGCTTTTTGTCTTTGGGAATCTTGGAAGAGGAGCTCTGGAGGAGAGGAAAGCAAGATAGCACTGGCATAGGGTTAATTGTTGGGGGCTCAGGGGCCTCAGCCATTGGCTGGGGGTTGGTTGGGTGGAGATTCGTCCCCCCACCTTCAGTTGCACTATTGGAGCTGTCAAGGTAATGGTAGCTATCAATCATCCAATCAGGTATGGTTCAATGATTATTATAGCATATTTTATCTTATTGATGATTAGATCCCCATTTTTTTTTGCAGATCTTCTATGCATGTTGTTCTTGTTTGTTTCTGTATTTTGTATGATTTTACATGTTATCAGGTTCTTGTATTGGTTCATAGATCTACATGCATATTTAATATTATTTTGTTATGTAGTAGGTTTTATGAGTTTTATGGTTCTTACATTTGGTATCAGAGCCGTGTTCCAAAGCTTGGGCCTAAGGGCTCTCACTACACACACATGATATACTGATGATCATCTTGTAAAGTAGATCTCCAAGAAAATATCATTAGATTGAGTGGTGAATGATACAGATCAGAGGAAGAAAGTGCAGATCTCTGTATCTAAAATCAATGGGTGTTGGGATTTGAACCCATATCTCTTGGCACAATAGGAGCCTTACTTAGGCTACACCCATGCCTTAAGAACTTGCACTCATGTAGAACCATCATTGATCAATACAAAAAAAAAGATAAGATTAATGGAAATAAAACAGGAAATTAAGAAATACACTTGTGAAACTCAAAAATCTTCATCTTTCTAGGCGTAGTGCAAGGTTGCAAGGCTGCTGGAAAGCATTGTACATGTTCGTATTATAAGGCTGTATTATTCGATTGCAAAAAGATTGAAGTAAATATTCTTTGTTGATCTATATTATTGCTTGGAATACAAATGGGTATCCCCATAGAATAAATTTTATCAACAATTTTAAATTCTACTATAGATTTCTGAAAAGTCTGGCTCTGTACCAGTTATCCTAGAATACCTATAGAAAATAAATCCCATGAAGGCGTACATCTAACCTGCACACAGTAGGATATTCTAAATTTCCTAAAAGCTTGCAAATCTGGGTTTATTAATCTGCAGCAACATATTCAGATCAAAATCATTATTCATAAGTCCAGATAGATGATTAAGGTAAACCCTAGTTTTACAGTGGTGACTGTTCACCATAACCACAAAGGAATCATTCGACTATGTTTAATTCCTGATAAATTGGATAGGTAACAGAATATTGATTCCTGGATGTATTCTTTTCTCCAAATAACTACAATCATACCTTTGGCAGAATGCCAAAGAAAAATAAAGAACCAAGACTGAGATAACAATCAGTCTCACAGGATAGAACTATTCAAAAATTAGGAAGAATAGCCTGAATTGTCTTTGCCTTCGAACCAATCTTTAGCCAAAGGAAAATATTATGGAAGAAAATCATTAAACCAATACAATATCCATTTTTTTTACCTCCTGCACGTTCCACATATATATGTGAATGAACTTTAAAAAATATTTACCAAAATTTTGGTCTGAATTTGTTTGAATATGGACTCAGTTTCAAAGTCCAGTCTTCGACGTTTTGTTCCTTCCTTAATAAGTGAACATTGCCTTAGAATTCTGACCCCCAAATCAACACACAGTTTATGATCTGGACTTTTTTGTTGCATGGAGAATGAGCTGACCTGAAAGCCCAAGGTTTTGTGTACTTTGCCAGGAATACCGACCTCTAAACTTCCAAGACTTTGGTATACACTCAGTTTCTGGAAAGATGTGCTGCAGCATGTCTTTTCTTTGTCTAAGAAACTCCTCGGGTGTTAGAATTCCAAGATGCCGGGACTCCTTTACAGATATTTGTGCGGATTTTGATGCTTTCAAACCAATAAATTTGGCCTTTAGGGACCAATCAAAGTGTTCTCCATATTCCTCAAGAATACGTTCCTAGAAAACAGTATAAAATTTTTCTGTATCAAGCAATAAACTGTCCACGTCGAAGATAACGTGAGTGATGCATTTGTATTTTGGGGTTTCCAAATCTCCCATTGTTGCGTTCGCTTCATATTCTGATATGCACAAAGGAAGCGGCCATGAAAAACTTTATTGACTGCGCCTCCAAGGCCATGTGCTAGGGGCTCCTCTGGATCTTCTCTACTCACCCCCTGCGCTCTCTCAACGATCATCACTTGCATGGCATTCTCAGCTGAGCATTCTTTGTTTGCTCTAGTCCTGTGCGTGTAACTGTTTTTTTAATAAGAATAAGCCAATCCCATAAGGTCATGATAAAAGACAATTAAAATGCCTCTCTTTCCAGCTATTAAAAAAAATAAAAAAAATAAAAAATAGATTCACAACTGTTTGCAATGATTTGACAGCAACCTCCCCAATCTGACAATACTTACCTGGAGCATTACAAATTACATACCTGGAGCGTTAGAAATTACAAATTACATACCTCCCCACTGTCGTTATTTTCCATCTGACTAATTCCTGTTGTGTATGTTTTCATTCATGGTGCAACGTGTCGATATTGGAGGCTACGTTTCATGTGCTAGGGTTTTGGCTCTCTTACCTTGATGTCTTTAGGAGCTTTCATGCCACTTCTGCCTGCAACTGCATGAGGATTCCCTAATCACCTTCAAATGCAACATCTGGTGTGTATCCTAACGGCCTTGTAACGCCTCTTTCACTATGCTCCGACTTGCATTTTCGGCAAATCTGTGCGTGCGACTGCATGGGCGTTTTGCTATTATTTTTGCCAACATTCTCCACTTGTTACTCTCCACGATACTAATCATTATAAGGTGCTTGAGACTATTAAGGAACATTGGTAAACAAACAAACTTCTTTTTATTTGGCACCTAGCAGTAATACAATCAGAGCAAGGAGTAACTCCTCGTACTCTGTATGACGACACAAACAATTTGAATTTCATCTCTAGTAAAGGTAGCAGAGCAGATGGTTTGAATTTCTTCCCAACCTATGAGTCACTTAAGGGTAAAAAAAAAATAAAAAAAATCTTGATGATGAAAAGCTATTTAAAGGTATTCACGGTTGCACTGATCACAAAGTTGGTTTGAGAAGCATCACCAGCAATTTCAAGATCAAAAAAATAAACTTCTCTTGATATTCGCATGGTAAGCTTCAGGACAACTCTCACAAATCCAAATAAATTAATGTCAAAAGTTATTATGAACTTCTGCTAGGCTTTTCTAGGGTTAAATCTAGTCTTTCTAGGGTTATGAGATAATAATTTTCAAGAAACTGACAAATATCGCCAAGGATTGCGAAACATTTGATAATTTATTTGTCTTCTATCCACAGCGGGTTGTTACAACCTTCCACCAATTAGGGTGCCATCTTCATTCATAGGTCAATTTACAAACATTACCCCAAAACAAGATGAGCATTCCTCAAAGTATCATCGAGCTCCTTGAAAGGACCAAACATTAATTGTCTCCCTTTAAAATCTGGGTGTTCACTGATAGCCCCTTTTAAATTGTTCCTTAGGCAGTGGCCCAGTCTATTGATATTTATTTTATGTTGCTTCTGCATGACTGATGAGAGAATGGATCTTGTATTTGTCTTGATATTTCTTTTTGTTACCTCTGTGCATCGTTATAGAGAAGGTGGCTCTCTCATAGAGAGTATCGACACAGTGTTTTGATGCAGAAATGAGGGAAGCTCTCTCTTAGAGGGTACTGATCTATAGTTGTTTCGATGCAGAAATGAGGGTGGCTCTCATATAGAGGGTACCGACCCATACCTGTTTTAAAATGTACAGAAAAGAGAGTGGCCTCTCTTATAGAGAGTACTATCCCGTCATTCTATTGAATCTAATGCATTTTTATTGCTAAGAGCCAGAACAACAACCATTTATTGGGCGTTTTGACGAAATCAAACAGTTAAGAAGATAGAAGGAGAAGGAGAAGAACTTAGAAGTTTTTAGGGGAGCAACATCTATGAGGAAGTTATAATGATTACACTGTAGCAGGATAATCAGAAAAACGAGGAAGGATGGTGTGTGCTCTTCCAATAATGAAATGTAAGGCCATTGTGCTGATAGGGGGAATGCTATGGCCTATGGCTTTCCATTAGTTTGTAAGTGTAGAGCCTAAAATCCGTAGTGTCTAGTGAATAGTTAGAGAATAATAATTAGCTGTGTGAGAAATACTTGTAGAGTCCAGGGATCCACGAAATAATGTAGTGTATGTGTTATGTTGTTTTCATAAATTTATTGGGAATAGAGTAAAGTTTTTATTGACTGAGTGATAAAAAGTTTGCATATTGAGTGTTTCATTGTTGAGAGAATTCCCACACTGGAGTAGATTTTGTCAAGTATGATGCCTCCATCGCTATAAAGTCTAATGCAAAAGCCAGGAAATGAATACCATAAGCTGTAAACAAGAAAACAAATCCAATTTTAAAATGAGCATTGAGTTGGCTGAGCATTAAATCCTACCATAGCCATAACAATCTACTGCTATCAGCATAGATAGAAACTAGAAAAGTGACTAACGTATTATATCAAAATACATGTATTGTAATCAGCTATGAACTCAAGTGCATCAAGAGGTGGATATGCAATGTTTAGGTCATTATTGTGCTTCCGAGATTAAAAAAAAAAAAAACGATTTGGATAAACAGGTTTTTCTATTTAAGCTTTAGCAGTAATTTACCAGGTTATGGCCACCTAGATAATAGCTACAAAAAATTGTGAGTGCCAAAATGATAACGACTACCCACATTTATGATGGGATATACCTACAGAACTGTAGTTATGGTCATACGTGGATATGGCGTATGTCAAGGAAAAATAGATTGCACGACGGAACGCCATTACTCTTAAAGCAGACAAATTTATTGTTATCCTTAGATTTCTCTAAAAGCATGAAGCAATCTTTCTATCCTAAACCAATAATGGTGATCTTGATTGGAAAATTTGAAATGAAGTTAACTATAAGTATTGAATAATAAATTAATTACTCATTTATACATTGTAATAAGTGTAAATCTCTTAATCAGATTCGACTACATTGTAATAAGTATAAATCTCTTAATCTGATTCGACCTCATTACCTTCAGGCATATACCTACAATTTAAGGATTATGTGTTCACAATTTATGTAGACATAGAATCAGATAACAATATTCTAAAGAATTAGAAAGAGTATATTTACTCGCATGCAAGTACCTGCGACTTCTTAGTGCTTATCTTCCAGGTTACATCCTTTTATCTTTATACGTGAATATGAAGGAATGATTCTAGATTGTTATTAAGCATAAATATTGGTTAGTAAGCCTCAAGTAAATATTGTTGTTATATTTATTATCTCTTATATGAATATTAGATATTATATAAGAAGATTATAATGCTTTCCTATATGCACTTTTATAAAGGATAAGACAAATTTACCGGTATTAGAGTGAAGGAGAGGTATTAGAGTGAAGGCATGTTCTCCTAAAAGCGTACATTAACTAGAATGCTTTACTAATTAATTTAGTTAGAGATAATTAATTATTCGATCGTGGATTCGAAGTTACCCTAGAAATACTTTGAGATGAATGAGTTTCCAAGATTAACGATGACTTTATTTAAGGTACCTTTAAATAATTATATTTAGGTATAGAAGGAGACGTTGTATAAGAAGAGTCCTCATAGTGGTAGAAGTTAAAGTTACATGGATCCCTCATAAAAAGGTAGATTGTGCTCACACGCTAAAGTAAAATTCAAGCTTATATGTTATCTAGTTTGTATATTTTGTATATTGACACTTATATTGGGGTGAATGGTTGTATTAGAATTTGTTATAAATTTACTTAAATTCTTGTTAAGATTATGTTGGATGTATACACTTATGAAAATAAGTGTTGCCTAAATAAGTGTTAGTAATATCTTTATGAATAAACTAAACTCTTTTTGCTTTAATGATTATGATAGATAGTAAACAATTATCACCTTAGCTAATTATATTTAGTAAAAGGGATCTAATGACTAAACCTTATATTTGATGATGATAGTACAAGTTGATGTTAAACCGTAAAACTAAACTAGATTGCTTACTTGATGATTAAGCATTGAACAACTACATGGGAAAATTTAGATGAATGAGAAATTGCCCTAAAAGAATTCACTCGAAATGAAAGTATTTGTTTTATATTGAGTAGAACTGAGTACACGATGAAACATACTAACACTAGAGAATGACTAACATATGAATTCAAGGCAACTTCAAAATGGATGACACGGGTTATATCCTCAAACAATTAGCACGACATAGTGGTCGTGACTTAGGTAGCTTTGGACACAAAGAGACTAATTATATAAATCCACAATGTAGCTAAAACACTCAACTGAGGAATTGCTCGGAATAAGCTATGGCTATGAGGAAATTTGATGCCCTCCAAACACCATGTGAATAATGGGTTAGGTTAAGAAAGTACTCACACATTCGGCTCCAAATTAGTGTGGAATTTTCCTGAGCAAACTTCCCATATATAGAACACCAGTCGACAGCTACGCAATCACATCCTTGATACATATTTCATGTTGATACTGAGTTAGTATTTTATGGTTTCTTATGGTTTCTGAAGTTAGAGGACACATGTTGCATATTTCATGAAGATACTCATTTTTTTTTCATGTCACTACTCAGTTTTCATGATGCATATTTCATGTGGATGCTCAGTTATTATTGTTCCTAGATGTATAGGACATGTGGTACATGATAAGTTGATTGCAGATATTCAATTGGTAATTCATAGTTTTATTTATGGTTATGTACATGATATAGTGTTATTACATGATGTTTCTTAGAATCATGCCTTATAGACATGTGATTCATGGTCATGCATTATTCATGTGAAATTTGATGTTGTTATTTCTAGCCATGAAATTTATAGCCATGGGTTGTGCATGTGATACTTCTTGATTTTATTTCATGAAGTTATGCTGCTATATAAGATAGATGACGTGTAGAACATAAAATGATATCATAGCTTATCATTGCATCTAGAGATAAATGACATTTGGCACATAAATGGTATGAAAACATGTTGTGATTAATTTTGGTGTTTTACAGCTTTGTCATGTATTAGTGGGGAATAAGAGATTATATTAGATATTTGGTATGACATGTTATCGTCTCATTCTAACCCTTATTTCTCCTCGTAGAATGCATATTTGATATGATGATGGATTATGTGAGTTGTTACTTCATCTTGATAGTACTAATGTTGAAATATGGTAGCTTATCATGGCATATTAGTGAGATGCTTAGTGAAATTATGAAAGTATCATGACCAGTTATGTTATAATGGTAGCACAAAGCACCTAAATGCATTAGATGTTAAACCTGGCATGAATTATCGTGACAATGGCTTATGATGCAATGTAATACAATATGAATGGGTGGCTAGACATTCTTGTCAGCACATGATTCAAGGTTGATCCATGATATTATTATATTGAGAAATGGTTACTAATGATTATTCATTATGACAAGTGCCAGTTGTTCCAAGTGATCCACTCAAATAGCCTGATGAGGCTAAGTATTCTATGATTTCGTGGGAGCCCATAACCACGAATGAGAATGGCTACTATAAATATATTATGGGTTGGGGGACAAGCCCAACAATTATCTCTATGCCAGTAGTGCTTGACTTTTGTACCAGAAGTTGGGAAGGTGGTAGTGCCACACATACTTACCGGAGAACTTCTGATGTGAACAGAGTCCACGGTTGGAGACATACTCACCGAGAGGGAGGTTTATGTAGAAGGACTTCTGATGCCTGGGGCTAGTGCCTTAAGGGTGCTATGGAGGATGTTTAGGCTAGCCTTCCGAGATGCCTGGGGTATAATGATCCTGATATCAGGATCAGGGGTACCGGGAGTATCAGGATCGTGGTACCGGGAACCAGATGTCGGCTAGTACCGATGAGGCCCTAATTCCGGTTAGAATCCGATGAGGCCGTATTATTACCAAAAGTTGGGAAGGTGGCAATGTCGTGGTAACTTCCCGGGAAACTTCTGATGCCTACTATATGATCCGCGGTCAGGTTACAGTAGAGGGCCTGTGCCATGGCGAGCGGGACCATCCGGAGTTGGAGGGGAGGCGTAGGGAGGTTGCTCGGATGGTATGATTCTCAGGGAGAGGGTGAGTAAGGAAAAGAGGAAGTAAACAAACACACAATCATTAATTATTAATTAATTATCTAATGCTTATTTATTTATGAAGCATGATTGTTGATATGGTTGCATACTAGACTCATAGGGAATTACTTAAGAGCATGTTGTAACTTAGAGCATTTGATTGTATTAGTGCGGTTTGGAGACTTCTATGTGGTGGCCACACATATAAATCTCTTAACTTCACAATAGTACTAGCTACCTATACATTCTAGTATTTACTTGATTGATTGATTGAATAAGTATTGTATATATTGCTTGAATATTATAACTTCGAGATGAATTTTCTTGAAGGGGGGGAGTATGTAACAAACCTCATATACAAATATAGGGAATATTTAATATAATAAATATAATGTAATATAATATAATAAAAAGAAACATGAAAAAGAAGTAACAGAAAGCAAATTTTGCATAAAGAAATAAATTAAATAAGAAATTAAGAAATTGGGGGAAGGAGGAGATAAAAGGAGGAGAAGGAGTGAAGAGAAGGGGCTTTTTGTCTTTGGGCATCTTGGAAGAGGAGCTCTGGAGGAGAGGAAAGCAAGATAGCACTGGCATAGGGTTAATTGTTGGGGGCTCGGGGGCCTCAGCCATTGGCTGGGGGTTGATTGGGTGGAGAGTCGTCCCCCCACCTTCAGTTGCACTATTGGAGCTGTCAAGGTAATGGTAGCTATCAATCATCCAATCAGGTATGGATCAATAATTATTACAGCATATTTTCTGTTATTGATGATTAGATCCCCATTGTTTTTGCAGATCTTCTATGCATGTTGTTCTTGTTTGCTTCTAGATTTTATATGATTTTAGATGTTATCAGGTTCTTGTATTGGTTCATAGATCTGCATGCATATTTAATATTATTTTTTTATTTAGTAGGTTTTATGAGTTTTATGGTTCTTACATAATATTTTTAAACTCTCCTGTAATTTGTTCATGATGCTTATGCTTCCTCTTCTCAGAACAGCAATCACTGTCAATGCTATCATGAACAGAATTATAATTACTTTGATCAGATTCAGATGAAGAGTAACTATTATTTTTACCATTCTTTGCTTTCTTACTCTTATGTTTGTGAGACATTGTACCAGAATAAGAATTTACTTCTGATTTCCTTCCTCTTTCATCGTTATGGTATTTCTCCATTAGAATCTGATTTAACTCTTCCTGTGCCTTCATAGTTTGTTCATTCTCTTCTTTAACAGTCCTTATTTCAGATTTTAAATCTTTTATAGTACATAGTAGTTCAGAAGATTGATTATTTAACTCTACATAAATTCCTTCATTACCATTATTATGTGTGTTGTTATTATGTTCATTATGATGAGGAGATCTGTCCTCTGCTGATTCCTCCAGTATATCCATACTTGCAATTTAAATGTCAAACTATTCTGTACAGAAACAAAATTTAAATAAAGTCACTAACTAAGTTTTCTATTTTATTTTTTGTTTTGCGCGTGTGAGCCTATTTCAGGCCTAGAGTTTGAACTCGCGCTCTGATACCACATGTAACATCCCGAAATTCACAAAAAATTAAAATTTTTCAACGTAGCATTTAAAGCATATACTAACTGTGCGGAATTATAAATAATGCTTCTATGTCATTATACTGGAATAAATGTTTGTAACGATCATTCAATGTCATTTTTTGTGTTTTGCTATGAATGAATTTTAAGTCTACTCTAAGATGCTATTGGATGTTTTTCTTGTCTGAACTATATTTTTATATTACCTATGTCAATGCTCAATCAAATATTAATGTTTATAAGCGCTAACTGTTGTTCTTCTTTTGATGATGAAAGGGGTCCTAAGGGTACCCCGAGGCTTACTTAGCATTTATGCTAAAGCATTTGGACTTTCCCTTTCGCAGATTATAGGTAAGGGTGACACATCAGATCAAGTAATACAAATATAATTTAAAACTACACTTTCAGTTAGCCGTCAAAGGTTCTATAATAAATTTCTGAGGTACTTATAACATGACTCGTCTAAGTTTGTATTTGTAAACTACACAACTCATATGTTTCCTTTGTTTAACATTTAAATGATGAAATAGGGTCTTATAGCATATGTTTAGGATAATATGTGATGCAATTATTTGTAAAAACGATATTGTTCCTTTATGGAACATAGGCTAAGTGCATGATACTTTATTTTCCTACAACATGTGAACTACATGCAAATTGTTTTGCGATTTCCTATAATAGATAGACTATATGCTAAATCCATGCTTTTCCTATAGTGTGAACTATATGTATTTCCACATAATTCCTATAATGTAAACTATAAACAAATCCTTTATAATTTCTATAGCCTAAAAACTATATGCATATTATATGTAATACCTATTAGCATATAAACTATATGCAATGGTTTATGCAATGGTCCTATGTACAAATTAATATAATCAAAATGTGAGCATTGTCGTGATCCTTTTAGAACATATGATCGAAGCCTAGATGAATTAATACCATAAATACAAACTATAACTTACCATAAGATTGATACCATGACAGTTTTGCGAGCAATAACTACGTAACAACATGATAAGGACAGGGTAATAAAGTTGTAATGGAATCTGTGTTGGCAGGCATTCGCATCCAAACCTTGGCATTTATTACTCCTATCTACCAGCTAAGTGGAATATCTCGGTGGTTGCCATCGTGGTGCTTAACACGTGAAGGCATTGTGATAAACAGTCAATGTGGTCAAACTGTATGTGATTTAGTTTGAAAGTCATCCTAACTGGTCTCCATTGTGGCAATGGTTATTAAATATGGTTTTAATGTAGTTGGTGCTTCGAATTACGATGTGTTATGAAGTATGATCCCCATCGTTGATCTTATGACACTCTCGGGTTTTGGGAATTAACCGTAATCCACCACTAAGTCTTGATGTGATATCCCTCCTTTATGACCTATTTTGATCTTTATTTTATTATTTTTTTAATTGTAAATTAACGACGGGTGCAACTAAGCACTAGGCAGGTGAAAAGTGAGGGGCAAGATGGCTTTCCAAAAACTAACTATAGATGATAGGTATCATCTTAGTGCCACAGGCACTTGAGGAAGAGTGAGTTTACGGGTAAAACCCTAAAAGTTATAAGTGTCATCTTAGGTTATCAAAATCCTAAGTTAACTTTAAGTCCTAAATAGGTTTTCCAATAAAGTTATTATTGTTACAAAACAATGAGAAACTCCTACAACTATCCTTTAGATAAAGTGCTTATATATATATATATATATTATATATATATATCCTACTTAAGGTAAAGGAGTACCTATTGGATAATACTAGTATTTCAAGTTATATAAAAACATGAGGTTAATAATGAAGAAAATTTATATGACAAGATTCATATATATAAAATAAAGATATGTCTACATTACCTAGGAAAACTATCAAAAGTACATTTAAGGATATCGAGATATAGTATCGTAAGGAAATTGATTGCAAGGTTCACTAAATAAAGAGTGGATCGTATAAATGTTATTTTCTTATTAAAAATGAGACTATTAAGTAATTAGAACAATTATAAGAAATCGATGTTAGTTTAATAATGCAGTTACATACAACGTAACGGAACGACTAGTCCTTGATATGGTTATTATGAGAAGGTGGATATTGGGGAATCTTGTTTCCATCATCCTTGCTCCAATTATTTCAAAACTGAGGTGAACTTTGTGGCAAACTAAACTGCCGACCTATTTTCAAAATTTGGAGTTATGATGCCAAACGTGGCCATAGGTTCTGGTAGTTTTTCTGGAGAGTTTTTAGGAGTTGTCCCCGGAGTGGAAGCACAACTCACCGAGGCTACCACCATGGTTTATGGGGAAGCTACCATTTGTCGCGGGGGAAGATCGCTGTAATTGATTTTGGGGCGTTGTATGGCCTTCGGGGAGAGGAGAGGAAGGGAAGGGGGAAGAGTTCGGGGATTTCATACGGGATTTTGTGCACTCCTTCCGGGATGGTTAAGATCTCGATGCTGTTTTTTTTTGTTTGGGGTTTTTAAGATCTATGGGGATTTGATACAGCGAGGACGGTACCTACCCCTGCCGGGCATTTTCTTGCCTTGTCAATTTCATACATAGGATATATTATGCCTCTGCTGGAGAGGGGGGTTCGCTTATCTGGAAGATGGATGTGGATCCTGGGATCTCTGTGAATTGTTTATGCCTGGAAATGCCAGCTAATTTTCCTCATATATATATTTGGATCTTTGGAGAGGTTCTTTTTGGAGGTTTTGCGATATGAGGACCGCAAGGGAGAGAGAGAGCTATTCGACGCTGAAGAGATTGGAATCGTTTCCATCTCTCTGAGTACTATGGTCCTCTCTGCGAATGCTCTGTATTTGAAAAGAAACTCTGTGTTGGGCATTCGATAAGAGAGCTCTGGCGAAACATAACTTGTTTACGGAGTAAGTTTTCCAGTTAGCGCATGCGGTTTGGCTGTGTGATAGTTTTTCCCATCAACGAGTGGTCCGCTTCGGGACTATGATACTAATGCATGGTTTGGCAGAGAGAAGCGAGACAAAATCAAAGTTTTGTTTCAGCTTGAGTCAAAGAAAAGGAAAACGAAGTGAGCTCGGTGATGAGAGAGCAAGGTTAATTGTACTGGAGCTCTGAAAGTAAATAATGAGAATCAATCCCGGGGGGCAGTACACCTTTGCGTTAAGGTGAGTGAATTCACTGTCCTGAACATTTCATTTACAAGTATCGATATTTCTGTGTGACAAACCAGCGTGTTAGGTGCTAAGGCCCGAAACCTTACATTAGTCTGAGATATAGTTACTTGATTAACAAGGTTGTATTACACCCGCATGGATCTCTGTTTTTCTTTTAAACCTTTGATGTCGCTGTCGTTTTGTTCAGGCCTTTCCTAATTATTGGGTTGCGTAGACAATTCAAAGAAAAACCTGATCATCGAATAGTAGTATATGAAGCTCTGTTTAAGTGATCCTTTATGAAAACATATTCTTTGGGAAATCCTGATTTCCCTAGGGTAGAGTTAACTTCAGTTTTAACCAGCGCATTAGAATTTTAGGTTTGAAACTTCAGTTCTCAGTTTCCTTTTCATGAATTGCTGCGATCTAACTAGGTAAACGTATATTACTGTTGGTTTTCTTTGTGTTAAGTAAAATGCAAGGAGTCCTGTACATAATCCCTGTCCTTTTAATAGAAGTATTACTCTGATTGATAAGTCTTGTTTTATAAAAACGATCTTTGTACTGTGACTATGTTTTGGCGGACTCCGGTAAGAATTTACATACTTGTATGTATGCCCTTGTATTTTATGTTTTCAAAATAGAAATCCCAAACCTTTCCGACTTGGGTAAATACTTTTTGTGAGTAGAGCAAAGTAGGACGGCTCTGAATGAAAGCCCCATCCCAAGAAAATGAATTCCTCATTTATAATTGTGCAAACGAAAGAACGGATCTCAAAACTTTTAATAATTCGAGAACATGGTGTAACTCTGCTGGATCGGTGATATCGATCCTCATTAGCTCTTAATAGATGTGTTTTTCTTGGTTAATACATTGGTGGTTAAGGTTGGATTGATAGATCCGGTGAACCCTTTCCTTTTTGTATTGTTTTATATTTTCCTCAAGACCTTTTCATTTGGCCTGGATACGTAAAGCTAAAATCTAGATAGATAATGTCAGTAATAGAATACTTTGGCCCACAAAGGCTTTAGGCTTGGTGGAGACCATTGTTAAATTTTAGCAACACTATTGCATTTCTAAACCATTCGGGTTTAGCCTTAAAAGTACAATTCTTGATTTGTATCTTTCCCTTTTCTATCCTTGCTTATAGTTTTAAAGAAATATCAGTTAGTTCACTGGAATGCACCTAAAGTGCATAACTCTCTACTATAGCAAATAAAGTAAATTAAAAAGTGAACTTTAATTTAGGTGGGTTAGCAACAATTTTTGTTTCACTTTGTAAACCTCTATTTTTGAGTAATAAAAAGATTTGACCCCTCCCCTTTTGTGGACGTAGCCCAAGATGCGAAGGTCCCTTGTATTCATGTAATGTTGAGGATTGTCGTAGTAGTTAATCTCCGTATTATAAGCTGTAGGAGAGCAGAAAAGAAGTATCGCAACAATGATGTTGCAAGTTGTAATCCTTATTGGGATATTTTAATAAATGATACGATAACAGTTCTGGTGGACGTAGCCCGAAGAGTCGGGTGAACCATGTATATTGGTGTTGATGTCTCTACCTTTTATGCATCTTGTATTATCTTTTATGCATCTTGTATTATCTTTTATGTGTCTTGTATTTTGTTTCATGTGTCTTGTATTATGATACTGATGGCCTTGTTGTTATATAGATGTATAATGGTACCTTATCAAAATGATTCTTGGTGAAAAGGTTATTCCTTGTTACATGTTGTTCGTGGATATGAAGGTAATTATTGTTTAAAATTCAGGAAGATTATAATTATTATAAGAGTTCCATACAATGTTATGAACAAATACATTTGGGGTATCCTCGGTTTTGGATTGGTTATTGAATAATCCAAGTAATCTGTTAATGATCGATATAAAGTACAATGGTGTTATTTTGTATATAGAATTGTTCCATGATAACGAAGTCCATAGACATGTTTATAATGTTAGGTAAAAATTACGATGTGGAAATTATATTATATTTATCTTTAAAAAGTTTTGGAATCTACTAAATTTTACTGGCCTCATGATTTGGGGTATGTTACACTTGAAGTTGTTGTTCCTGGGCATTCATTGTGAGTTGTTGCTTGCTCAGTGGAGAGGCCGACAGGCCTCAGAAAAATCAGGGTTTCGTTAGCATGTTTTGGGAGCTTCTCCCACGATTTGAAACTGTGACATGTGGGTGTTTTCTGATACCAGTTGATAGTTTTTAAGAGCCGAGATTTACTGTGAGAGTTTGCAGCAATTAGAATGATGTTGGAAGGGCTCCAGGGCTGATGGTAATCTTGTGTGTAGGTTGAACCGTGGTCAGTTTTCTTGTATGTTAAGTGGTAAATCTCAGAGTTGTCTTCAACCTTTGTTGCGTTCAGTAGTGAGGTGGTGGCTACGGTTTAACAATGGCTACGACGTCATTGCTCCAGAAATAGATATTTGAAGGTAATGTTCAGGTTTCGAAACCTGTTTCCTTCTAAATTGTTTATGAGTTGCAGTTGTTGTTATTTTTCTTAATGAATATTCTTTGGTGATACTTTTTTGACCATACATTGCTTGTGTGGCAGGTTCCTTCGGCTTTTGGTTCTCGATCTTGTGTTTGAAAGATGGCAATTGTGCTGAACTGGTAAGCTTCGGAGGTTTCCCTGATGGCTTTGGTTCGTGTCTGTTGGTCCTTCTTAGGTTCTTAGCTGAGACTTTGTTTTAAAAGTATGACTGTGGAAGGTGACCACCATTATGATGTTTGTGAGCTAACTGGCAGCATGGGGAGGATGAAAACCTCAACCCACTTCGGCGTTAAGCCTGTAGTGTCTCTCTGTGTAGAGATTTTTGTAATGAAAGTGACACAGCCGAGAGGATTTACCCTCGGCTATTCTGGTTTAACAAGTAATGTGGTTCCTCTAACTTGATGATGTTTACATGTGCTGAAGATTGTGAGCGATGTTCCAGGTTATATGATAATTTATTGTTTTTGCCTACGAATTGTTGTGTGTAAAAGTTGGCCAAGAGTTGAATGTTTTAAGTCTTAACTTGTGCATTCGAAACCCTGGACCTATTTAGTTTAGATGATAGTTTTTTTGGAAATTTTGAGAAGTTGAAACTGTAAACTGAGGCCTAGTCTCGTTCGTCTATTTGGTTTTTATGCAGATGATGGTTTCAATACTACGTTTCATTTTCGATTGAAATCTGTAGGTGAAATGTAAAAATAATTACTTGCAGATGAACTCATTCTCGAAGTTTCTATCATTAAAAGTTGAATTGTTTACTAAATGTAGTAGGATATGTAGCTAGGGTTTTGGGACGCTATCGAATTGGACTTCTATCAACCATAGAAATATTTGCTTACTCGGGCAATGATGAAAGAGATGAGGGTTAGTTAAGATCTGTTACTCAGAATGTTGTATCAAAAGAAATTGTTTTTCAAACATGAGTAATGGCATTCATTTTGTTACAGTATAAATATATTACTCAATAACTAGGGAAAATCTTAGAAAATCCCTTGCAGAGTTTTGGAAACAAAACATAGAAATGTTAAACCCTTATTTGAATCTTATTGCTACAAAAATAGGAATACTAAGTGTATGATTACTATGAATATTTCTATGTTTGTTTCACAACTATTTACATTTCAAAAATAATGATGAATGCCCAAAATGATGTTTGTATAGTATAATCTTTGAAGTGAATGAAAAGGAATACATAGTGTTTATCTACTGTAGGATGACAGTTGATTTTCAGTGAAACCTTAGGTTTGAGTAGAATCATATATGTTACTTCTGTAGCTATGATAAAAGAAATATTACCTTGCGTGTAATATGAAATGCTGTTATGTTTTCAGTCTCTAAACTTATATAATTTATTTTACAGACTGTGACTGTTAAGGAATAATAAGAAAACACAACAATCTTAGTCAATTCAATCATTCTATATTATGTCTATCAATTATCTATCTTAATTCTCCTTCTCTGCACTAGAGTACTATACAGAAAATAGTATGGGGAAAAATACAGATAAGTTATTTGTTCAATCATTTCATTTACTTAATCATCATTACAAAAAATCATAACTAGATAAGAATTCAAAACAATTACTTCTGTATAATGATAACTTATGAATACTAAATTAACAATTGCAAAAAATAATTTAACTACTTAGAGGCTAAAATAACAAGTAGAACCTATAACTGTAGATAAGGTGGACAAACACCCAAGGAGGCTTGTTCCTCCCAACCTTCTCCAGAAGAAGCAGCCAATCTACTTGCCTCATTTGGACCCCCGAGCCTGTTCACTGAACCACTAGGTAGAAGACTCTGTGTAGAAGCAAGGCACTCAGAAATTGTACAGGAAGCAAACTATTAAGACTTGCTCCTCATCTTTTTAGGACTCTGCACTCGGTAGTATAACTCTACACTCAGTAGTATAACTCTGCACTCAACAGTATAACAGACAGTTTTACACCATGATAAAAAACTAGTATATCCCCTCATCGAATCTCTTGGGTGCAAGCAGCAAAACCCCAAGGTGAATTTCCTCGTCAGAAAAAGTGATGAACCTCAATCCAAAATTTGATGGCTCTTAAAAATATTTCCTAGGTCTTTAGTGGTGAGTTTTCAATAAATGAGCCTCAAGCTCCAGTCTCATCTTTCAGAGCACTAAGACCACAATTCAAGGGAGTTGTCCCATACCAACAGTTATTTACTTGCCTCATGAAGCTTCCATTTGTCCATTGATTTCTACCCTAGATTCAATTCCACCTAGTGGGTCAGTAAACACTCTTTCAACAGTCTCCTTAGGTGTTTTTCTCCTATTTAATTTATTAAATAATAAAATATTGTTCAAATTACAGTCATCCTTGGACACTTGTCCAATATAAAACTTTACAATAAAAGTTAAGATAATGTTTCCAACATAAAATGTTTTTAATCAAAAAGGGGTATGTTACACGGTATGTCTCTCCTAGGAGAGGCTTGAGAATCCCAAACTATAACCAGAGGTAATAGAATCAGTTATAAGGGCCCTCAGTCTTCGCTATTCAAACACAACTATGATTTCCGACCCCTATCTAACTCAGGATACTCACAAAATAACCGTTGCAAGTACCCTATGTGATACCTAGGTAAAGCTAATATGGCCACCACGTATAACCAATGCTTAGGCGAATAGGCACATGTGGGATCCATTGTATGGGAAGGGTAATTAAGCCCGAAACACAAGAGGGTCAAATCCCCCAAGAGTCCCCAGATACGAACAAATCCTGAAAATATCTCCCACGTTCAAACAGTATTGGAGGGCTATCTCCACAACCAACCTCCCGTGACCTCGTTCTTAACTCTGGTTTTAGTAGAGCACCCTGAGAACACTGATGTATACCATGGCTTTCACCACTGCCTGGTCAGACACATAATGTGTGGTTAATAGTCTTGTATTGTTAACTCACAATGATCTATTCCAAGACTCTAAACCTATACTAGTTGGTGCACCCTAACAAAGAAATGTTCTAATCAATTCTTTAGTTAAGCATTAATTTTAATGGTTGTGATTACTCAAAGGATATGGTCGTGAAACTAATGATGTGAAAAGACTCAATAATATGCACACCCGGAAAACACTAGACTCATCTATACATAGAAACAATTATGCCACTATATGACAGTCAAACCAATGTTTCGTTTTTAGAAATAAAAAATACAATCTCTTTATAATTTCATTCACAAGCAAGTCCTAATGAAAACACAAGCACTCTGATGCAAAATGCATATACATAAAGCAATTTTTTTTTGTATTTTCACTTATAAATGAAATGAAAATGCAAACAATGTTTTTGTATTTTTCAATATAAATGAATGAAAAATGTAAGTGGAATCAAACTTTTCAGAAAAAATGCATAGCATGCAATGCAGACAACCTAGCAAACTCCAAAAAGAAATACTTAGTTAAGCTAATGAGCTATGAAAAGAAAAAATGGTTGGAAACCAAATTCTCAAAAACTAAAGAAAGAGGAGTTTCTAGTGAGTAAAAGGGCATGGAACAGTCAAAATATAGGCCTAATAAGGCTTAGGAACACCCAAAATTCACCCAGCAACAACCAAAGATCACAAACAAGACAATCATGGGTTTGTACGTGTTAGTTTTTCAGAATTTTCAATCTGATCTAAGATCTTAACTAAGAGAATAACATGTATAGCATATCTACAACATATCAATCATGGACATAATAATGCAAGCACACAAGAGACACAGAGTTTCACTAGGGAAAACCAAGAAGGTGAAAAGCCCCGCAACTTCCTTAGAGATAGAAAGAGCAATGATACAACCAAAGTACAAGAGATAGTCTTCTCCTAGCAGTAGATCCTCCTCCTCACAAGTGCACCACTTTCCGAATGAGAGAAGTGTGTGTAATGAGTGATCAAATAGAGATCTCTTGATCTCTATTTATACTTGTCTTGTCCTTCCTAATAAACTAATGGGGTCGACTTGTCTGGCTTAGCCTAATAACCTATGGTTAACTTAATCTGGGCTGACCCCACACTTGGTGGTCTAATAACCCTTTCACCCACATGACTCATACCGGGCCATTCCCATCAAGGTGGTCTTATAACCCATTAAGTATAAGTTGCGACACTTACAATATAAATGACGACACTTCCGTATAGAGGAATAATAACATCTCTATAGGAATACAAACACTTCCGTATAGAGGAATAACATCTCTATAGGAATACAATACACATGGGTAAAATACATTCCGAAGTTACATATACATCAACACTCCCTCTTAACTAGGAAGGTATTTCTCGACACAGATCTGCTAGCACAAGTCTTCTTCTCTGGATCATCATCAGTGAATCATCGTCCTTGAATCATCATCATCGTCACTGCTGCTGCTATCTCAATCAATCTCTGATCTACTCGTCATAGGAATTTCTACAGAGCCAGTCCTTTTTCATACTGGATGTAGGCCCACCACTTGCAGGTCTTCATGATCACTAGCCATACTGTGGAATCCTTGGGAATTATTACGTCCATCACAAAACCTCGCAAGAGCATCCCAGGCTGTTACGAGTACACATCTCTACCTGTAGGATCTCCCAAGATCTTTTACATGTGACTATCACAAAACCTTAAAAGAGTTTCTTGCCAAGCATGATCTCTAAAGAGCATCTGAGGCCTTTTTCATCCTATCCAAATATCTAGGACTTATTTACATGTGACCCCCACCACAAAACCTTAAAAGAGTGTCTTGCCAAGCAAGATCTCTAAAGAGCATCTGAGGCCTTTTTCATCCTTTCCATATCTCCAGGACTTATTACATGTGGTCATGGCAATGCCTCGAAAGAGCATCTGAGGCCTTTTTCATCCTGTCTAGATCTCCCAGGTTTACTTATATGTCCTCTCAGAGCAATGCCTCGAAAGAGCATCTGAGGCCTTTTTCATCCTGTCCAGATCTCCCAAGTCTGCTTATATGCTCATCTGCACAACCTGTCCACGGCCACAGAGTATCAACCTGATAATCACCATACATCATCCTGATTTCATCATCACATGATCAACCTGATCATCATCACTGCATCGTCCTGATGCATGTAATCTGGAGAAACATCATGAAGCTCATCATCCATGATCGTCCTGATCATACAATGCATCCATCTGATGCATACCAAGTATCTACCTGATACATATCATCATACATGATCCACCTGATCATACAATGTATCCATCTGACATATATCAACATACATGATCTGCCTGATCATACAATGTATCCACCTGATACATATATAGATACATGGTCCAAGCATCCAACATGATGCATATACATATACATGATCCAACTAATCATAACAAGCATCCAACATGATGCATATACATATACATGATCCAATTGATCATAACAAGCATCCAACATGATGCATATACAGAGCAGTAACTGGAGCATCGTCTTGATGCTCATCATCCAGCGCTTACATCCACAGCCATGGGAAGGATCCTCCTCTCACCAAGCTTAGAATGGCTCCTACAAATGTGTCCATCACTTCTTCCTCGAAGTGTCGTCAATCTGAAGAACACCAAGCCTCTCTTTCAAGTACTCAAACTTCACTCTGGCTAGTGGTTTCGTCAGCACATCTGCAACCTGCTCATCCGTCGCAATATACAGGAGCTTCACTGCTCCTCTCTGCACCATATCCCTGATATAGTGATATTTGATCTCAATGTGTTTCGACCTGTCATGGAACACCGGGTTCTCAGACAGCTTCACACAACTCTGGTTGTCACAAAAGATACTAGTAGCCTCCAGCGGGAGATCAAATAACTCAGACAGTAGCTTTCGGAGCCATACTGCCTCACAACTAGCCGAACAAGCTGCAACATACTCTGCCTCGGCTGACTTAGTGCTACGCAGGACTACTTCCTGCTAAACCGAGAGATCACACCTGATCCCATACTGAAGCAGCACCCAGATGTGCTCTTCCTATCTGCAGCACTACCTGCCCGATCTGAATTAACATAACCCTGCAGGTTAAACTTTTGATTCGCACCATACTTGCGCCCATAATCAATTGTACCCTTCAAGTACCTAAGAATATGCTTTACAGCAACCAGGTGAATACCTCTGGGATCTGTCAAGAACTGGCTCAATGTGTTCACCGCAAAGCAAATATCTGGTCTAGTGTTCATCAAGTACAACAAGGACCCAATCATCTATCAATACACAGTGAAATCAACCGGATCAGATGAAGCATCACACAAAAGCTTCAGGTTCGATGCCATAGGTGTGGCCATGGCCTTGCAGTCCATCATCCCAAACCTCTTCAGGATCTCTACTACATACTTCCCTTGTCCAAGGAAGATCCCATCTGCACTCTGCCACACCTCCATGCCTCGAAAGTAGTGCATCATACCCAAGTTCTTCATCTCAAACTCAACAGCAGGCTTCCACTGCGTGTCGGCAATCAATCTATCCTCACCTGTAACAAACAGGTCATCCACATACAATAGTAGTATCACTGGATTGTCTTCCTCAACCTTGTAGTAAAGGTTGGAATCCTCTTTACTCTTGGTAAAGCCCAAACTAGATAGGAAGCCATCTATCCTTCCATACCAGGTCCTGGGTGCTTGTTTCAAACCATACAGGGCTTTCTTCATACATATGACTTCCTTTCATGTGTCTCAAAACCAAGTGGTTCTCCACATACACTTCCTTTTCGACTACACCATACAAGAAGGCTGTCTTGAAATCCATCTGGTGTATCTTCCACTTCATCACGGCAGCCAGAGAAATTACTGATCTAATGGAAGTGTATCTGGCTACATGTGCAAAGGTTTCTTCATAATCAATCCCTTCTTTCTTGGAGAAGCCATGAGCTACAAACCTCGATTTATATTTTTCTATGTTGCCATCTGCAACATGCTTGATCTTGTAGATCCACTTGGAATTTATTACAGACTTCCCTTCAAGTATTGGGACTGCATCCCAAACATCTTCATGATCGATTGGTACTCCTTGATCATGGCATTCTTCCCAGATCCTGGGAACTTCAATATCTTCAATATTTTCAATAGATAACTTTGTTGCTGAACAAATGTTGTAATCCTTCTTTTGTGGGTGATGGTATACGATCTTTCCTACAAACCAAGTTAAATTGCATGATTAGAAACATCTCATAGTTTTCAGAACAAATTCTTACACATAAAGAAATATGTCATACAGTCATGCAATTATCTTAGCCAATGCTTCAATACAACATTTATCCATATCCCATAACTTTCTAGATGCCTTCCAATCTCTACCAGAACATTGTTAAGAGTGTGCACAACTCCCAACATGTCAACAAAGAGGTTTCATTCTAGATAAGTAATAATGGAATGTTGTACAATTCCATAGGCCACTTACCCATCACATGCATATTAGTAGTATATTGTTCATTAATGCAATTATTCTAATATGCATAATACACACCCTATGTCTAGGAACATAAGCATATACATTATTGAACAATATTATTTAAACAAACAAATATTAAAATACTTATCTTTGTTTGGTTGTAGGGTTGACTCCCTCTCAGTCTTCACTTCCTTTCTGCAACTCTATTCTGATGTGGATTGTGAGAAGTGGTCAACTCCCTCTGAATATCTGCATCCTTGCAGAAACTACTAGACTGTGCTCCCTCTTGATCTTTGCTTCCTTGCAGAAACAACTGAAGTGTGCTCCCTCTCGATCTTTGCTTCCTGGATTACCTGTTCTTGACCCTGGACAACTATGCATGCTTAAGTGTGCACTAGTGTCATGAAGATCTCATACATAATCATACATTCATTAGTATAATCTCAATACTATCAAAACACAATAATCTTAAACATGTATAGTCATGATCATTTTATACACAGATAATATATTACAATTCTTTTACTCATGCATATTCCTATTTGACCATAGGACTTTTCTGGTTAGTCATATCATCAATCAAAGTAAGAAGCATAATATGCCTAAGCCCATGATTACTTCAACCTATAACTTCATGAATAATCATAATCAATCATGCCAAGTATACTTATATAAGAGATCCTAACATAAGGTAGGATTCTAACTTGATATAGGAAAAACATACCTAGATTAGCATGTTAGCTAGTTATGTCTAACATACCCACATAATGTCTTCTTGTTCCTTTTAAATACTTGTGCTAGTAACCTGCATAACTCATAAGTTAAGCATTGTAGAACCAAAAATATACATACCTCATAAGTAGAGATTCTATGCAATCCATGACTATGGATGAGTCTTTGTCTTCATGTCACCATGGTCATGTGTTCTTGAACTAGAACTTTCTTGATGTACCTTTCATGTTAGTGGAAAACATAAACCTCATACAACACCACAGTGCATTAGTACAATCATAAATGTCATAACCCTAATCAATGAGTGTCTTCTATCACTCACATGCATTCATCCTTTTACTAGGGTGATAAGACAAGTCAAAACTTAAACAAGATTGTACTAACCTTAAAAATATGAAAACAAACATATCATAAACTTAATCATGAACTGAATTTGAAACATACCTATAAGTCATACCTATCGAGATTGCTTGTAATCTTCTTTTGTAAGGCCTTAGCCTCATCTCCCTCTCAAACAGGAACTTCTTCACTTATGCAAGTTATCAATCCATTCTCTTCTAGGATTAATCCAATCCACTTGATTTGCAAGAACTAGATCTGGAGCTGGATTAGGGTTTGTCAAAGAAACCCTAAATATTCAAACTTTGAATTTCAAACTTCTGAAAGGATAGAAAGATGCATCTTAATGAGCTGATCAAGCCGGTATACTTAGAATTTGAAAACTGCAAAGTTTCACCCCTCAAAATTGCTTTTGAAACTTCTGGATCTTCTAGACAGGATCCCAAACTAGGGTTTGATAAAGCCCACCCTTATTACCATCCAAACGTTTCGATCCAACGCTCTAAACTTTTATTTTTCTGAGGAGCTTCAATCCGTGGTTACAAACTTCAAAAATTCCAACTTTTGCAGAAGCCCTAAATTTCCACCTTTCCGATCAAAATCCTGAACTAGGGTTTGATCAAGCCCAACCTTCTACCCAACCAAAAAATTTGATCTTGGTTTCTAAATTTCGATTCTGATGAGTAGCATTCAGCCGTGGTCTTCGATTACAAAAATACCAACTTTCTCCGAAACCCTAATTCGCAGATCCATGAATGAAGGTGCTCAAAATCCAATTCTGTTTTGATAGAAATATGCACCTGATTGTTTCTGGTGCAACTCCTAAATTATGAATCCACAGGGTTGTAAACTTCTACATGTGGTAGCCCGATCTGTCATCTTTCCAACCCCATAGGTCTGACCTCAATTGGATTCTTTGAGAGAGAGTTATGCCAAGTGTCGCAACGTGACCTGTTTATGGTATAAAACAGGAGATCAAACTTGTATGGAGTGCCACGCATCACTGGTTCACTTTCAGCCCCTGAACCTTCATCCTGTGAAAGTACAGTCTGTTCCCTACCTGTCACTTTTTACTAAATTTCATTTGGAGCTTCCTAGCCCAAGTTATGACCTTTTTTCCTAGGTCACTTGTTTATGACTCAGATTTAGAAGAGGCAGAAACCCTAGATTGTACAGATCATAAAACACAAAGTACAAGGAATTAGAAGTTTTCCTTTAGACACAAGGTACATGGGGATCTGATATTCGACCTATAAAAGTTTCCGATTTGAAAACTTTTCCAAAATGGATTTATAGTGAAAGTGCTACGATGACTGGTTTTTTCTATATCAAGCCCTAGCATCGCAAGTGCAACAAGTGTCATACATGCCATACCATGCCTTCTTTTAGGCTAGCTCTGATACCATGTTAGTTTTTCAGAATTTTCAATCTAATCGAAGATCTTAACTGAGAGAATAACATTTATAGCATATCAATCATGGACATAATAATGCAAGCACACAAGAGACATAGAGTTTGACTAGGGAAAACCAAGAAGGTGAAAAACCCTGCAACTTCCTCAGAGATAGAAAGAGCAATGATAGAACCAAAGTACAATAACCCATGGTTAACTTAATCCAAGCCGACCCCACACTTGGTGGTCTAATAACCCTTTCACCCACATAACTCATACCGGGCTGACCCCATCAAGGTGGTCTAATAACCCATTAAGTATAAGTTACGACACTTACAATATAAATGACGACACTTCCGTATAGAGGAATAATAGCATCTCTATAGGAATACAAACACTTCCGTATAGAGGAATAACATCTCTATAGGAATACAATACACATGGTAAAATACATTCCGGAGTTACATATACATCAACAGTACGCAATTGTTCATATAACAATAGTGTGTATACACGGGCTATTGTACTAACAGTAGTGCATCCACGCAAGATAAGCAAGGCTGAGTCACGTACAGGGAAAGGTAGGTGGACCAAGAATGAATCCAAAGACCAAGAAAAATTAAGATTTTCTATGCAGACCCTAACATCCAATCCACGGACACAGAAACTTGACAGAACAGAGACTCAAAATAAGGAAAAATGCCCAAAATACCCAAAATGGAGGTTCTTCCCCAGCGGAGTCGCCATTTCTGTTATGGAGAAAAACTTCCTTTGGCTTGGGATAGACCACAACAGACATATGATTACCAGAAATCAACTCAATTCCCAATGCATCCTATATAAATGTAAATGATAAGATGTGGAATAAAAGACCAACCTTCAACCGGACGTTCGATGTAGATCCCTGTCGAGCTTTCAAATCTCTACACTTGAACCTACAGCTTAGTCTTAACAATAAACATAAGTAAGTGCATATAATGTATGAAATATGTTAGCATAAACAATAGCATAGTCAATGATATAATAAGCAGAATTTACCCAATGATATTAATCAACCATTCACAAGATCAACTGGATGAGAAAATGAGTATTTCTATTAAATTGAACAAGAAGTACATGATACAACCTCTTGTCGGCAACTCATTTGAACCGAGAACTAGGTCCCTCCACTTGTGTCTCCACCACTTCAATCCCCCATGCAATGGAAAACTCACGAGTAAAGGAAGGAGTCCTTCACCAGATATGGAAGAGTTTGGTAGGTGACGTAAAAGGTTCACAACAACTAGGATCAATGGATGTAGACTCAAGCTATGTAAAAAATCCAATACAATTTCGATGTTCTCTCTTTCTCCTGTTTCCATGCACCATTAGAGCTCAATATATAACCCTCCAAAGGTAGGTGAAAGGTCGAATCGAGTCGTTTCGGGATACATGGAGGTCCAAAGGTCACAATGGCCGCTTTTTGGAGTAAGAAAATAGAGTTTTTATTATTATTTACCATTTAAATTGATGTATGCAGGCTATAGTGTTACAACCCGCGTATGTGTGAGTTGTAGTCAAGCAACTCGCGTACAGGAACAAAAATAGGGAAACGGAGGTTCCTGGAGGACAAAAAGTGGTTCGAAGTCAATCAAATGAATAACAGAGTCCAAAGAGTATAAATGCTCACAAGGTGGAAAAATACGCTATAACACCCACCACAAAGCCAATAATGGATCAACCCATTTAATGGATCAAGAATAATAAATTCCCATTTTTATAAATAATAATTTCATTCATCATACAATTACTATTCTAGAATTGTCTACTAATAATACATTAGAGAAACATGAAATGGATTCATCACAATCCAAATCTTTTCATGAAATTACACATTAAAGACCACACATATTACCCTAAAATCCTTCAAATTCAATCAAGGTCAAATGGTTTTAAATATACAACCACATATCAAAATTGATTTAAGGATTTCAATTTAGGATTTCCTTCACATACTTAAATACCATAGATCCCCCAATATAATAGACTCAATTAGCTTAATATAATAGAGGTAATAATAGACAATCAACTTGTTATAGAGAATTCTCCATCATTTTCAAACATTTCTTAAACAATTTAATCCTACATCAATAAGTCATACACCACATGTCCATATTTCCACATGACATAACGTAATTATTCAATCATGTCCAAGAATTCAAACATTTCTTAAACAATTTAATCCTACATCAATAAGTCATACACCACAAGTCCATATTTCAACATGACATAAAATAATTACTCAATCATGTCCAAGAATCTTTAACCAATCATTCTTAACAATTAACAATGTTTTTACGAGATCGTGTTTAAACTCTTATTCTAGTTCCCATACATTACTTGTAAAATTACATTTGCAGTCAACATTCCATAGTTGAAAGATAACAGTTTTCAACTTTTTTCAACTTTTAATAAAGTTCTCATTACCAAATAATTATCGAATCAATTTCAACATGCTAAAATACAATCATTTTATTAATGACATCTCAGCCTCAATGCCATCTTCTTACACATTACCAAATAAAACACCAAGTCATCATGCCATCATCCATATTCAAGCATACACAATTATAAACACAAGCTTATAAAACATAAATAAAAATCTGACACCTCAAGATCATCGTCATAGTTCTCAATATAAAAATATATTGTACACAACATTTGACATGCACAAAACAAGTATAAATCTCTATTCATCATCATTAAATCTTACACAATCATCTTCCACATAGAGGATAAAATGATTCCATGGGTATCCTATAGTTATCTTAACCATGATCAATTCAATTCCGATATGGTTAAAAACATCGCAATGGAATGTTGTCCTCAATTATTCTTTCATGGTCATATTTCGACATTTTCCATTTTCTATTTTTTCTATTTTTTTCGATGGAACTTGTACTAGGTTTATTCGAGATGCACATGCTAAATGACTATATTGACAACATATAACATCAAGTTCATAATCTTGAAAATAGACATAATTTTCAGTCATATGGGTTTGTTGAAAAAAATAACCTTTTAAAATGATGTATCCTCTCTCATATGTAAATCCTTTGTCATCGTAGTCTTCCAATAACTTCATCTTTCCTTCCGTTCATTGCATCAAATAATATTTCAATTTTTCTTTGTTGTCTAAAGGTGCAATCACAGCGAAAACATCTCCTGTGCAAATTACAATTGATGTCATGGTTTTTAAATCAATTAAATTGAACATATGCATATTAGGTGATGGATGTAACAATGAAAAATCAACAAAGAATTTGTAAGTTCTATATATATACATAATTTATATGAAATGAACAATCATTGTTCATAGTTTATTTCAGTACCTTCTCTAATAAGATGTGAAATTCTATTGCCATCAGATGATATTGCTATTTCTTCTTATTCTAATTCTTCTAAGCTTGCTACTGGCATTTTTCCCTTTGGATTAATCTTTGTGTGTTTCCAATGTTTTACGTAGTTGTTCGTTATGTTTTCACAAACTTCTATAGATTCAACATGTTCAATGCAAATATGACAAAATGATGATTGCTTTCTACTGTCAAATGCAAACACATTTTGGAAGGATTTTGTTTGAATAGAGTGTAAATCTCTAGTCCCGTGTATGGTGCCAGCCTCGTATGGGATTGATCTATCTATATCTTGGATTCCAATAAGCTAAAAGAACCTACACAATATATGACGAATTACAAAGGACAACTTTTAATGTTAGTGTGCATATACTTAAATGATAGAAGTTTGCAAATAATTTTTTTTAAATTGACAATTAATATAAATAAAAAAAACCGTCTACATACCTGTGAACATATTTTGATTGTTGATTGTAATCATGGCTTAGATGTAATTGAAACCATTGGACAACCTCTGCAACTGAATGAAATAGCACGGAACAATGGTTCATTTTCCATCTTCTAAGTGCTCTTTTTACACATGCTCCTGCATCATCATGTTCACCTTTTCCATGTCTGGTTTCAAAGAAATTCCAATGATGTTTAATGTTCGTTGCTTTATGAAGTCGACATAACCAAAAAAATGATTGTGAAGATTTAAATTGTCCCGCACATCCTTCCGACCATATCCAATGTTCATTGAATTTAACTTCACGTCTTTTTAATGATTCATAGAAAATATTTTTAATGCAATGCTGAACAAAATATGTATCGTGTGTACGATCATCACTGATATAAAAATGATATTCTTTAATCACATCTAGATTGTCACTCCTGCTTTCAATGCCATCAACATCGTGTTGATAATGTCTATATAGAACATGGAAAAATATTGAAACTTGGTCAGAATGATAGTATTCACTTTGTATCTCCTTTTGTGCAGCAAATGTGTAGTTTTCTGTAAAATCAACCATAAAAACAATTGTTCCGGGTGGAAAAAATTCACGAGACTGTTTGAATCGAAGGTCTTTCGATCGTGCTCTATGTGAATGCTTGGTGTATTTATAAATTTCACTTTCAAATTTCTTCATAAAATTTGTCACATATATTTTATCTTCTCGCAAATCAATTCGCTTGGAATGTGCATCACTAGAACTTGTAGCATAATTCATGTATTCATATCTTCTCCAATCAACGGTTACATTTGACTGATCATTATCAATATGATATTTATTGCGGAATAAAACTAGATTCCCACAATGATGACAATGTTTTCCATTGACACATTTCTTATTGTAAAATAGTTCATCGTGATCTCTCTCACATAGAATTTGAGATATGAATTCACATATTCTGGGCGGAGGTGGTGAATTTGTCCAAAACATTTTACCAAATTCAAGAAAAGTGTCGTAATATAATTCAAATTGCACATGGTAATGACAAATACGTGTATCACGTATAGTAATAGGTCTAACATACCATGGTTTTTGTTGCGCAAATGTAGTGATTGACATATTAACTCCACGATGATCCTCCTTGAATTTATTGAATAATTGTACGTGTCATTTCCATTATATGTTTTGCATGGATTTCGTATTCATTTCATGATAATGTTTGTCGTATCACATCCCTTGAATTTGGTGAAATTCGATCATGTGCCAACCAATATTTATGTGCAATATCTTTAACACCTTCTCTCATTCTATCCTTGTAAGGTTTTCTACAAATAATTTCCCAATAAACAAGTTCATCATTTTCATCTATTTGCATTATGAATTTGTTATGTTTGTATAATGTCTTTGTTGAGGTTCTTATTGTTTTTGCTAGTTGTGTTGTCAAACGATTTTGTCTAGTACTGGCTAAAATATATGCTGTATGAATTGCTCTACGTGCAGCTTCGGTATCTTTCTTCCTAGATTTTCTAAATTTTTTTATTGCATCACTTATATTTTCTATCACATTATGTTTCAATTTCGACTCTTTTGTCGCCTTGTGAATACCCAATAATAACGTAGAACCTCTTAACTTCTTGGACACTAATAAACATCTCAAAATTTGCGCTTATCCTGCTATTGAATAGTGTTTGAGAAAATAATCATAAATTTGCATAGCACGATATCGTGCAACATGTGTGGCTATTTTTTCTCCATATTTGTCGCAATCAATGTCTTCTAACATTTCATCATCAATGGTGAAAGAACCTATACATCAAGTTAAACTTAATTTAACATATACCAAAAAATACAATTCATTATAAAAAATAAATTTGGAAAATACATGATATATACATACCATGTCCAATTTCTTGTTCTTGAAATTGATCTTCAATATTGACTTCATCAACATTAGCATGTAAATCCCTATTTACATCTTCAACAATGATCCCTTCAGCTTCAATTTGTTCTTCTTGTACTCTATTTTCAATATCCATTTCATCAACATTATCATGTAAATCTGTATTTGTATCTTCAATAATTGTCTCTTCTATTTGTACAACCCTTGCTTTGTTGGCATGATATCCAAGTATTTTTGCTTCCCTATGAGCATCATCATCACGTTTACGATCACTTTTTCTTTGGAAGTTTCTCTTACAACCCATGATTGTTTAATCTGTAGAGCTTAAATTAAAGAATCATCACTTTATAGTAAAAAAATAAAAATTTAAGATATAAAAACAGTTACTAAATTTGTTTTTTTGAGTCTTTCAACCATTTATAAAAACATGAACTGAAATTTACTTCACCTTATAAAAATCTTGTAAGATTCCTTTGAAGAAAAACTCCTTGGAAAGAAATTTCCTTTGAAAAAACCCCTTGAAACTTGGAATAAGAAATCTCCTTGGAAAGAAATCTCCTTTAAAGAAAAACTCTTTGGAAAGAAATAAGAGCTCCTTGGCAATAAATCTCCTTTGAAAAAACCCCTTGGAAAAAAATAAAAACTCCTTCGAAAGAAATAAAAACTCCTTGGAAAGAAATAAGAATACCTTGAAAAAAAACCTCCTTTGAAAAAACCCCTTCAAAAATATTTTATACAGACCTCTATGAAAAAAAAAGATGCGAAATAATGACTCCTTTAGTTTTATTTATACAATTGTAAATAATTTAAATTATTTTTTTTCGGGCGTGAAAATTTTTTGCGTTTTGTTTTTCGGCCAAATAACTGTTGTCAATTTTAACGACCTGCTAACGAAAAATATTTATTCGGCCGAATAATATCTTAGACCTGAAAACAGTGTTGTTTTCAGGCTTCTCTATTTTCAGAAGAGAAACACTATCTGTTACAGTGCAAATCGACTGTCAAAACTGATACCATTAGTTTAATCATTCAATCTACTCTCTATTGGTATAGATTTTGTTGTGTTTAGGTGGGATATGATAATTGTAATTACTTTTTTTGTTAACATGTGTCCAGTTTGGTTTCATCGATTTGAAAATGAGGTGAAATGGACAATCCATAACTTTAAAAAGAGACCATAAAAAAATTGAAAAAAAATATGGTGTAGTTAATTAGAGTGTCTGCTTCAAAAGGGTATTCTTAGATGTTTTAGTTGCAGTGTAAATTGAAAGCAATGTCACGTCAAAAAAAACATGTTGAAAATCGACAAGCTTTCCCCATTGATCGAATTCAAAAAAATATACTAATTAGTATATAGATCCATTGGTTACGAAATTATAGTCATGCAGTAGTACATTTTGTGTAGATTGTCGTAACATATTGTTTTTTTACAAAACACAAGTTTAACAATGATTGCAGCTTCCCTAAAAAAATGACTATTGTTTAGTCCCTTCATTTTATGAGAACATATTGTCGAAAATTTTCCAAATTGACATATCAAATCTCAATAAAAAAATTTGAAAAAATAATGAATAGAAATCTAACATAATTCTCTAAATTTTTTATTTTTACTAAAAACTAAAATTCTAAACCAAAATATCACTTTTGTTCGCCCAAAGTTGAAAAGCATGAAAAAATCAGATTTATTTTCTCATAAAACCCCCCAAAATAGGCATCCATCTTCATGGATTCACCCACCTTAGAGATTGAAATAATTTCAGAAAAATATCGGGAAATATTTATAGTTGACATTTTAAGAATTGGTAAGATTTGCTGAGGTTTATACAGTTTTAAATAAGTATGGGTCCTTAAAATTATCCCTGGAAATAACATAATCATCACCAAAATTAAAATGATAAAATTTCATTTATTATCCACACATCTAGGGAGTCCATATGTTCACATAATTAACAATCTTAATCAATCTAACTGAGTCCAACAGATACTAAGAAAATAAAACACTAAGCTAGTTCGTGTTAGAGTTGTAATCATTGAATGTCAAAATATGGGGCATTACATACACCCACCCTTCAAGAAACTTCATGCCAAAGTTATGGTCGTTTTCAATGTTAAGGAAAAATCCTGATGCAACATCTTTGTGCCTTCCCGCTTGAAGACCTATCTATATTTGTCCCACTAGACCTTCACATGATCAACATGTCAATATTATCTAATTTTACTTCTTTTATCACATGGTATGTGTTTCCATATTACATATCACATATTATATACACAATTGGCTTGACTTCATTAAGGCTTACCAAATACATTTCATCCAAATTAGTTAACATACTGTGAAGCTTTATGGTACTTTTCTATATCAGAATTCATAGGAATACCTTCTCTCCCATATAAAATTTCCATAGGTTCATAATTTATTATTAGGACTAATTTTATTGATTCTTAGATTTACTAAACCTCTTTCTAAAAAACACCACTTAATTCTTCGTTAGTAAATTTAATTGGATCCAAATCTTAACAGTATATTGAATGGTGTACTATATAATAACTTGAATATTAGCATATCTATAATCTAAGTACACATTATCAGTTAACACTTGCAAGGAGAAATCCTACACACAAGTCTCACATCATACAAAAAGTATTTAAGGTTTCAATTTTAACAGATAACCCAATTCCATCCTTATAATAATAGCTACATTTTCCATTATACTACAATCAACTCAGAAACACCACGAATCTCGAACTACTACCTCCACATAGGTATGTCATTGTATAACTATACGATATGAAAATACTTATACATCATCAATCATACCTTAGTATAATATTATAATGCAAAGGGCATGCCTTTACTAAACACAAATATTTGTATATACTTACCATAATGCATATGACATGTGAGACGCATACTTTTCCATAACTAATTTCTTTTCTATTTATACCATTGACACACATGCAATACTAACCACTTATGGCCTCTATCCCTTTTCCAATGCCTATCTATCTCCCTCAAGTTATTTTCACTTACAATGAGTGAAGTTCATCAATGGGATGAGATTCTCCTTATTCATTTACTCAAGGAAAATGACCTCTGAGTCATACATTGTGCACCATGAAAATGTTCAAGTATACTTTTATATTTGAAATTACTAGATTTATTAAGAACTTTATGCAAACCCTTCGACATTGTAAATTATGCTAGGTTAGACCTGAAAATTATTATAAATTTATTTATTATTCATGGTTCACATCTCAATTTGGATACTAGTGAGGGTCAATACTTAAATAATACTAGAGATTGTGTTCGTTATCTTGCTTTCAACTTTATGACCTATTTATTCCCTCACTACATTTTTACCTGTACTTGGACCTACCTCTTTACAACCTTGATATTTAGTTACGAGTTGTAATTTAATCACAGGAGTCCCATTTTCCTTCAAATTACAAGTTGGATTTTTAAATCACAAAATTTTCTACCATAACTTCTAGGCTAAATCATCTCTTGTTTCCTAAAAAAAATAACTTTAAGAACATAATTCACACTTCCGATTTCAATTCTAGGAATTTTGAGGCTTTGCAACTACTGCAACCATTTAAATTTAACTATTAAGTAACAAAAATCCAATTTCTTAAATAGTAAACTCAAAATATTTCAACTAGTAACTCTTTTCGGATTCAACATCTATTTAATAACATAACTAAATAGGAAATAACAACATAACTAAATAAGATAAATATCTCTTTTAATCCAATAACTCTTTTTGGATTCAACATTGATTTAATGACATATCTCAATAGGAAATAACAACATAAATAAATAAGATAAATACCTCTTTTAAACCAATAAATTGCCAACAGAAAAATACCTCAATCAGTGATTATCACTAGAAGTTGTCTTTGATTTTGTTTTGAAACATAAATCCTCTCCACTTGCCCAAAGTGGAACAACAATTATCCTCCCAGCCAACTAGGGGCCTAGCTGGCTCCATAGATCCAAGGAAACAAATGGTTTCTTGGCCCTCTGATCATGTGCTTCAATGAACATCAATTTCAATCTAGTTCTCCAAGGATTAGTTAGCTTCATCACTATGTCATGATATCCCATAATACCATCCTTTTTCCTATTTTAGCCTCCACATAGCCAGTGGAAGGAACCCCTTCCTTCCAATATTCCACCCCTTTTATCCTATTCCTTTTTTCTTCCACCCCAAGTCATCCTCCTCCCTAAATCAAATTCTCTCTCATCCCAAGTTGGCACATAATTCAATAAAATCAATAAAAAAAACGCCCCAAATAAAATATATCAACTAGATATTAAACACATCCATGAAAAGTTGGCACATTATTTAAGAAAATAATAAACAATAACATCCAAATTAAAATCAGGAACAAGACCATTCCAAAATAAATTCAACTAACACAATCTTCAACATATACATCGACTAATAGCCTCTAAATCAATCTTTATGAAGTCATTTGCATTTAATTTATTAAATAACACATGATTCCTAGAGTTCTAATTCAATTCCTATACACACACACACACAGATTAATTGCAATTGTGAATATATAACCTTACAACAATTCGAGTAGACCTTAGATACATACAATACTTAAACAGATTAATTAAATCTTAAACAAGTAATAACTAACCTAGTTAGATAACTAGTATATTGTACTAGTGTATCCGCGTGAGATGTGTATACGTGGCCAGTATATACATACCTCATGAGGGTACTAATAATCACAACAATAGTGGTTAATGTATAATGCATACATATTTTCCTATTCAAAACACGCAACAAAACAATACAATCATTCATCTTTTCCTACTAGTGATATTTACAACAACTCATCGTTCGTAATTTATTTAACGACAAAGCACAATTGTACAACAATAACTAATTATTGCATATCAACCTTAATAACATAATTAGACAATTACACTTCACGTGGTGGAAACTTACAAAATAATAAACATGACACCACTACTTCTCAAGTATAATTCACAACTAAGCTAGTATCTGATCCTCACTAATCTACTTTCACTCCCATCCTATTCTTCCTCTGCTGAAATATGTTTTGGCATCGACTATACTGACCTAACCAAGATACAATACTTAAGTAGAAGTGTCAAATATATCGAACTAAACTCCTCAATAGGTAACTGGAAGTCATCATCACACATCTAGGGAAGCGTGTCCACCACTTCCCTCCAACAAATCTAGGTTTCATAGGATACACGGTGGGAAATGCATCCACCCCTCCTAAAAGAACTAGGGTCAACACCCTAACATCAAGTCCTAACTACATTGAGGAACTACTATTCAAAGAACCACGTCATCAAATAACCACTCTAGGAAAGTCATGCATCTTGTCAAGACCACATGTACTCAAAAGTCATATCAGTATTTAAAATCATAATTTTCGCCACAAGTACAATAGATAATACACCAGTATCTTCCTGATGTCTATTACACTCAATTTAGATTCATAACAAGCATTTAAATATCCTATAATGGGTCCATCTATAAATCATTTCAATAATCACATGTGTGTATCTCATGCATAAAACATATGTAATTATATCAGGCGATCAACTATATCACAAATTGGCATTTAAATACTATGTATTTTCAGTGTATAAATTTCCCGATATCCATGTACCTATGTTCCACATTTAATTTGCATGCTTAAAAAATATAAACGTACATCGCCATTAACTAATTTGAATGATAAGCATTACATCAACTACACACATAGGCATGTTTAATTGTTCACATAACATAAATCTCAATTAGTCCAACAAATGCCAGCATATAATAAGTAGATGAAATGTCAAGATAAATCACATTACTTTTTTAATTATCGATTGTTAAAGTATGGGGCATTAAATACACCCACACATGGTAATTTTAAGGTGCAGGATTTCACCAATTGGCTATTTTTTGGGCATTTTTTTCAAAAAATAAATTGGCTATTTGGACATTTTTACTCTCTAATATTGCCTATATTTACATAAAATATGTTTTTTATTGTAATATTTGCCAAAATTTCCAAATTTTGGTAGTAAATTGTATGTTTCATTTTAAAGTTCCTCTACCTATGTATATATATGATTTTTTCAACCCAAAATCATCGCCTAGAATACTATACTTAGGTATACTATTAGAATCCTTAAAAAATACCATGGAGCCACCCTTTGAGAAACTTTGTCCCAAAGTTATGGTCATTCACATTCATAAGTAAAAATCACAGTGTCTATCTTCTTGCTAAAAGTCCTTGGTGTAATATCCCAAATTTTGGACTAATTATGTTTATGTTATATTTTGAGCATAAGCCCGATGCATATGATTTATTTATGATCTACTTATATTTGGGCATGGACCATGACTAATGCATATTTATTGTTATGTACTGGGAATGAAAGCCCCGATGTACGTGATTGATGTTTATCATGAGATGTGATTATAAACCCTATTATACCAAGATACTCTTTAATTATATTGTGCCGAGTCTTATTATTCATGACTGACTCTTAAGATGTGTTGAGCGTAAGCTCTGGAGCGCCTGGATGACCTATGTGCTGGGTGTAAGCCCCAATGCACCTAGAGGACTTTTATTATGTATTGGGCGTAAGCCTCGATGTACGTAAAGTGTTGGGCATAAGCCCTGGAGTACTCCAAGCTTGATAATAAGTATCGGATACGAGGCCATTTGTATTTCTAGATGTACTTCACAAACACATTCTAGTACTAGTGTTGAGCGATATGCTATAGAATTGCACTAGCGTAACTCCCATGTGAAAGTGTTGAGCCAAAGCTCTGAAGAGCACTCGGGGTTACTTGATCTCAAAAGTGTTGAGCCGAGAAGACACTGAATATCACTACTAGTCATCACAACTATTTAATTGGTTAAATGAATCATTTCTATCTCTCATCAAGGACTGTGGAAACTACCATGTTAAAAGAGGGAATCCAACGTGAAAGAGGGAACTAGAGTAACCTAACCTAGTCAACTATCCAAACCTACTAAAAAGGCCTTGTCCAAAAATTGGACCTTGTCTTAAATAATTATCAAAGAGTTATTATCCTAGTTAATTAATTAAATAATCAGATTGATTATTCATAAAAGAAGTCTCACTTATGTATAAATAATATGCATAAAATATATGCATAAGATCTTTATTTTTATAAAGAAAAAGATTGTGATCTAATTAAGTAAAAGAACACATAGTTATATAAAGTAGAATAACACTACTCACTTAAATAGAGTATGCATAAAGAAATGCTTATTCACATAAAGTAAATAAAATAAAATATAAAGTTCCTTTAAATAAATTCAAAAAGGACGAGTTAGAAGTCCTAGATAAACTAAAGTTTATAAATAAATAAACTTTTCAAATTATATATTATAATTCAAACTAGAGATTAAAGAAAAGATAACATTGGAAAATAGGGTTGTTAACCTAATTTCCCTTCCAAAGATTCCTATAAATACAAGAATCAAGAGAGGGATTGGGGCAGCAGTCTTTTATCATCCCAGGATGGTAGGAAGAGAGAAAAATAGTTCCACGGATCTAAAAGATATAATTATTCCAAGATGGAAATACAATCTACAGTCTGCTCTAGGTTTTCTAGTTTTCTTCTTGTATGTTGGAGTTAACTCTGGGGGATCCGATTAGAACCAGGAACTGTTCTGGATCATGGTTGGGAGGAATGTGGTAGTTCCAAAGTTATTCGGTTCAAAGTGACAGGTCAACTATAAATAATTATGTCCCATTAACTGGTGTTCGAGTGTGCAGGTTTTCCACACGAAAGGCATTCCACAGGAAAGGCAGGCTACACGATTGAGGAAAAATGGAGACAGCATCTTCCATGTAAGGATCTAATGTTCTTTCTAATAAATGTATATTTACCTTTAATAGGTCTACCTCAGTGTAAAACTGATATATGCTAAAATGTGTTCATACTTGAAGTTTCCAATCCTGGTCATGACGTCGCAGTCTTATTTGTTGTCCACTTGCCTATAAGCCCGTGGGAGAGTGTTGACAAAGAGATCTGGATTTCATCTTATGGAAGCTCTGAGATCTGGTTCTCTTGCTAAAGTAAATGCTATCTGGATCTCTGTCTTATGGAAGCTCTGAGATCTGGTTCTCTTGTCTAAAGTAAATACTATTTTTCTCTCTTCCTACCATCCAGGGATGATAAAAGACTATTGCTCCAATCCCTCTCTTGATTCTTGTATTTATAGGAATCTTTGGAAGGGCAATTAGGTTAACAACCATATTTTCCAATGTTATCTTTTCTTTAATCTTTACTTTGAATTATAATATATAATTTGAAAAGTTTATTTATTTATAAACTTTAGTTTATCTAGGACTTCTAACTAGTCCTTTTTTAATTTATTTAAAGGAACTTTATATTTTGTTTTATTTACTTTATGTGAATAAGCATTTCTTTATGCATACTCTATTTAAGTGAGTAGGGTTATTCTACTTTATATAACTATGTGTTCTTTTACTTAATTAGATCACAATCTTTTTTTTTATAAAAATAAAGATCTTATGCATATATTGTATGCATATTATTTATACATAAGTGAGACTTCTTTTATGAATAATCAATCTGATTATTTAATTAATTAACTAGGATAATAACTCTTTGATAATTATTTAACACAAGGTTCAATCTTTGGACAAGGCCTTTTTAGTAGGTTTGGATAGTTGACTAGGTTCAGTGACTCTAGTTCCCTCTTGCATGTTGGATTCCCTCTTTTAACATGGTAGTTTCCGCAGTCCTTGATGAGAGATAGAAATGATTCATTTAACCAATTAAATAGTTGTGATGACTAGTAGTGCTATTCAGAGTCTTCTCAGCCCAACACTTTTAAGATCAAGTAACCTTGAGTGCTCTTTAGAGCTTTGTCTCAACACTCTCACATGGGAGTTACGCTAGTGCAATTCCAAAGCATATCGCTCAACACTAGTACTAGAATGTGTTTGTGAAGCACATCTAGAAATACAAATGGCCTCAAATCCGGTACTTATTATCAAGCTTGGAGTACTCCAGGACTTATGCCCAACACTCTACATACATTGAGGCTTACTCCGAGTACATAATAAAAGTCCTCTAGGTGCATCGGGGCTTACACCCAGCACATAGGTCATCCATGCACTCCAGAGCTTACGCTCAACACATCTTAAGAGTCAATCATGAATAATAAGACTCGGCACAATATAATTAAAGAGTATCTTGGTATAACAGGGTTTATACTCCCATCTCATGATAAACATCAATCACGTACATCGGGGCTTTCATTCCTAGTACATAACAATAAATCTGCATTAGTCATGGTCCATGCCCAAATATAAGTATGTCATAAATAAATCATATGCATCGGGCTTACGTTCAAAATATAACATAAACATAATCAGTCCAAAATTCGGGATACATAATTCAAACTTTTGACCGAAGCTTTGAGTGCTAAATTATTGTCCGTTGAATAAATAAAGTGAAAGTAAAATAAAGTTGGGCCGGGCCAGCACGGATCGATGCATTGTTTAATGGATCTCCATTGTTTATTTGTTTGATGTTGTCGGTAGCACAATGATTGGCTATAGTATAATGGAGGGCCACGGCCTCACCCTCTCAACTCCAAATTCAAAAACCTAAGCTCAAAAGACCCAGAAACTTATAGATTTGAACATCTTATATTGATTATTTCTTTGTCTTAGACTTGGAAGTTCCAACCAAGTGAGCTATCCCTTAGGTATATATATATACATACATACATATATAGTACAAAAGCTAAGGATTGGTTGGAATATATTAATTTCAATATAAGCATCAAGAAAGGCCTCCCCCTCTCCCTTGTCATTTTTGGTATTATCATTGATATGTTAGAAGGTTTTTTAATAGAAGCAAGTTTCACTCACACAACATTAACACGAATTGTCATCATCCTCCTTCTTTGTGTTGTCCCTCTCATATTAATAAGCAATTAAGACTTCTCAAGGATTCATGCTTTGGTATGGGCATGACCATTAATACCTTCTTTGTGTTGTCTCTCTCATATTAATAAGCAATTAAGACTTCTGAAGGATTCATGATCTTGTATGGGCATGCCCATCAATACGGAGAAAACCAAATTTATGTTGATAAAATCTAATAAGGTCACTTACAAACCAATCAGTAAGTCACCAAACCTTGTGATCTCGGATAAAAATAAATTCCTCTTTGAAACTCTTCTCCCTCTTGTTCTCCTATATTGGTGTGAACTTTGGGGATGAAGCTTCTCTAGAAAACCTTGGAGTAGGAATGAACAAATCTAGGAGCATTTTATAACTTATAATCTTAAAATTGAAAGCAATATGCCATATCATATTCCCCTTATTGAAGTGTGTCTTTCCAGCTCTCAAAAAAAAAATAACTTGGGAGACTAGATACTTCCAAAAATTGCCTTAAATTCTCGTCAAAACCAGCTAAGGCTCAAGTGAGGTTGGCATAATGATGCCATGTATTGGTTAAAGATGTGGGGGATTGACAAAAATGTCACTTTGCAAAATATAGATAATACAAAAATATTATTATTTGGATGTTCAAAGAGAAGCTATGGTGTGATGAAAATTTAGAGGGTAAAAGAAAATTAAGATATTACAAGGAGGTCATTAAGCCTAATCTTGAATATCAAAAATATCGCAGTGTTGTGAAAGAGGCTTTGGATCTTTCCTAAAACTATCAAATCTTTAAGAGACTATGAGTGTAGAGAAGAAAACCACTTCCTCTTAGATTTCCCTGTATACACCCACATAAAGTCTTAGTTTCAAGATTTTTATTACAATACGAATTTCTCCAACCTTTTTGAGCACATAAATAAATTTACTCTAAAACAAACGAGATAGTTAATTACTTTCTTAAGGTCCAATAAACAAAAATTAATCTAAATAAATATATACATAAACCTAAATCTTTCTATTAAATCTCTCTCAAAAAAAATTTTTATATATATATATATATATATATATATATAATTTGTTTATAGAAAAGTTTAATTCTTAACTAATATCCCATAGTTAAAAAACAAAAAATAAAAAACCATTTAATATAAATAAAATAACTAATAAATAAAATATTTATCTAATCCATTTAATACAAATAATATAACTAAAGAATAAAATATTCATCTAACGAACAAATTTCCAAGGATCACTGATTTTAAAAGGTTTTTTAACTCCTCATATGATTGATTGATATTTCATTTTTCTTGTTTACTCATTTTTCAATAAGTAAGTGGGCAAATTTTCACTAAAAATAGTATACATTTTATTTTTTAATCTAATTAATAAAAGATTTTTTTTTCCAACCATTTTTATTAGGTGTAATTTAAATATTTTACATTTTAAAACACATTGAAATATATATAATACAAAATTTGTTCTTAGTTATCATAACATCTAGGGAAGGCTTTCTTTATTCAATTTTTAATTTATTTTCTATAGAAATTTAGAGATGATAGGGGATGATGAGGATTCTAAATATTAAGTCATAACATACCCATAACATCTAAGTAGGGCTTTCCTTATTCAATTTTCAATTTACTTCCCACGAAGATCTAAAGATGATAGTGGATGATGGGGATTCTAAATATTAAATCATAATATATATATTAAGTCATAACATATATATTAAGTCATAATATATAGGATAAAGTAAGGATATGATTAAGTTTGATTTCAAAAATATAAAAAAGTTTTTAATAAAATATAAAATAATTTCCAATGGTTTAAACTAAAAGGTATATCATAATCACAATTATTACTTCAGATTGATGAAAGCTATAGTATAATGGATTTTAGGTAATATTATAAAAGAGTTTTAATTTTAAAGCTATAAAACAGTTTATTCAAAATTTATTTACTTTTAATTTAAAAGTTATTTAAATAATTTATTCAAAGTTTATTTAATATTCAGTTTTAAGTTTAAATAATAAAAAATATTATAAAAAATTTAAAGTCAAAATTCCAAAAAGATATGTTAAGGGTTTTTTTAAAGAATTAATTAAAGTTGTCAATCTTTAAGCAAGAGAAGAAGTTAAAACATTCTTTTAAAATGGATTTAAAAAACAAAAAAAAAATAATTAGGAAGGTTTTTCAATTTCTTTTTTTAAGTATTTAAATTGATAAAGAATATTTCATGTGAATCACACTAATGTTAATGTGTTGTAAGTCAATTAATGATTTCTTAATATTAGTGATTTTTTTTTATACTCATATTTTATTTCTTAACTTTTCAATAATTAGGTGGATACATAAATCCAAAGATCTCACCAAAATAATATTCTTTCATAATATGTTTAGTACATATTAAATATACTTTAGTCCAATCAATTATATTTTAGTCTAATCCAAGACTTTATCTATTTTATCACCGACTAAACTTTATCACCAAAACAATATTTTTTCATGATATATTTTAGATAGTATATAGTCTAATCAGATATAGTTTAATCTAATCAGCTAAGGACTTTATTTTGTTATTAAGTAATTTTTATCACCACAATAATATTCTTTCAGGATATATTTCATACATACTATATACTTTAATCCAATCAATTGAGAACATTATTTTTTCATTAAATATCCTTTATAATTTTTTTTATGTTTTTTTACTGTAACACCTCTCTATATAACCAGTACCAATTCCACCTAATATATTTACCTGATATATTAAACTGGTATATTGTTCTGTATGATTTATGAAATGTTTTATTTCAGTTAATATTTTATAATCCTAAAAAAACCTTCTCCCTAAACGTAAGTATGCTTTCTAAAATGGAGGCATTCAATTTCTTTAACTATTAATTACCTACAAATTATATTCCCCCCGACTACTTCAAATCACATTGGACGTTCATATGCGTTACTAAGGTATTAATCTTAAGATGGTAATCATTTTTTCTTGCAAAAGTAACCTTAGCAAACGGATAATATGATAAATTTAAGGTATTAATCTTAAGATGGTAATCATTTTTTCTTGCAAAAGTAACCTTATCAAACGGATAATATGATAAATTTAGCACCTCTTTTCATGAAAATTATAATCTTCAATTTCAGCATTTCCTCAATCGATAACGACAATACATGACCGACATGTGGAAGCTAATGTGGATGATTATCCATTTCTATCGAGTTCTCTCAAATGATTAATCAATGGTTGACTTGAGGTAAATTATTTTTTACTATTAAGTCTTTCATATAGTTGTATTACATTTTTATTATTGTATTAATGTTGTATATATTGGTTAGTTAAGATTTTAATTGTACCATTTATGTTTGATATATATTTAGAAGATCTAGTTTTACAATATAATAATACTAATCTAGATTTTAAGTTATAGCTAAGCAATATCAATTTGGTGTATGAAACTCTCTTATTTGTGGGACAAGAGAACCCCCTCTACACAATGATGTAACTGCTAAAGTCTACGTAGTTGTGCATACTTTACCCCCTCCAGATTTGAACCTATTCTAATTAAGCATTAGGCCCACTCAAAGAGGATTCTTAGTCATTCTCTTCATTTCATTCTCAAGGAACGTAGTTACTACTTCTTTCTATTTTTATACTTTTGTGGGGATCTAATCCCTAGCATTTGGTATCAGAGCTATTTTCACTATAAATTTTTCTCGTGGACATTTTAGGAAATGAAATTTTGAGAAATCTTAGTGCTAACAACCAAAATTTGCTCACCTACATCATCAATTTCATCACCATAATTCACCATAATCGGTATCATTAGCACCATTTCTCATCTCACGCCATCCATATGACATGAGGAAGTGACCAAAATGTCCAAAACTAAAAGTCAAACTTGAAAATTTACCATATCTAAAGGGTCGCCCCTTTTCCTTCGAAAGGTGTGACTCCGGTCACACATATTGTCCAAAAAGTCATGAGTTGGTCCCCAAAATTGAAATTTCAGTTATCATTCATCATTTCACACTTTCGTAAGGAAAGTAGTTGCTAAAAGTGACACATACATTGACATGGTCAAAACCAATAACTGACCTAACTTGCTGACATATCCACTAAGCAATTAATGGAATGGAGAGCATCCACATTGGATCTAGATCCTTCTTCTAAGAACTCATATGGAAATGTGCAAACTAATGAGGGTCACTTTTGGCGCATTAGATGCAATATAAAACTGAAAAATAAAGCATCCCTAAACTTACTTCGCTTTTTGATATACCACCCATCCACATTCACCCATCCCTCTACCGCAACACAGACCTCGCCCCCCCACACATTCCCCCATCACACTCGCTTCCCCTTCCATGGTGGCCCCATCCCTATTACAACCAGTTGGCGTTTATCTCTGTAGACATGCATCTCCACTTCGCCCATGACAGTCCACGCCTCCTTCTTCCACTGTCCCCCCTAAAAGGTGTAGCCACCATCGATGTGGCTACATCTGCTCCTATACCATTCACCCTAGCATCAGAGCTGGTTTTCCAGCCAACTGCTCCATCCGCTAGCCATGAAGACCAGCCGGTTGTGTTCACGGTGAGATTGACTAGTTTATGAAAATCTTGTTCAATTTTAATGAAAATTACTATGTGCATCTAATTTCATCATTTATGTAATTGTTCTAATTGTTGCAGAGTGGCATTGATGAGAGACTTGGAGCACGGAGGAGAGAGACCCCCTCACGATTTACAGTCTCGCATGTGGTGATTTATTTAAGATTTGAAAACTATTTTTATTTTTAAATTATGTTTTGTACTTGTATAATTGCCAGCTACCCCCCCCCCCCACACTGTGCCTCCAATGGTTGTAAACAGTGCCAATGTCCCTTCTTTGGAACTAGGGTTTTGCTGAGTGAAGGCCATTCCAATTTCGCTCAAGGGGGCATTTCTCATCTAAAGGCTCCCAGGCGTGCGTGGTCACCATGAACAAATCCACAATGGCCATACGCATGTGTGGGAGCTGACAGAATCTAATTCCGCTCACCAGTTTCGATTCTGTGGCGCCGAAGCAAATCCTCAAAGTGTCCCTGAATGGCCACGGGGTGCTCGAAAAAAAATCCTGTAGCACCAAAACCGTGACTCTGGTATCGAATCCATCGATTCCAATGGATTCTAGACGTCGGGTTTTAGCTACGCCCCCCCCCCCCCACACCATGCCTCCAACGCACGAAAACAGTGTCAATGTGTTATCTCCGGAGCTAGGGTTTTGATCAGTGAAGGTCATTCCAATTTCACTCAAGGGGGCCATTTTTCATCCGAAGGATCCCAGGCGTGCATGGCCACCATTAACACGTCCACAATGGCCATACGCACGTGTAGGATCCAACGAAATCCAAGTCCACTTTCTCGTTTGCATTTTGTGGCCCCTAAGCAAATCCTCAAAGTGTCTCTGAATGGCCACGGGGTGACTAGAAAAAATTTCTGTAGCACCTAAACCGTGACTCTGGTAGCAAATCCATCAATTTTGTACGCCAGGTTTCAACTAGGGAAACCCCCACGCTATGCCTCCAATGCCCAGAAACGATGCCAATGTGCCATCTCCGGAGCTAGGGTTTTGCTTAGTGAAGGCCATTCCAATTTCACTCAAGGGGGACATTTCTCATCCGAAGGATCCCGGAGGTGCATGGACACCGTGAACACATCCACAACGACCATATGCATGTGTGGGAGCCAACAGAAAAAATTTCCTCTCTCAGGTTTGGGTTCTATGGCCCCGGAGCAAATCCTCATAGTGTCCCTAAATGGCCCCGGGATGGCTCACAAAAGTGCTTGTTGCATCAAAACCGTGACTTTGATCGTGAATCCATCAATTTTGATGGATTCCGAACGTCGGGTTCTAGCCGAGTTACCCCACACCGTGCCTCCAATGCCCTGAAACGGTGCCAATGTGTCGTCTCCAGAGCTAGGGTTTTGCTGAGTGAAGCCCATTCCAATTTCGCTCAAGGGGGGCATTTCTCATCCGAAGGCTCCCGGGCGTGCATGGCCACCATGAACATGTCCACAATGGCCATACACATGTGTGGGAGCCGATGGAATCCAACTATGCTCGCCCCGGTTTGGGTTGCGTGGCCCCAGAGCAAATCCTCAAAGTGTCCCTGAATGGCCCCAGTGTTCCTGAAGAAAATGTCCGTTGCACCAAAATCGTGACTCCAATCATGAATTCAACAATTCTGATGGATTCCGATCATCGAGTTCTATCTAGGGGACCTCCACACCATTCCTCCAACACCCAGAAACGATGCCAATGTGCCATCTCCAGAGCTAGGGTTTTGCTAAGTGAAGACCATTCCAATTTTTCTCAAGGAGGCCATTTCTCATCCAAAGGATCCCGGGCATGTGTGGCTACCATGAACACGTACACAATGACCATACGGACATGTGGGAGCCGACGAAATCCAATTCCGCTCGCTAGTTTGGGTTGCATGGCTCCGAACCAAATCCTCAAAGTGTCCCTGAACGGCCCCGAGGTGCCTGATGAAAATTCCCGTTGCACCAAAACCATGAATACGTCGATTCCAATGGATTCTAGAAGTCGGGTTTTAGCTATGGGAACCCCCACACCATGCCTCAAATGCTCGGAAAATGTCCCAATGTGCCATCTCCGGAGCTAGGATTTTGCTCAGTGAAGGCAATTCCAATTTCACTCAAGGGGGGCATGACGCAGGAGCATCAAGGCCTAGGAAGATATGTCGAAGTTGATCGACATAAGGAAGCTGGCTAGAGGGAGTGCTGACAACGGCTAGTGCGTGAAGCAGATTGACTCGTTGAAGTCAATAAGTCGAGCAAAAGATGTCGAAGTAGCCGACAGGAATGATGAAGTCGAGAGTCGACATGTCAATCTCAACATGTTAATGTCAATAGGAGACAAGTTGCCACAGAGTCGTGGAAAGGTCGACATGTTGTCGAACCGCGTTGTTGACAGGTTGGGCGTGAGCCAAGCGAGGAGGAAGGGGCGGACTGGTGAAGCCTAAGCGCAGAGACTGGTGAAGCCTAAGCGCAAAGTGAAGCTAGCAGGTGAGTCAAAGCTGACGGGAGGAAGTATGGCCGACGTGATGCTTTACTGTAGCAGGTCAGAGAAGGAAGCGTAGAATTTAAGGAGAGTACTTGGCAACAGTTCAGAGTTGCTGAGGAAGTTAATGGAAGTTATTGCAGGTGGGTGGAGACATGACAGATGTCATCATGGGAAGAGGCTGTGCAGCACGTTCGGGCACTGACAGTTGTAGGTTTTCAATATCGTGGAAGGATCGGTTGACAGAGGATGAGTGTCTCGGGGATCAGAGTGGTCTTGGGAACCACAACAGCAGATTAGAAGTCCAGGGAGTTTGGATCAGTTGAGGGACAGTTCCATTTTCTTAGAGTTGTAGAGCAGATTTTTTGGAGAAGTTTTGTAGATTGGAGAGAATAGTCACACAACTTCCAAACACAGAGAAGATCGAGCCATAGATCAGAGTTCAGCAACGAACCAGGAGAGGGTGAGGTCGACACACTAAGATAGCATACCACCGTTACTTCTGTATTGTAATGGATGAGGCCGAAAGATAGTTAGTTAATTGTATTTACAAGTTATTCCGCATTGTAACCGATTGGTAGAAGTAATATAAGCCTCTTCTACAATCCTGTTTTAGACCTGGTTGTGTGAACATTGTGGTCGTGTCGTGTGTAATGTTAAGCAAGAACCTTGTTGCGAGCAAACTTCCTTGCGTCAGTTGGTATTAGATCTCGAAAGTGAGTCTGGTTGAATCAAGCGAGGATAAAGGCGACGACACCAACCTTCCTTGCGTCAGTTGGTATCAGAGCTATAGCATCATGAGAGCTGAAGGATAGCTATATTAGAGCGGGAAGTGAATCCCTATGCATAGAAGAACGTTAGTTGATATTGAGCCTGCAAGTGTGTTGAACAACTCCAACTTAAGTTGGGTAGAGTTGTGCACGACTTGTGATGTCTGGTTGCGATTGGATGAGTGAGAGTTTCAATAGAGGTTGAAAATGGTTCACAGAGGCATTAATGTCTGAGGACGAAGATCGCGTGGTGCAGCAGTCACAGTTCATAGTGAGATGTTCGATGAGTGTGTCCGAATGATGCTAACTTTGAAAAATGAAGTTGCAGCAATCAAAGAGAGCCAAAGGCGTGGTTGTATTCCTGATGCGTTAGACCAAAGCGACGAGGAAGTCGAAGAAGTGGAACCACGGGAAGCAGCAGAATATGAGCCAGAAGAAAAACTTGTCAATATTTTGATGGATATGAGAGGTCGGGCAAAGATAGACGTTCGTACCTACTCAGGAAGTCTAGATCCAGAAGACTTGATCGACTGGTTGAAAGAGATGGAGAAATTCTTTAACATAGAGCAGATCAAGGATCCAAAAGGGGTTAAGACTGCATGTCTGAGGTTGAAGGGTCATGCCTCATTATGGTGGGACAATGTACAGGCTGATAGAGTCAAGAAGGGAAAGGAGAAAATCACGTCTTGGGATAGGATGGTTGCCAAGCTGAAAGGGAAGTTCTTGCTGAAAGACTATGTGTTTTACTTGTTCAGGAAGTTGTAGAACTTTCGACAAAAGGAGATGACCGTGAAGGAGTACATGGAAGATTTTTATAGATTATCGATAAGGTCGAGCCAAAACGATGAAGGAGAAGAAGCTGTTGCTAGTTATGTGAATGGCTTGAAATATGCCATTTAGGATGAATTGAGCATGTCAAGATTAAGAGCAGTGGGAGAATCCTACCAGTTAGCTCTACAGGCAGAAAAGAAATTCTTGAGAAAATCCGTAACGACCAAAGGTAGGATGATTGGTCGGGGTGCAAGGACTATTTTTGTGAAAGGCCAAACTAGCAGTTACAGGAAGGAAGCTGTCAAAGATAGTCGACATGCGGAGGGGACATCGACAAGGAAGAATGCGCCAAAAAACTGACGCGATGGTTGTGAGAATCGTGGTCGAGGTGCGTATGGTCGAAGTGGTCCATCCAACAGAAAAGGAGCTAACAGACCAGCCATAATCTGTTACAAGTGTCATGGAGCGGAACACAAGGCATATGAATACTCAAAGAACCTACATGATGCAGAGGAGTCGAAACCTAGACGTTGAAGAGATGAGCAAGTTGACGAAAGGGAAGAATCGACATTCGACAGCAGTGGACATGGTAAGAAGAAAAGTCGGGCCATGAGAGTTTGCAATACACTGGTTCTAGACGACAGATGCGACAAGCAAGATCCGGCATAGTAGAAGGCGATCTTTCGAACGAAGGTGCGAATCGGCAAATAACGTTGCAAGGCCATAGTTGATGGTGGAAGCACTGAGAATCTTGTGTCAACAGAGGTGATCGACAAAGAAAAGTTGAGATGTCGAGAAAATCCACACCCTTACAAGATCTCCTGGTTGCAGAAAGGACACCATGTGAATGTGACCAGACAGTGCCTGATTAACTTCAAGGTTGGGAAGTTAGAGGATAGCGTACTGTGCGATGTAATTCCAATGGAGATGTGCCATCTATTGTTAGGAAGACCATGGAAATATGATCAGAAAATGATCTATGATGGTCGAGCCAACAAGTCACTGTGTGGAAAAATGGCGTGAAGAGGACTCTTAAGCCAAAACCAGAGAAGCAAACCGATGGTGAGCAGGGCAAGAGAAACGTTTGGGAGAAGTGCGTGCTGATGTGTTCAGTGAAAGAATTCCTTGCATAGGAGGAAAAGCATACGAGGTGTTATGTGATCATTCCAAAAGGACCATGTGTCGAGAGTGCGACAATGGAGGAGAAAATTCCGATCGAAGTCGGAAAGATGCTCGAAGAGTTTCATAGCATAGTGGTCGACGAGGGCCAACCTATTGCATTCTTTAGTGAAAAGTTGGATGATGCGAAGTAGAAATATTCGGTCTATGACCAGGAATTTTATGCTATTGTCCAAGCGATGAAGAAGTGGAGGCATTAGTTGTTTCCCAAAGAATTTGTGTTGTACACAGATCACCAAGCATTGAGGTATCTGAATACTCAGTCAAAGTTGAATCAACGGCACATGAAATAGGTCGAATTCCTACAAGGATATACGTTCATGTTGTGACATAGTTAGGGAAAGTCGAATAAGGTTGCCGACGTGCTGAGTAGAAGAGTTGCATTGATGAACACGACGACAGTTCAGGAAAAAGGAATAGAGTCGGTGAAGATAGAGTATGCGACCAACAGAGATTTTACGAAAGCATGGGAAGCTTGTCGCGAACCATGGAGTGTCGACAGGACTCCATACTTGGTTTATTTCATCCAAGAGAGATATCTATTCAAGGGGCGACAATTATGCATTCCCAGTGGATCAGTGCGAGAGAACCTAATCCGATAATTGCATAGCGGCAGATTAGTAGGTCATTTTTGCATCGACAAGACTAAGGCATTGGTCGAACAGAAATATTATTGGCTAGGGATGGTGACAGATGTCGAAAAGTGGGTTCGACATTGTAGAGTTTTCCAGTTGGTAAAACGAAGAAGTCAGAACACAGGGTTGTATACATCGTTGTCGGTACTGAATACCCCATGGGAGCACCTGAGCATGGATTTTGTGCTAGGATTTCCAAGGACACAACAAGGAACTGACTCAATATTTGTTGTAATCGACAGGTTTTCAAAAATGGCACACTTTATTCTGTCAGAAGACAATTGACGCCACAAGCATTGTTGTACTATTCTTCAAGGAAGTAGTAAGATTGCATGGGTTTCCAAAGAGTATCACATCGGACAGAGATACCAAGTTTATCAGGAATTTCTAGAGAATACTATGGAATAAATTGGACATGAGGTTGCATTTTAGCTCGGCATATCATCCACAGACAGACGGATAGACCAAGGTGGTGAATAGAATTTCAGGAAACCTTCTAAGATGTTTAACTGCCGACAGACCCAAGCAGTGGGAGAACGTGTTGGCGCAAGCAGAGTTTGCATACAACAATTCTGTGAATTGGTCGACAGGTTTGATCCCATTGCAAATTGGTCAGGGAAGAATCCCACATGGAGTGGTGGATTTGGCCGAGTTGCCAATAGAAACTAAGAAGAGCCCAGATGCAGAATCATTCACAGAGCACATGAAAGAAGTTCATGAAGATGTGAGCAATCGCATAGAAATGAGCAACGCGGCATACAAGTTGAGAGCCAACAGGAAGAAGAGACTATATTCGTTCAGTGAAGGAGACTTGGTCTATGCTCACTTCTGGAAGGAGATATTTCTGACAGGAACATATAACAAGATGAAGCGGAAGAATATTGGACCATGTAAGAACTTGAGGAAGATTTCAGACAACGCTTATGTGTTGGAGTTGCTGAATGAATTGAGCATTTCACGAACGTTCAATGTCTCAGATTTGTACAAATTCAAAGAAGGTTCAAGCAACGAAAGCGTGGAAGTGTCAACCATTGACTCGATAGTGCATATTCCGGATCGACACAAGGAGGAGATCGCAGAAGTAATAGAGGAACGCGAGGTCAGGCATACACGTAGTTCACAAAAGAAGGAATATTTTGTGCAATGGAAGGATGATGAGTTACAGGAGGCGACATGGATTTCCGAAGAAGATTTCAGGAGAGAGACAGAGTAGTTGAGTTCTTTTTCACCTGGGGAGTCTGATGCAAGAGCATCAGGGCCTAGGCAGATTAGTCGAAGTTGAGCGACATAAGGAATCTGACTAGAGGGATTGTCGACGACCGTTGGTGCATGAAGCAGATTGACTCGTTGAAGTCAATAGTTCAAGAAGAAGCTATCGAAGTAGTCGACAGGAGTGAAGAAGTCGAGAGTCGACATGTTAATGTCGATAGGCGACAAGTTGCCGCAGAGTCATGGAAAGGTTGAAATGTTGTCAAACCGTGACATCGACAGGTTGGGAGTGAGCCAAGTGAGGAGGAAGGTGCAGAATGGCGAAGCCTAAGCACAGAGTGAAGCCGATGGGCGATTCAAAGCTTACGGGAGGCAGTATGGACGACTTGATGGTTTACTATAGCAGGTCAGAGAAGGAAGCGTAGAAGTCAAGGAGAGTACATGGAAACAGTTCGAAGTTGCTGAGGAAGTTAATGGCATTTATTGCAGGTTGGTGGAGACACGAAAGATGTCGTCACAGGAAGAGGCTATGCAACATGGTCGGGAGCTGACAGTTGCAGGTATGTAGGATCATGGAAGGATCGGATGATAGAGGATGCATTTCTCGATGATCGCAGTGGTCTCGGGAACCACAACAGCAGAGTAAAAGACCAGGGAGTTTGGATCAGTTGAGGGACATTTCTATTTTGTTGGAGTTACAGAGCAGAGTTCAGGGAGAAGTTTAGTAGATTGGAGAGAATAGTCACACAGCTTCCAAACGCAAAGAAGATCGAGCCATAGCTCAGAGTTCAACAATGAACTAGGAGAGGGTGAGGTTGACACACTAAGAGAGCACACCACAGTTACTTCTGTATTGTAACGGCTGAGGCTGATAGATAGTTTGTTAATTGTATTTACAAGTTATTCTGCATTGTAACCGATTGGTATAATTAATCTAAGCCACTTCTGGAATCCTGTTTTACACCTGGTTGTGTGAACATTGTGGTCATGTCGTGTGTAATGTTAAGTAAGAACCTTGTTGCGACGAGGTGGACTTGTGTCAGGGAATTTCTCATATGAAGGCTCCAGGACGTACGTGGCCACTGTGGACAGGTCCACACTGGTCATACGCACGTGTGGAAGTAGACAAAACCCTTGTCCACTTGCCAGTTTGGGTTTTGTGGCCCTAAAGCAAATCCTCAAAGTGTCCCTGAATGACCCCATGGTGCCTAACTAAAATTCCCGTTGCACCAAAACCGTGACTCCGATCGCGAATCTGTCGATTCTGATGGATTTTAAACATCAGATTCTAGCTAGGACCCTTCCACAATGTGCCTCCAATGCCCTGAAACGGTGCCAATGTGCCATCTCTAGAGCTAGGGTTTTGCTTAGTGAAGGCTCTTCCAAATTTGCTCAAGGGGGCCATTTCTCATCCGAAGGCTCCCGGGCATGTGTCGCCACCGTGTACATGTCCAAAATATCCATACGCACATGTGGGATCTAATGGAACTCTTTTCTACTTGTCAGTTTGGGTTTTTTGGCTCGATAGCAAATGATCAAAGTGTCCCTTATTAGCCTTGGGGTGCCTGACGAAAATTCCCGTTGCACCAAAATCATGACTTCGATCGCGAATCCATCGATTCCGATGGCTTCCGGATGGTGTATTTTAGCTAGGCCCCCCCCCAAACTGTGCCTCCAATGACCGGAAATGGTGCCAATGTGCCATCTCCGCAGTTAGGGTTTTGCTTAGTGAAGGCCAATCCAATTTTCCTCAAGGGGGCATTTCTCATTTGAAGAATCTTGGGCATGCGTAGCTACCATGAACACGTCCACAATGGCCATATGTACATGTGGGAGCCGACGGAACCCAAGTGCGCTCGCTGGTTTGGGTTCCATGGCCCCGGAGCAAATCCTCAAAGTGTCCCTGAATGGCCCCGGGGTGCCTAACAAGAATTCCCGTTGCACTAAAATTGTGACTCCGATCGCAAATCCGTCGATTCGAATGGATTCTGAACGTTAGGTTCTAGCTGCCCCCCCACCCCCACATTATGCCTCCAATTCTCAAAAATGGTGCCAATGTGCCATCTCCGGAGCTAGGGTTTTGCTCAATGAAGGCCATTACAATTTTGCTCAAGGGGGGCATTTCTCATCCGAAGGCATTAGAGAAATTTTTAGGTAAAAAATGGGCCTCAAAACAAAGAAAATATACTATAAAAATCAACCAATCACATTCTAGTAGATGACATCATCCCCCATGGTTGAGGTGGCATTACATGAGTTAAAAATGTTTATTTGTCGAATTTTATATAGTGGATGAAAACCCATAGTTAACCAAGGTAGTGATATAAGTACTTTTAAGTAATAAAGTAAAGTACTCATAATGAAAGTCCTTTAACATTTTGTCATAAAATAATATTAGTGTCATTTTGAAGTAAAGTACTCATAATGAATGTCTTTTCACATTTTTTTTCCTTTAACATTTGTTCATAAAATAGTATTATTGTCATTTTCAAGTAAAGTACTCATAATTCATAAAGAAGGTCTTTTCACATCCTTTTATAAAATAATATATTGTAATTTTCATGTTTTTAATTTTAAATTATATATTCACTCCATTCAATTTAATATCATAATGCCAAACTAATTTATTATATATATATATATACACTCCATTTTATTTAATATAATAATGTCAAACTAATATATATATATATATATATATATATATTCCTTTCACATTTTTTCATAAAATAATATTTTTATCATTTGCATATTTTTAATTTTTAATTATATATTCACTCCATTTTATTTAATATTATAATGGAAAACACACACACACACACAGATATATATATATATATATATATATATATATATATATATATACACTTTTAAAATAAATTAAATTCATAAATGATATTAATATGAAAAATGTATGTTAGTTATCCATATAAATTAAATTCATGAATGAGAGTAAATTAAATTAAATATTTTTACTACTCAATTTCTAAGAATAATTTTAGTCTTATATTATTTTTTATGAGAGACTTAACTATAACATTCCTTTACAATAAAATAAATATCTCAAAAAAAATTATGATTTTGATATTAATTTACCAATATAGATTTAATGAATAAAGAATAATAATAATAATGTTGTAACATCCCATAAAAATACCAAAATTGAAATTTTTTTTTAAATAGTAATAATTATCGAAGTTGTTAATGCGGAACATATAATATAATTAAATTTCTTAACTAGGATAATTAATAACGATGACATGTCGAATTTCTCAAAATAAAAAATAAAAAATGATGTAGTTGTATTTGCTATTTTAGATTTAAATGGATGCTAATCTCCTTCATGAAATATTTTTTATGATTATGCACAAGAATACAATTTTCAGATATGCTTAAGTTCTAAATGCAATTACATACTGTACATAGGATTGTATTATTATGATGTTCTTGATGATGTGCTGACAGTTTGTTTATATGATGATGAAGGGGTCCTAGGAGGTACCATGGGGTTTACTTAGCTACGTTTAGCTAAGGCATTTGAATCCTGTTTCCATGTGCAGACCGCAGGTAAGAATATCTACGACAAACATGTGTTAAGAGTACATGTGTCTTTAAATTCATCCTCAATGTAATATTAAAATGCTAAGTACTTCCTTGTGAAACAAATTACTGGAGGTATGGATATTTTGGTTCCAACTCTAGTTTATGTGCTAACTTACAAAACTCTTCAGTGTTATAAATTCACGTCGTCCAATTTTTTTTATAACGCTACGTTTATTATCATATGACTATTGTCATTAATATCAAAACAGTGATACCAATGTCCATTGATAATTCTATTAGAAAGCTTGTAGAAATAGTGTTTATATTCTTGAACTATCATTACGTTTTGCATATACATAACTTAGACTATTCTAAGTCCCGAATTTATCATTTGATTATCATTACATAGTTAATATATGAAAAGTATAGTGACTAGTGCTTGTGCTATGAACTTAGCATTAGAACGTATATCGTCACCACTTAGACTATACCTATAGTATTACATTTATCTTTAGTCTTTGCAATACATGGCTACCATATGAAGTATATTGTGAGTATGGTGTTTATGATATGATTTAACATTATAATTTGCATGTGAATTATACTTATAGTCCTACTCTTCTCAATTGATTACAATATAAAGCTAATATGTGAAACATATAATGTACATAGTATCTATGCTATAAACTAACATTATGCATAAATAAAATCCTAACTATAACTATGGTATCCATTTATCAAATGATTAATAATCTATATGTCTAATATATGAGACATATAAGCTTTATCCTATATGACTATACACGAGCCATAGAAATGAAATGTAAATATTATAAAGTGACTATGCGTTCACATAAAACATTGGCATATAATACCATTGTTACGATGCCTAAAAAAATTCTTTGAACTATATAAAATGTGCACTAATATTGCAATGATTTCGCTATAGAGAGGGTATTAAACTTGGCATGCTTTCCAACTGGCATTGACAGGCCTAGCATTAATGTCGTTTCACGTGTTAAGTGATGTGGAAGCCCGGTTGTAAGGTCTTTACGTGGTTTGTGTTTGCAATGAGCACCAAAATAAGCTGAGCTGTGCAATGCACTGACTCTAGGTCTACTTACTTGGCGATCTGGTAGATGAAGTAATTCAATGCAATATTGATTTGCAATCGTTGCTCGATTTTCAGTGTGCCTGACTGGTAGTTGATCCACCGTTGATCTTCATAAGATATAGGGCTGAGGATGAAACCCTAATATCGTGTTGGTAAGTAAGGAAAATTGGTTTTCTGGCATTCATTGTTGCGTTTAGTAGTAAGGTGGACAAGTCGACCATTTGCTGCAATGTAGGGTTTAGTGTTTTTCTGTGAGGAGGACTCCTTCCTCGGTTTCGAACCTTGGACCTGTGGAATAGATTTTAAAAGTTACAGGCTTATTCTCTTGTGTGTTATAGCCGCGATCCAGCCCTAGTAGTTGTGTATGGTTTTTTTGTCAGTTGTTGATTGTAAATTGAACTGGGGTTAGATTCTCTGAATTATGGAATAGTCTTCTGAGTTTTGAACTCGAAGTTTTCTATAATTGCTATCATGCTTCGTCATTTTGTGGGTGTAAGTGTTTATGATAATGAATACAATACTGTGATACTTATTTTTATAATCGCGTTATTTTGTTTTTAACCCTTCAAACTATGATTTGGCAGGTACCCACTTCGTAGGAGGTTGCTAAGTAAAAGATTTGGAATGGAGATAGTGCATCTACTTCCTGGTAAGCCTCAGTGGTTCTTGAAACCTTGTAGGTTCCTTTGGCATGGTTTTGTTGGTGATTACTGTGTGCCGAGATTTGGAAATATTCAACCTTAATCGGGTGATGGCCGAGTGTTAAGCTTTAATGTTTATTTTGCTCCATGCCGTAAAGAGGATAACCCTAAGTTTTTTTTACGTTTCTATTCAGTTTTGTGATGCCTAGCTACATCGTTTGTAAAGAACTTCGATCTTGTGTTTGTACTGCTATTTGTTAAGGTTTAAACCCTATGTAGTTTTGTGGAACCTCGAACTCGTTTTAGTTTTCTGGTTGGTAAGGGATAGACCCTGTGGAATGTTGGAATCGTGAAAAGTCCGAAATGTAAACTCTGTTAAAGTTTTATTTATAGTTTTGAATGTGAATCAAGAGCCGAGGGTTCACCTTTTTCTGTAAGACAATGGCTCATTTGAAATGAAATATTATGTTTAAAATAATGGTTGAGAAAACAATTGTATAACTATTGTTGTGGTGCCGAACAACAATAGTTGTCTTTGGCCGACAGTTATGGTTTACACAATTGTAGATAGTTGTTTCCTGTACTTCGTTATCGTTGTTGAGATTTATGTTTTGGAATCGTGATGAGATAAAATTTGGTCTATTTATACGTTTTCAAGATGGCTAGTGCCACAAGGTTCTATTTTGTTTCAAAGAATGAAACCTTACCTGTATTTTTCCATTGGCGACATTGCTTGTACAGAGAACTTGAACCCACAAACTGGACCTTAACTCGTACATGTGAATGTTTCGACACTGTGTATATTTTCTTGCTAGGGTTGTCACCTATTGTTAGACATTGATACTGAATCATGCTTTCAGCTAAGTGATGCTTATTGTCTTGTTAGTAGTCTCGATATGTTTAAAAGATGGTATGATTATATAAAATGTTAGTTAGGGTTTGGAAATTCATAACTGTTATAACCTCAGAAATAAATGTCTAATGTTGGCCACGAATGGCTTGATGAGAAGTTTATAAAATGTGTACTAAATAAACATTCAGATTCTAGGTTTTGTGATAACTTAGGGTTTTGATTTTTACAATGGCAGTACTCGTATCTGAGATTGAAATACTTATTAATCTAAATGTGATAAATAGTGATGAAAACATTAATAAGTGTTTTACTTATCAGCTGTAAATAACACTCTATTATAGAGGATAGTTTTGCAGCTATTATATAATTCTTAGAGTATGAAGTGCTTGACAACATGCAATATTTAATATTGAAAAACATATTGTTAATTATCTGAAATAGATGGATATTAAATGAAAAGTAAGGATCTGTGCAGAAACAAAATGTGTTTTTCTTTTATTTAAGAAATAGATGAATGCTATGCATCTATTTATACTATACTGTAATATTTCCTGCATTTTAAACATATGATTGAAATGATAGAATTTAACAATAACACTATTGTATTCATCTTTTCATTCAATGGCATTCTTCCTATCACTCATCTCTATTAATTTTCCTTTTATGTATTAGAGTACTATACAATTAATAGTATGGGAAAAATACAGAAAAGAATTTAATCATTCATTTAAAATACTTAATAATTCTTAAAAACAAATCTTCTTTAAATCAGAAAATAGAATAGTTTCTTCTGTATGACTATAATTAATAATTCTACCATACATAAATATTTAACTGTAAACAAAAGTAAGAACAGTAGAACCTGGTTGACTGTAGGAGAAACAAACAGCCCAAGGAACCTATTCCACCCAACCTATTCCTGAAGACAACCAAGTTACTTGCCTTAGGAACCCCAATCCTGTTCACTGAACCACTAGGAGGAAGATTCTGTAGAAGCCTTAGTACATCAACTTGCAATAGAATATAGATTATCCAGTCATAAACACTCAGCAATCAAAGAGACTTGCACTAGCACCTCTGGTTTTCCTTCTCAGTATAACAAGCAGACTCACAGTTGCACTCTCACATAGCCTCCCTATTCGAATCTCTCGGTGATCACCTGAGGCACTTGAGGATATTTCTGCAGAAAATATTGTAGGGGCTTCCTGCCCAATTCGAATTGCCTTATCTAGGCTGCCTAGGCCTTTTAGTGGTTAACTAGTCATTAATATTAATGAGCTTCCTGCTCTTTTCCACCCACCTGGGGGATAATGCCACAACTTTAGGGGTAGTTGTCCCATAACCAACAACTAGTGGTGGAGTGAAAATGCTGCCATCTGTCCCATGCCTTCTAACAACTTCCATTCCTCCTAGTGGGTCAGTGAACACTCATTTAACAGTTCCCTTGGGTGTTTGTCTCTTATTTTAATTTATTAAATAATAATAATCAGTAATTACAATCATCCTTGACCAAACTTGGTCATAATTACAAAACTTTGTAATTATAATTTAACATAAAGTATTTTGCAAATAAAATATTATTCTCAAAATTTGGGTAGGTGACATACACCCCCCCTTAAGTCTCAACATCGTTCTCGATGTTGTTTAATCACTCTCTAAGTGTTCCTGAAACAGAGTTGGGTATGTTGCCTGCATACTACTCTCCAACTCCCAAGTTGCCTCTTCTGGGCTAAGGTGCTTCCATTGTACCTTTATGTGCCCAATGGTGCGATTCCGGAGTAGAGTTTCCCTCTTTTCGAGGATACAGTCCGGTTCCACCTGAAAATTGCCGTCTTGTCCCACCTGTACATCATTCCAATTTACAACATGAGTAGTATAGTGTACATACTTCTTTAAAAATGATATATGAAAAAAATTATGTATCTTTAGATTTACTGGCAAAGCCAGTTGGTACACTGGTCCAACCCTTAACGAAATTTCAATAGGACCACAATACCTGGGTGCCAACTTGGCACAACTTCCCAATTTCAATGAACTCTTTTTCGGTCTTACCTTAAGAAAAAAATGTTCACCAACCTGGAACTCTTTATAAGTCCTAAGATCTGCTTGACTCTTTTGCCTATCTTGGGTAGCTTTAAGATTTCTTTGTACCCGTTTCACAATTAGTTCTAATTCCTGCAACAATTCAGGTCCTAAAATAACTCTATTTACTGGGTCATTCCAAGAAACAGGTGTATCACATTTCCTACCATAAAGAATTTCAAAAGGTCTAAGCCTGGTTGATGCATGATACTAGTTATTATATGCAAATTCTGCTAAATGCAAGTAGTCTTCCCACTTACCAGGATGATCATTAACATATATCCTAAGCAAGTCTTCCAATCCCTGATTCACTCTTTCTATCTTCCCATCCGTTTGTGGATGAAATGTTGTACTGAAGTTTAAGGTTGTATTCAACCCTTTAAATAAAGACCTCCAGAAGTTTCTAGTAAACTTAGAATCACGATCTGAAATTATCACTTTTGGTATTCCATGTAATCGAAAAATCTGTTTCATGAATATTTCTACAATGTCTGGCGCCTTATGAGTAGTTTTTACAGGTATAAAGTGTGCTGCCTTGCTGAGTTTATCCAATACCACCATAATAGAGTCATTTTGTTTCTGATTTTTGGGTAGTCCAGTAATAAAATCTATGCTTATAACTTTCCATTTACAGCTAGGTATAGGAAATGGCTGCAACAGTCCAGCCGGATGTTGATGTTCAACCTTCACTTTTTGACAATCCAAACACTTAGCTATGTATTCTGCTACTTCATCCTTCATTCTGGGCCAATAGTATTCTTTCTGTAGCATAGTGATGGTTTTCTGATAACCTGGATGACCAGAGTAATGGCTTTTGTGCATCTCATCTAAAATCAGAATTTTTTCTTCTTGTATGTTGGGTACATACAATATATTTTTGTATAATAAAAGTCCATTTTCCTTTAAACTGTAATCTGCCACAGAATTTTCAGAATTGCTATTTGCTGTCTTTTCTTATAATTTTCTGTATTCTTCATCCGTTTCACTTCTTTCAAGGATCCGATTTTCTAAATCTGTTGAGTATGTACTGATGGATGAAATAAAATTCAACTTTGCCTTATGACTTAATGCATCAGTAACCTTGTTCTATTTCCCTTTAATATGATGAATTTCAAAATCATATTCACTTAGAAAAGTTAACCATCTAGTTTGTCTAGCATTCAAATTTGTCTAATCTAATAAATACTTCAGACCCATGTAATCTGTCAACAAGGTAAATTTTCTACCAATAAGATGGTGACGCCACATTTTTAAAGCGTGAATTACTGCTAATAACTCAAAATCATCAGTAGAGTAGTTCTTCTCATGTATTTTCAGCTTTCTAGACTTGTATGCAACAGCATGTCCCACTTGAGTTAGGACTCTGTCGAGTCCGTCATTACATGCATCAGTGCATACTATAAAATTCTTATTAGGATATGCTATCCTCAGAATAGGCACTGTAGTTAGTAATTCCTTTAACTTCTTAAAACTGTCTGAACATTTCTGATCCCACACAAATTCCTTCCCTTTCTTCTGTAAGGAGGTTATGGGGTTTGCAATCTTTGAAAAACCCTCTATAAATTTTCTATAATATCCAGTAATACCCATAAATGATCATACATCTGACACATCCTTAGGAACCGGCCAATCATTAATGAATTTTATCTTATCGGGGTCGACCGAGATTCTTTTCTTGGAAATTATGTGTCCTAAATACTGAATTTTATCCTTGTGAAAGTTACACTTACTAAACTTAGCGTATAGTTGATGATCTCTCAGAACTTGTAAAATAATACGCAGATGTTCGTCATGCTCTTCTTTGCTTTTAGAATACACTAGAATGTCGTCTATGAACACAATAGAAAAATTATCCAAGTATTTGTGCAAAATATTGTTCATTAAACACATAAATACAGCCGGAGCATTAGTCAATCCAAATGGCATGACTACGAACTCATAATGTCCATTTCAAGTTCTAAAGGTTGTTTTAAAAGTATCTTTGTCCTTCACACAAACTTGATGATATCCCGACCTTAAATCAATCTTTGAAAATATTGTTGCTCCACGCAGCTGATCAAATAGATCGTCTATGCGGGGCAATGGATATCGATTCTTGATTGTCATCTTATTCAGCTAGTGATAATCTATGCATAGGCTTAAAGTGCCATCTTTCTTCTTAACAAATATAACAGGTGCCCCCCAAGGAGACATGCTGGGTCTTATATAGTTTTTATCAATCAGTTCCTTCAACTGTGATTTCAAATCATTTAATTCCAATATATTCATCCTATATGGAGCTTTAGAATTCAGTACCTCCTGGTATTAACTCAATGATAAAATCTAGGTCTCTCTTAGGAGGTAATCCTGGAATCTCTTCAGGAAAAACATCTTGGAAATCTTTGAGGACAGGTATATCTTCTAGTTTCAGTTCGTCCTCTTTAGTAATCAACTCATCATTCAGTACATTCACTGCAAAAATTTGACATCCTTTTCTAACTGCTCTCTTTACTTGCATAGCTGAAATCTGCCTAAGGGATGTCTTTCTTGGAATACCTTTTACTTCCACTGTTTCTCTTTCATCATTTAAACATGTAAAACTTTTCTCATAACAATTCAAAATGACATAATTGGCTTCTAACCAGTCCATTCCGATTAAGATATCATAGGATCCTAAAGGTAAAACATTCAACTTGGCTTGTGTCTTTAACTGATTCATAGATAAAACACAACTTTCAATAAAATCAGATACTTTTCTTTTTGTTCCTGTTGCCAGTCTAACTAACCAAGATTTATTGAATTTTTCTTTTTTCAATTTAAAAATTTCTACTATATCTCGTGATATATAACTTAGGCTAGCACCTGGATCAATCAAAATCATAACAGGATGGTTTTGTAGCATACCTTCAATCTCTACCATAGAGACTTGATTATCTGCTTGCATGTTGTCTAGTGTTGCATTAATTCTAGGCATCTCCCTTGCCAAGTCTTTAACAGTAGGTTCAGTCTGTATGGAATGAATATTGTTAGTTGTCCGCTTCCTCTTGGGGAATTATGATGCATAATGAGGACCTTGACACTCAAAACATTTGATAGGTGCCTTTTGGTCATTAGTTTTGGTAGCATTGGGAGTTTTTCTAGGCGCTGTAAAATTCTGCTGCTGATTATTTCTGGGGTTGTTCCCTTGAAAATTTCGATTCTGAAATTTTTTCTTTTGGAAACCAGAATTTCCACTAAACCTGAAATTTTTCTTTTTCAGCTCAAAATTGCTAGGTTTATGATTTCTCCAGTTTGATATCTCTTCTCTTTTTCGATTAGTGTCATAACAGAAAGTTGCTTTCCTCATGGCCTCTTCTAAGGTCTTTGGATTGTCATACTTAATTCTGTCCTTGATGTTGAAAGATAGACAACTCAAGTATCTTTGAATCTTTGGTTTTTCTTCCGTGAGGTATGGCACATACCTCAGCAAATTCAGAAATTTACTGTTCATCTCTTTCATGTTCATAGTTCCTAGCTTTAAATCATAGAACTCCTTTGATTTTTCTTCATAGTATTGTTCAGATAAGAAATTTTTCTTGAAGTATCTTTTAAAAGTGCTCCAATTCACATCCTTGTCTTTGATGTCCTTCACTCTTTTGATGTCTTGCTACCAAATATTTTCCTTCCCAATCAAGTTGTATATTTCCATCTTTGCCTTCAATAATTCTGAATAATCAAAAATTTGGAAGTACTTCTTCATGCTGGACAACCATGCTTGTGCTGTCTCTCCTTTTTCAATTTCACCATTGAAGGTTGGGGGTTTGATTTTCTTGAACCCCCCAGAAATCTGTTCATACTATTTATGACTTTTTCTTTTGGGTTTGTAGTCTCCTTCGCTGCTATCACTTGAATAATTTCATTTCTTTTTCCGTTTTTCATGGGCAGCTTCTGATGATATTGAGATGCTGTTTGCATCATCAGTTTTCGTTTTCTTACCCCTGTCTCGATGAGGTATATCTTCAATATTGGAGGTATTTTCAATTTCTCTATCTTGTTCATCAGTTGGGCATTGTTCGAACAGTACTTGGTTAAGTTCCTCTTGTGTTTTCAGAATTTTCTCATTGTCTTGTTTTACAAATATGATTTCTGCTTTTAACTCTTGAATGATGAATTGTCATTTAATTCACCATGGACTTCTTCTTCATAATGTTGTCCCTTGCTATGACTGTTGGGTCGAAAACTGTCCTCTATATGTTCATCTGATCCTTCCATACCTGTAGCTTAAAAACAATTTATGTATAACACAAATAGTTTTAAAATTTTAATTAGTAAGATTTCTGTTATAAATAAATTTTTCTGTTGCGTGTTCTTTGGACCTTTTCAGGCCTAGAGTTTGAACGTGAGCTCTGATACCACATGTAACATTCCATAAAAATACCAAAATTTAAAAAATTTTAACATAGTAATAATTATCGAAGTTCTTAATGCAGAACATATAATATAATTAAATTTCTTAACTAGGATAATTAATAACGATGACACGTCGAATTTCTCAAAATAAAAAAAATGATTTAGTTGTATTTGCTATTTCAGATTTAAATGGATGCTAATCTTCTTAACGAAAGATCTTTTATGATTATGCACAAGAATACAATGTTCAGATCTACTTAAGTTCTAAATGCAATTACATACTATACATAGGATTGTCTTATTATGATGTTCTTGATGATGTGCTGACAGTTTGTTTGTATGATGACAAAGGGGTCCTACGAGGTACCCTGGGGTATACTTAGCTATGTTTAGCTTAGGCATTTGAATCCTGTTTCCATGTATAGACCGCAGGTAAGAATTTCTACGAAAAACATGTGTTAAGAGTACAAGTGTCTTTAAATTCATCGTCAATGTAATATTAAAATGCTAAGTACTTCCTTGCGAAACAAATTACTGGAGGTATGGATCTTTTGGTTCCATTCTAGTTTATGTGATGACTTACAAAACTCTTCAATGTTATAAATTCACGTCATCCAATTGTTTTTATAAGGCTACGTTTATTATCATATGACTATTGTCATTAATATCAAAACAATGATACCAATGTCCATTGATTATTCTATTAGAAAGCTTGTAGAAATAGTGTTTATACTATTGGACTATGATTACGTTTTCCATCTATAGAACTTAGACTATTCTAAGTCCCAAATTTATCATTTGATTATCATTACATAGTTAATATATGAAAAGTATAGTGACTAGTGCTTGTGCTATGAATTTAGCATTAGAGTGCATATCGTCATCACTTAGACTATACCTATAGTATTACATTTATCTTTAGTCTTTGCAATACATGGCTAACATATGAAGTATATTGTGAATATGGTGTTTATGCTATGGTTTAACATTATAATTTGCATGTGAATTATACTTATAGTCCTACTCTTCTCAATTGATTACAATATAAAGCTAATATGTGAAACATATAATGTACATAGTATCTATGCTATAAACTAACATTATGCATAAATAAAATCCTAACTATATCTATGGTCTCCATTTATCAAATGATTAATAATTTATATGGCTAATATATGAGACATATAAGCTTTATCCTATATGACTATACACGAGCGATAGAAATGAAATGTAAATATTGTAAAGTGACTATGCGTTCAAATAAAACATTGGCATATAATACCATTGTTACGATGCCTAAAACAATTCTTTGAACTATATAAAATGTGCACTAATATTGCAATGATTTCGTTGTTGAGAGGGTATTGAACTTCGCATGCTTTCCAACTGGCATTGATAGGGCTAGCATTAACGTCATTCCATGTGTTAAGTGATGTGGAAGCCCGGTTGTAAGGTCTTCACGTGGTTTGTGTTTGCAATGAGCAAAAAAATAAGCTGAGTCGTGCCATGCATTGGCTCTCGGTCTGCTTACTTGGTGATCTGGTAGATGAAGTAATTCAATGCAATATTTATTTGCAATCGTTGCTCGATTATCAACGTGCCTGACTGGCAGTTGATCCACCATTGATCTTCATAAGATATAGGGATTAGGATGAAACCCTAATCTCAAGTTGGTAAGTAAGGAAAATTTGTTTTCTGGCATTCATTGTTGCGTTTAGTGTTAAGGTGGGCAAGCCAACCGTTTGCAGCAATGTAGGGTTTAGTGTTTTTCTGTGAGGAGGACTCCTTCCTCGGTTTCGAACCTTGGACTTGTGGAATAGAGTTTAAAAGTTACAGGCTTATTCTCTTGTGTATTATAGCCACGATCCAGCCCTGGTAGTTGTGTGTTGTTCTTCTGTTAGTTGTTGATTGTAAATTGAATTGGGGTTCGATTCTCCGAATTATGGAATAGTCTTCTAAGTTTTGAACTCGAAGTTTGTTGTAATTGCTATCATGGTTCGTCGTTTTGTGGGTGTAGTGTGTCAATGTTCAGGATCTTTAATTCTAAGGGTAAGTGTTTATGATAATGAATACAATACTGTGATACTTATTTTTATAATCGCGTTTTCTTGTTTTTAACCCTTCAAACTGTGATTTGGCAGGCACCCACTTCGTAGGAGGTTGCTAAGCAAAAGATTTGGAATGGAGATAGTGCATCTACTTCCTGGTAAGCCCCGGTGGTTCTTGAAACCTTGTATGTTCCTTTGGCATGGTTTTGTTGGTTATTACTGTGTGCCGAGAGTTGGAAATATTCGACCTTAATCGGGTGATGGCCAAGTGTTAAGCTTTAATGTTTATTTTGCTCCATGTCATAAAGAGGATAACCCTTAGATTTTTTTACGTTGCTATTCGGCTCTGTGATGCCTAGCTGCATTGTTTGTAAAGAACTTCGATCTTGTGTTTGTACTGCTATTTGTTAAGGGTTAAACCCTGTGTAGTTTTGTGGAACCCCAAACTCGTTTTAGTTTTCTGGTTGGTAAGGGATAGACCATGTGTAATGTTGGAATCGTGAAAAGTCTGAAATGTAAACTCTGTTAAAGTTTTATTTATAGTTTTGAATATGAATCAAGAGCCGAGGGTTCACCTTTTTCTGTAAGACAATGGCTCGTTTGAAATAAAATATTATGTTTAAAATAATGGTTGAGAAAACAATTGTATAACTGTTGTTCTGGTGCCGAACAACGATAGTTGTCTTTGACCGAGAGTTATAGTTTGCATAATTATAGATAGTTGTTTCCTATACTTCATTATCGTTGTTGATATTTATGTTTTGGAATTGTGATGTGATAAAATTAGTTCTGTTTATACGTTTTCAAAATGGCTAGTGCCACAGGGTTCTATTTTGTTTCAAAGAATGAAACCCCACGTGTAGTTTTTCGTTGGCGACCTTGCTTGTACAAAGAAGTTGAATCCACGAACTGGACCTTAACTCGTACATGTGAATGTTTCGACACTGTGTATATTTTATTGCTAGGGTTGTGAGCTATTGTTAGACATTGATACTGAATCGTGCTTTCAGCTAAGTGATGCTTATTGTCTTGTTAGTAGTCTCGATATGTTTAAAAGATGGTATGATTATATAAAATGTTAGTCAGGGTTTGGAAATGCATAACTATTATAACCTCAGAAATAAATGTCTAATATTGTCCATGAATGGCTCGATGAGAAGTTTATAAACTGTGTACTAAATAAACATTCAGATTCTAGGTTTTGTGATAACTTAGGGTTTTGATTTTTACAATGACACTACTTGTATCTGAGATTGAAATCTTTATTAATATAAATGTGATAAATAGTGATGAAAACATTAATAAGTGTTTTACTTATCAGTTGTAAATAACACTCTGTTATAGAGGATAGTTTTGCAGCTGTTATATAATTCTTAGAGTATGAAGTGCTAGAAAACATGCAATCTTTAATATTGAAATACATATTGTTAATTATCTGAAATAGATGGAGATGAAATGAAAAGTAAGGATCTGTGTAGAAACAAAATGTGTTTTTCTCTTATTTAAGAAATAGATGAATGCTATGCAACTATTTATACTATACTTTAATATTTCCTGCATTTTAAACATATGATTGAAATGAAAGAATTTAACAATAACACTATTGTATTCATCTTTTCATTCAATGGAATTCTGCCTATCACTCATCTCTATTAATTTTTCTTTTCTGTACTAGAGTACTATACAAATAATAGTATGGGAAAAATACAGAAAAAGAATTTAATCATTCATTTAAAATACTTAATCACTCTTAAAAACAAATCATCTTTAAATCAGAAAATAGAATAGTTTCTTCTGTATGACTGTAATTAATAATTCTACCATACAGAAACATTTAACTATAAACAAAAGTAAGAATAGTAGAACCTGGTTTACTATAGGAGAAACAAACATCCCAAGGAACATGTTCCACCCAACCTATTCCTGAAGATAGCCAAGTTACTGCCTTAGGACTGCCGAGCCTGTTCATTAAACCACCAGGAGGAAGATTCTGTAGAAGCCTTAGTACATCAACTTGCAATAGAATATAGATTATCCAGTCATAAAAACTCAATAGTCAAAGAGACCTGCACCAACACCTCTGGTTTTCCTCCTCAGTATAACAAGCAGACTCACAGTTGCACTCTCACTTTGCCTCCCTATTCGAATCTCTTAGTGATCACCTGAAGCACTTGAGGAATATTTCTGCAGAAAATATTATAGGAGCTACCTGCCCAATTCGAATTGCCTTATCTAGGCTTCCTAGGCCTTTTAGTGGTTAACTGGTCATTAATGAGCCGCCTGCTCTCTTCCACCCACCTGCGGGATAATGCCACAAATTTAGGGGTAGTTTTCCCATAACCAACAACTAGTGGTGGAGTGCAAATGCTTCCATTTGTCCCATGCCTTCTAACAGCTTCCATTCCTCCTAGTGGGTCAGTGAACACTCATTTAACAGGTCCCTTTGGTGTTTGTCTCCTATTTTATTTTATTAAATAATAATAATCAGTAATTACAATCATCCTTGACCAAACTTGGTCATAATTACAAAACTTTGTAATTATAATTTAACATAAAGTATTTTGCAAATAAAATATTATTCTCAAAATTTGGGTAGGTGACAAACGCGATGTGGATTATAATAATATTATTAACATTTTACATGTAAAAAAAATTTCAATTAAATCACATTATTGTAAATTGATGAGAAAAGTACTAAATATAAAAAGTCAACATAAATTAAAAAGATAGCTCTTAAAAGTGTTTTTTATTATTTAATTTCATTTGCAAGTTCAAGACAAATAAATGCTAAAGGACAATAAATTTTTTGGAAATTACAATGAATCTTAGTCACATCAATGTAGAGGTATTTTATTAATTTTATTTCTAGTGAATTTTGAAAATTAACAAAATCATGGTTATTTATATTGTGCATAGAAAATAGTGTAGGAGGTGACTTGTCATATATACGTACCCCATAAGACTCCTAACTCATAATATGTTAATATATCTCATAATTTTTTAGTACATCTCTTAGGAGGTCATTTTTTGGCCTCAAAATCTCTCTAATTCTCCTAGGTGTCTGTGGCCGCCATGGACAGGTCCACACTGGCCATATGTATGTGTGGGATCCTACAGACCCCTGGTCTGCTCGCCTATTTGGGTTCCGTCGCCCCAAAGCAAATCCTCAAAGTGTCCCTGAATGGCCCCGGGGTGCCTGACGAAACTGTCCGTTGCACCAAAACCATGACTCCAATCGTGAATCTATCGATTCCGATGGATTCAAGACATCGGTTTCTGGTTGGGTCCCCCCCACACCGTGCCTCTAATGCCCTAAAATTGTGCAATGTACTATCTCCGGAGCTAGGGTTTTGCTCGGTGAAGGCCATTCCAAATTTTCTCAGGGGGGGCATTTTTCATCTGAAGGCTCTCGGGCGTGCGTGGCCACCATGGATAGGTCCATAGTGGCCATACGCACATGTGGGATCCGACGAAACCTTGTTCCACTCGTCGGTTTGGGTTCCGTGGCCCTAGAGAAAATACTCAAAGTGTCCTTGAATGGCCTCGGGGTGCCTGACCAAAATGCCCGTTGCACCAAAATCATGACTCTGATCATGAATTTATCGATTCCGATGGATTCCAGACGTCAGGATCTAGCCGGGGGACCACCCACATTGTGCCTCCAATGCCTCAAAACATTACTAATGTGACATCTCTGGAGCTAAGATTTTTCTCAGTGAAGGCCATTCCAATTTCGCTCAAGGAGGCCATTTCTCATACAAAGGATCGCGAGCGTTCCTGGCCACTGTTGACAAGTCCACACTGGCCATAGGCACATGTGGGAGCAGACTGAATCCAAGTCCGCTCGTCAGTTTGGGTTTCGTGGCCCCCGAGAAAATCCTCAAAGTGTCCCTGCATGGCCCCGGGGTGCCTAACAAAAATTCCCTTTACACCCAAACCGTGAAACCGATGGATAATTCATTAATTTCGATGGATTTCAGACACTGATTCGTAGCTGCGGGACCCCCCACGCCATGCCTCCAATGCTCGGAAATGATGACAATATGCCATCTCCGGAGCCAGGGTTTTGATCTATGAAGGCCGTTCCAATTTCTCCCAAGGGGGCTATTTCTCATCCCAAGGCTCCTAGGCGTGCGTGGCCACCGTGAACACATCCACAATGGCCATACACACATGTGGGAGCCAACGAAATCCAAGTTTTCTCGTTAGTTTGGGTTCCGTGGCCCCGAAGCAAATCCTCAAAGTGTCCGTGAATGGCCCCTAGGACCTGACGAAAATTATTGTTTCACCAAAACCGTGACTCTGATTTTGAATCCGTCGATTCCGATGGATTCTGGATGCCAGTTTCTAGCTAGGAGCCCCCCCCACACTGTGGCTCCAATTCCCGGAAGCGATGCCAATGTGCCATCTTCGGAGCTAGGTTTTTGCTCAATGAAGGCCATTTCTTATCTAAAGGCTCCTGGGCGTGCATGGCCACTGTGGACAGGTTCACACTAGCCATACGCATGTGTGGGAGCTGATGAAACCTTGATTCACTTGTAGGTTTGGGTTCTGTGGGCCTGGAGAAAATCCTCAAAGTGTCCCTCAATAGCCCTGAGGTGCTTGACAAAAATGCACGTTGCACCAAAACGTGACTCCGATCATGAATCTGTCAATTCCAATGGATTTCAGACACCTGGTTCTAGCTAGGGGATCCCTCACACTGTTCCTCCAATGCCTGGAAACGGTGCCAATGTTCCATCTCCGGAGCTAGGGTTTTTCTCAGTGAAGGCCATTCCAAATTTGTTGAAGTGGTTCATTTCTCATCTGAAGGATCTTGGGTGTGTGTGGCCACTGTGGGCAGGTCCACAATGGCCATACACACATGTGGGAGCCGACGGAACCCTGTTCCACTTGCTGGTTTGGGTTTTGTGGCCCAGGAGCAAATTGTCAAAGTGTCCCTAAATGGCCTCGGGGTGCCTTACGAAAATGACCGTTGTACCAAAACCGTGGCTCTGATCACGAATATGTTGATTCCGATGGATTTCAGACATCGGGTTTTAGTCGGGGGACCCCCTACACCATTCCTGCAATACCCGGAAACAATGCCAATGTGCCATCTCCGGATCTAGTGTTTTGCTCAATGAAGGCCATTCCAAATTCACTCAAGGGGGGCATTTCTCATCTGAAGGCTCCCGGGAATGCATGGACACCATGGAAAGGTTCACACTAGGCATACGCATGTGTTGGAGCTGACGGAACCTTGGTCCGCTCGTCGGTTTTGGTTTCGTGGCTCCTTATCAAATTCTAAAGATTTCCCTGAATGGCCCCGGGGTGCCTGACCAAAATGCTTGTTGCACCAAAATCGTGACTCTGATCGTGAATCCATCGATTCCGATGGATTTCGAACATCGGATTCTAGATCCACATTAGTTTTTTGTCTCCTGGTCTCCATATTAGGTCTATAGGGTTGTTGGTCCACATTAGGATTTACAGGGCTACATTTTTTTTTTATTGGTTTATAAGGCTAGATCAAGGTCTATAAGCTAGATGAGGTTCTATAGGGCTAGATTAGGTCTCCGAGGCAAAGTTATGTCTCCTTCGTGTCCTTTGTCCTCATGTCAGGTGACCTATGTTCTACGTATTCATTAGAGAGGTGTGATTCCCTAATGGATGACGCTATTTTGGGTGATTCAAGAGTGTTAGATAATGTGAGTATTACAAGGTCAATTTGAGCCCAAGGTTGAAAAAGAAAACCGGGAAGCGTAATGGGATTCTGTCGGCTCCTGCAGGTCCACCAATGCGAGACACACATGTACATGAATTAGAAGTATACACACATGTACACCTCAAAATATTGATTTAGGGGTAGGACACAAGTGACTATCAAGTATCTTTGTTAATGTTTGATGACTGTAAAGTGTGTATGAGTGGATCAAGGTGAGGGGAGATGGAAGTAGTGTGATGGAAGATGGTTTTAGGATGAGTTAACAGGCTCTTAGGGTTGTCCTAAGGGGTTTTTGTGAAAATATTCTATCTCTTATGTAAATTTGACTGACCTCATTCAAAATATCCATTTGGATCCTCTTTGTTGCTAATTGTCTCCATCGATCTATCGTGCTTTAAATGAGGAAGGAAGTAACATACCCAAAACAATTAATGGATGGTGGATTTAAAATCTAAATGGGGTCCCTATTTCAAACTATTAAAGTTTCAGCATCATGAGTCATTCTTCAAGTGGTGACTCAACATGTTGAGGTAATTCTTTGCATGTCGAAGTATGAATGGCATGTGTTGCACTACTAACCATGGTTGAGTTATTAAGGCTCCTCTAGAGACTAGCCACCTTTAGAGTGAATCACTTTATCATATGACCACTTGGAACGATAGAAGAGCACGATGATCACATCATTAGAAAAATCTCCTTAGTATATTGATATGATAAATAAATTAAAGATGGCACAAGTGGATCATGCAAATAAGACAGGAGATAAAAATTAGATATGCTAGAATAATAGAGAACTCGAATTGTTCACTTCAGTGATTAAGAAAGGCTTCACTTAATTAAGAGAGAAATCGAATTGTTTACTTCAATGATGTCCACTAGTTAACTAGAGTTCTCTCGTGTCCTCGTGTCAGGGACCTAGGTTCTACTTATTCATTAGGGACGTGTGATGCCTTAATGGAGGATGTTGTTGAGGGTGATTCAAGAGTCTTAGATAATGTGAGTATTACAAGGTCAATTCGAGCTTGAGGTGAAAAAAGCATACCGAGAAGGGTCGGCATGAGCAGGGCCAGCATGGATAGGGCTGACATGGGCAAGCCACTCCCAGTCGCTTGACACATGGTTTTGCGGAGTTGGTCCAACAATGCGAGACACACATGTACATGAATTACAATTAGAAACACATGTACACCTAAAAATATTGCCTTATGGGTAGGAGACATGTGACTATGAAGTATCTTTGTTAACGTTTGATGACTGTAAAGTGTGTATGGGTGGAGATAAGTTAGGGGAGATAGAAGTAGTGTTATGGAGGATGGTTTTTGGATGACTTAGTAGCATTTTAGTGATGTCCTAAGGGGGTTTTGCAGACTTGATAAAACATAAGAAAACGAGGATTTTTCTCCCCAAGAGCATTGCTTAATCAAAAAACAAAGAGGGCATCCAACTAGTGTTTGATAAAATATTGGAAAAATGCACAACAAGATATTTTTGTATTACATTAAAACATGAAAAATAACACATGTATGTATGTATGTATCAACAAAAAATGCATGTACGAACAAAATTACATAAAAGTACACATACCTCGATGTAGAACATAACATTCTTTGATGCAATTCTATCTCTTATGTAAATTTGATTGACCTCATTCAATAAATTCATTTGGATCCTCTCTGTTGCTAATTGTCTCCATCAATCTCTCATGCTCTGAATGAGGCAGGAAGTAGCGTACCTTGGTTGAGCTCTTACTTGAAATTGTATGTAGATGGATGTTTGTGCCAACGATCAAGTTTGTGAAGTGATACACCATTGAACATGGTCTGTAATCCATGAATACACACCCACTAGTCCTTCTTGACTTCCCATCTAGTGTAAGATATTACCTCTTAACCACCATCGAGTCAATAAGAAATTCATTGCCTTCATCGTTGATTAAGATATTTCCCCTTAACCCAGTCCATGCATTCATATGCATCCCATTTTCCGCTGCTGCAAGGGCTGCATAAGCAAGCAAGTTTTTGCATCCATATTTCAAATAAATGGATTGTTTGAGCTTCTAACTGAATGAAATCCACATGTTCGTTGTACTGTTCCGCAACTATAGGAACAAGATCAATCTATTTCAACCACTTGACAAAAATTTCTTACCATGCGTCTTGTCACGGATGATGTTTGTTGATCTCTTGCTCGGTTTGGCATTACTGCAGAGCACCATTGAACTATGGATTCTGCATCTCGGATATGAGGGTTTTTGTTAAACCTCATCTCTTCCCTTCATAGTGTCGTCTTGGTGCATGCACCGGCCCCATCATGCTCTCCTTTTTCGTGCCTAGTCTCAAAATAGTTCCAAATATGCGACACATTGTAAGTCTTCTGCAAAATACTCATCCATTGGAATACTCAGGCATTTTTGAACTTGCCAGCACAATGATCTGACCATATCCAATGCTGATCCATATGTATATCTCTCTCCTTCAACTGATCATAGAAAATTTGAAAACAATGTTGCACATAATGCAGATCATGGGTTCTATCATCACTTATGTAAAAGTTTATCTCCTTCAGTATTATCCTCATGGCATTGCTACTCTCTGGACCATGCCTATATGTAATATGTACCATGATGCTGACTTGGTCTGAATGGTAATATTGACTCGAAATTTCATTTTGTGGCTGAAGGGTGTAGTTTTCTGCAAAATCTACAATTGACACTATGGTTCCAATAGGAAATGTGTCCCTACATTTTCTGTACTATTCATCTTGCCATCGCGCTACATGCACATGTTGAACATACTGGTTTGTTTTATTGTAGAAATCCATCAAGAAGTCGCATACTCATTCCTGTTGCCATTAAAACAAGGGCAATATTACAATGTGGCCTTTGGAAAAATGTATATGTCATAAATTGTACGTGTAATATGAAAAATATGCAATATTCATTTGTACCTATGAATTCACCAATGCAATCCTTTTACTTTCCCTAGAACTGTCTAATTGTTAGTTTACGTACTTGAAGCTCTACATCTCCACGACCATCCTTCCAAATTCGTGCTCCTTGATTTCATGAATGCAACGGTTCAAAAGAGAAAACCCACTGCACCTAGAACATGTCCCATATAGATACAATTTTTCATAATATTTTTGTCCTTCAGGACTTGGACACATGATGTTGTGGATAAAGTCTCTCAGTGCATTCGGTGGTAGTATGGATTCATTGCTGTTAATTTTTCAGAATTTACTTCAATATGATCTAGGATCTTAACTGAGAGAACAACATGTACAGCATATCAATCATGGACATAATAATGCAAGCACACAAGAGACACAGAGTTTACTTGGGGAAAACCATAAAGGTGAAAAACCCCAATAACTTCCTCAGAGATAGATAAAGCAATGATAGAACCCACATAAGAGATAGACATCTCCTAGCAGTAGCTTCTCCTCCTCCACAAGTGCGCCACTCTCCCGAGAGTGTGTGAGAGAATAGAATGATGAAATAGAGTGCCTCCCGCACTCTATTTATACTTGACTTGACTTGTCTAATAACCTTTACTAGGTCGGCTTTAACTTAACCACATAACATAATGCTGACTGGGCCGACACCCAATAGGGTGGTCTAATAACCCTTTGACCCACATGGCCGACCCCCAATAGGGTGTTCTAATAACCCTTCGACCCACATGACTTATACAGGGCTGACCCCAATAAGGTTCTCTAATAACTCACCAAGTATAAGTTACGACCCTTACAATATAAATGACGACACTTCCATATAGAGGAATAATAACATCTCTATAGATATACAAACACTTCCGTATAGAGGAATAATACCATCTCTATAGGAGTACAATATACATATATGAAATACATTCCGAAGTTACATATACATCAACACTCCCTCTTAACTAGGAAGGTATCTCTCGACACAGGTCTTCTAGCACAAGTCTTCTTCTCTGGATCATCGTCACTAGATAATCGTCATCAAGTCATCGTCATCGTCACTGCTGCTACTATCTCAATCAATCTCTGAATCTACTCATCATAGGAAGTTCTACAGGGCCAGTCCTTTTTCATACTGGATGTAGGCCCACCATCTGCAGGTCTTCATCATCACTGGCCATACTGTGGAATCCTCAGGACTTATTACGTGAGTCACAAAACCTGGATGCAGCATCCCAGGCTGTTACGATCACACAGCTTTACCTGTCGGATCTCCCAGGAGCACATTACATGTGACCCATCATAAAAAATGGCTGAAGCATCCCAGGCTGTTACGAGCACACAGCTCTCCCTATCAGATCTCCCAAGAGCACATTACATGTGATCTCACCACAAAACCTCGCTGAAGCATCCCAGGCTATTACGAGCACACAGCTCTACCTGTCGGATCTCCCAGGAGCACATTGCATGTGGTCCACCTCAAAACCTGGCTGAAGCATCTGAGGCCTTTTTCATCCTGTCCAGATCTCCTAGGAGTATATTACATGTGGTCATGGCAATGCCTCAAAAGAGTATATGAGGCCTTTTTCATCCTATCCAGATCTCCCAGGTCCACTTACATGCCATAGGACAATGCCTCGAAAGAGCATCTGAGGCCTTTTTCGTCCTGTCCAGATCTCCCAGCTCTACTTACATGCTTATCTGCACAACCTGTCCACGGCCACAGAGTGTCAACCTGATACTCTCCATACATCATCCTGATGTACACATGATCATCTTGATCATCATCATTGCATCGTCCTGATGCATGTCATCTGGAGAAGCTCATCATCCACGATCATCCTGATCATACAATGCATCTACCTAATGCATACCAAGTATCTACCTGATAAATATCACCATACATAGTGTATCCACCTGATACATACATAGATACATGATCCACACAATGTATCTACCTGATACATATCAACATACATGATCTACCTAATCATACAATGTATCCACCTGATACATATACAGATACATGATCCAAGCATCCAACATGATGCATACATACATAAATGATCCAACTGATCATATCCAGCATCCAACATGATGTGTACATACATAAATGATCCAATTGATCATATCCAGCATCCAACATGATGCGTACATACATGAATGATCCAACTGATCATATAGAGCAGAAACTAGAACATCATCCTGATGCTCATCATCCAGCGCTTACATCCATAGTCATGTGAAGGATCCCCCTTCCACCATGCTAGGAATGGCTACAACAAATGTCTCCATCACTTCTTCCTCGAAGTGTCATCGATTCAAAGAACACCAAGCCTCTCTCTGAAGTACTCAAGCTTCACTCTCGCTAGTGGCTTCGTCAACACATCTGCAATCTGCTTATTTGTCGCAACATACAGGAGCTTCACTGCTCCCCTCTGCACCATATCCCTGATATAGTGATATTTGATCTCTATGTGTTTCGACCTGTCATGCAACACTAGATTCTCAGACAGCTTCACACAATTCTGGTTGTCACAGAAGATATCAGTAGCCTCCAACGGTAGATCAAATAACTTAGACAGTAGCTTCCTCAACCATACTACCTCACAACTAGCCGAATAGGCTGCAACATACTTGGCCTCGGCTGTACTCAGTGCTATATAGGACTGCTTCCTGCTAAACCAAGAGATCATACCTGATCCCATACTGAAGCAACACCTAGAAGTGCTCTTCATATCTGCAGCACTACCTGCCCAATCTGAATCAACATAACCTTGTAGGTTAAACTTTTGATTCGCATCATACTTGATCCCATAATCAACTGTAACCTTTAGGTACCTTAGAATATGCTTTACAACAACCAGGTGAACACTCCTCGGATCCGTTAGGAACTGGCTCAATGTGTTCACCGCAAAGCAAATATCTCGTCTCGTGTTCGTCAAGTACATCAAGGACCCAATCATCTGATGATACATAGTGATATCAACCAACTCAGATGAAGCATCACACAGAAGCTTCAATTTTGATGCCATAGGTGTGGCCATGTCCTTGCAGTCCATCATCCCGAACCTCTTCAGGATCTCTACTGCATACTCCCTTGTCCAAGGAAGATTTCCTCTGCACTATGCCACACCTCCATACCTAGAAAATATCGCATCATCCACAAGTTCTTCATCTTGAACTCGGCAGCAAGCTTCCGCTGCGTGTCGGCAATTAATCTTTCTTCACCTGTTACAAACAGATCGTCCACATACGAAAGTAGTATCACTGGATTACCTTCCTCAACCTTGTAGTAAAGGTTGGAATCCTCTTTACTCTTGGTAAAGCCCAAACTAGATAGAAAGCTGTCTATCCTACCATACCAAGTTCTGCACATATATGACAACCTATTATGTGTCTCAGAACCAAGTGGCTTCTCCACATACACTTCTTCTTGAACTACACCATTCAAGAAAGTTGTCTTGAAATCCATCTGGTGTATCTTCCATTTCATCACTGCAACCATAGCAAGTACGGATCTAATAGAAGTGTATATGGCTACAAGAGCAAAAGTCTCTATGCTACCACCTATAGCATGCTTGATCTTGTAGATCCTCTTGGAAGTCACTATAGACTCCCATTCAAGTCTTGGGACTGCATCCCAAACATCTTCATGATCGACTGGTACTCTTTTCAATTGGTTCCGCAGGGTCATCTTCCGATTTATGTTCTTCCCTTCAAATAGCTTGGTCAAAGAGTCAAACATCTCCTTGGGTGTCTTTAGAGAAGACACATGGGGTACGAGATGGTCTTTGATAGAATCAGCAATGATTCTCTTTTCCTTGACCAAGTTTTTCTTATGCAATACCTTAGCATCTTCATCCTCTGGGATAGGGATGTCTTCTTTTACATATGAGTCCAACTCATTCTCTTTTAGGATTAACCCAATCCTATCCTTCCAAGCTCGAAGTTATCAGCTCCTTCAAGCTTATCCTCAAGCTTGGTGTGGTGAGACATCTTAAAGAGTACTTCAAATGGAAATAGAAAAGATTTAGGTCTTACTAGTTGAAAAGCTGAAAACTTGATCTGGTCCTGGATTAGGGTTTGTCGAAAAAACCCTAAAAAATTCAAAATGTGAATTTCAATTTTCTGAAAGGATAGAAAGATGCGCCTTGATGAGCTGATCAGGCTGGTGTATTCAGAATTTGAGATCAGCAAAGCTTTACCCTTCAGATTTTCCTTTTTGTCCTCTCGGGTTCACTAGGGAGAGCCCTGAATTAGGGTTTGAGTTTCCCGGAGATCTACCTAGCCAAAAATCTCGATCCAAAGCTCTAAACTTCGATTGTTTCAAGGAGCTTCCAGCTATGTCTTCAGATTTCAGAAATTTCTATTTTTGTGGAAACCCTAATTTTTAGGGCCAACTCTGAAAATGCTCAGAATTGAATTCTGATTAGACAGATAGATTCTCCTTGATGAGTAGAGTCAATCTACTATGCTGCTTTTCCAAAATCTATGGAGAGAAACCCAATAAACAAGAAACTCAAGTTTCCGTCACTGCAAAATGTCTTCTTGTGAGGTTAGCTCTAATACCATGTTAAATTTTGAGCATTAATTCACAATACTCTAGGATCTTCACTGAGAGAATAACATATATAGTATATCAATGCATAACAATCACAATAAGCATGACAAGCATCACAAGAATCAAAAGCATGAGAGACAAGAGACACAGAGTTTCCGTGGGGAAAACCCTAAGGTGAAAAACCCCACAACTTCCTTAGAGATAGAGAGAGCAATGGCTCAACCAAAGTACAACCAAAATACACTTGAGATAGTCTTCTAGAAGCAGATGATCCTCATCCTCACTAGTGCGCCACTTTCTGAGTGAGAGAGAGATGACTTTCCGAATTATCTAAATAGAGATCTCCTGATCTCTATTTATACTAACCTGTTTGCCCAGTGACCTTATGGGGCCGACTTGTCTAGCTAGGTAAATCCACAATATAATATATATTTCAAGGCTGACCCCACACATGGTGGTCTAATAACCCATCGGCAAGTACACACAATTGCGACACTTATCAATCCACATGACGGCACTTCCTTATAGAGGAATAACACATCTCTAATAAGGGTACAATAAATATATATGAAATACATAGATGAAATACATTCCGAAGTTACATATACATCAACACTCCCTCTTAACTAGGAAGGTATTTCTCGACACAGATCTGCTAGACAAGTCTCCTTCTCGGGATCATCATCATCATCATCGTAGCAGACTAAAGCTTTACCGCAATAGTCCGACTGCGTAGAATCCTGTATGATCAAGGGAAGTGTACCGTGCAACACTGTTGAAGTTGTGCACACGAAAAAAAAAAAAAATGAGAAAATGAGAAAACGAAAAAAGTAGCTGCGCAAAGCAAGCCTAGATACTAATTGCGCAGAAAATATGGAACGACAGTCGTGCAGAAGACCACACCAAATGCGCATCCCGAAGTGAACATCCTGTTAGACCGCCGGCACTTCATGACGGAAACCGTTCCCATGACATCTGTCGGCCGGTTAGTGGGTCGTTAACCAATTTGGCTGCATTGGTAAAGTTCAAATTTAAGGGCGGATGTGACGATTTGGAACACATTAAACGCCGAAGTGACTAGTTTAGCATCGAAATCCGCCTGGCAGGCTCATCCATTAACGCTGATTCGATGGAGTTGACAAGCTGGCTTTCCAAGCAACCTTTTGGCATTTAAGGAAACAGATATGGCCTAATGATGAGGATCGAATGGCATGGCCGAGATCTTCGACAAGAGTTGGACATTAATATGGCATTAAGTGCCTCACAAACTGGTGACGACCATGTTGCATCCCAACTAAGGATATAAATAGGCCTCACTCGGCCACTTAACCATTCTTACGAAGCACTTGAACTACTTGAGAGCCGAGCGAATAGAGAATTGTATGAGTGAACAAGTTGAGTTGGAGGATATATCCTGGTTGTTTGACCAAGCAGGGATTCCAGCAGCAATGACAGAGACAAAGGCAAGTGCGTCCCGGAGTTCAAGAAGGCAGGCTGCAGGAAGCAGGAAAGGAAAAGAGATAACTTCAGAGCAGGGGGGGGGGTCCGAAGTACCATTGCAGCAGTTGGCCTCGGCTCAGAACCTACCTATTTATCCAGTGCCCGACTACATCCCTCCATGGAAGGTCGATGCCCCAACAGTCCACATATAAAAGAATTTTAAGTATGAAATCTCGATGCCCACTATCTCTACCAGGGTGAACATTGAGGAGAATTTGTTGGGTGGCGTACCGAGTTGCAAGCTAGACGACCTGGACTTGGATAAAAGTTGGTAACGTCGAAGACTTACCCGCAATTTAGACCTAACGGATATATCAACCAGGTAACGGATGCACAGAACGACGCGGACAGACTGGAAGTCCAAGATTGGCTAAAGGCCATCCGACCATCAGGCTTGTTGAACTTACTGCAAATGCCACACTTTACTAAGAGTCCCAAGTTTTCCGCAGGAGTGCGCACATTACTCACTTGCGTACATGAAGGATTCTTATGGTTCAATACCTGCATTGATATCAGCATTGATATGATACATCATATTACAGGCCTGAATAAAAGAGGCGAGGACCTGGCCAACCTGATAATAAAGAGGGCGCAGGATAGAGGTCTGATCGCTGAAGTAGAAAAAGAATTCAGCGTAGTGCGGAAGGGACATGGGTTCCCAACCATCGATATCAATGACCGCGTCACAAAGTTTACCACCTAGTTGCTCGCAGGAAAATTACTGCGCAAGTGTAGGCCGCCTAAGGTACCCGTAGTTGCAATCAAAGCAGCTTCTAACATATTGCGGGAAAATCCTACAATTGGTGCCAGTTCTTACTAAACGAGTTCCTCGCAGATGTTGAAGATACACAGGATAATGGAACAGCATTCCATTTCAGTTGGCTACTAGTATTAATAACCTTTGTAGGCTGGAAAGAGCCAGAGGGGTATCAAGGGGTTCCAACCTTAGCAGGGCAAGGTCATGGAATGCATTTTTCCAACCTATGGGTGAACTCGAAGGAGTCAAGACAACGACATACGATCGAAGTCCTTTATGTCTATTATCACCAGTTGCGCAAGGTGATTATGGCAACGCCGCGCATTTCACAACCGCTGAATGACAAGTTTACATGCATCATGAGGTTTAGCGTGAGGAGGCATCAGTCACAAATTCAGCTGAGCGCTGATGCACAGGAAGGATTATGGTATCCATGCTTTTACCGACTAGATGAAGAGACCATCAAGCAGATGATGGAGCATTGGGATGACGACTGGAAAATTCCCTCCTTGCAAGACGATGCATTTGATTACAAATAGAACATCCCATCAATCTCGGTGAAGATCGACATAAAAAGTTTAGATGAAGAAGATACCGAAGGAGATAGTGAAGACGCAGCAGTAGGCAAGGGAAAGAAGAAGGGGGGGTTACCTGAAGGTATGCCCCTTGTTGAAGAAAAGAACCCTGCTCAAGATGAGGCCGAGGAGTCGGCAAAGTGCAAAAGAAAGGCTATTGAAGGCCATTTAGACTCAAGAGGCCCGTGCAAGAAGCGAAAGGTTGAGAAGCCAAAGTTCGGCCCATGGATTCATCCGGATTACTACGAGACAATCGCCACTAAGGCACAGGAATCCTGAGAAGAAACCCGCATAGAAAAAGAAGCGAAGCAAGAACAACTGCAGCTAACCATGATTCAATCCATGGTGGAAGTCAAGAAAATGGTATTGCATATGGGATTAGGGAAGCCGAGTTCAGATTCTAACGGGAAGTTAGGGAAACTAACCGCACAAAGAAGACCGTCGGTTGCTGTAAGTAAGTATCCATGTGTCTTGACCCTCAAACCAAGCTACCTCATTTATTCGAATGAAGCGGTTAAGGAGGCGGTAAAGACTGCGCACCTTCACCTGAATATTGGGGCTCTACCCCTAGAAGACTTGAATGAGTTGCACATAAAAGTGGCGGAAGAGATTCATGAGAGAGGCCTGGCCTCATATGATCAAAGCGCAAAGTTAGCTGAAGACATCAATCAGCTAAAGAAGGAATCAGCTCGCAATATGCAAGAGTTGAGTGAGGCTAGAGAAAAATATTGCAAACTGAAAACAATTTCAGTAGTCTGCGCAAGAATTGAGGAATGTGCCGAAGAAGAGGATGTAGAGGATACCATAAAGAAAATCGGGGCGAAGGTAGAATCCCTCGCATCAGAAATGGCACAGATGGAGACCTCTTATAGAGGGAAGATTGCAGAGCTGGAGGCAAGGCACCCAATCATCCCATCAGACCAGTGCGCAGCTCCAACTGAGGAAGTAACGGAAACCATGGAGAACATTTCGTCGCAAGTGACGAAGTGCCAGGATTTACTCAAAGGAGTAAATACAATTGTGTTGGGATTGAACGAAGATCCAGTGCTGCAAAAGATCAAAGGGGATCTACAAAGGACACAACAACAGGTAGAAGATGCTAATGTAGAATTAAAGAATGCTTCGGCCAGGGAGAAAATACAAAGGTATAATGAAATAAAGGACCTACAGAAGGAACTGGCCGTGCTAAGGGAGAAAGAGGCTACTGCATCTGACGGGTTGCAGCCCATTGAACAAGAAGGCCTTGAATTGATACAGCAATTCGATGAGAAGTTTGTAGAACTTCAAACGGCAGAAGGCACCATGAAAGAGCATGTGGACAAAGAAACGGTCTCGCAGGCCACTCCGGAGACGTTGCGAGAATTCGAGAAGAAGGCCAAGGACATGGTAGCAGAGTTAGCAATTACTCTGCAAAATTTTGCTTCGAAGACATGCACACCGGAGAGCGCAGCGCCCTTGTCCAGAACTGAAAGTGGCTCAGCACGAGCCACAAGTGAGTATTAGGGGCCTGTTGGATGGGGTCCAAGTTGGGATTTTGCATAAGTACTAAAGAGTGCACATTGCACGCGGCGACAAGCTACAGGCAGTTTTGAGGAATTGCACATGTCGCACGATGGCAATGACCAAAGAATGGTTGCGTAGTAGGTTGGTGCGTAGAACCGTGCATGAGCTATTTTTGGTACGCAATATAGGTAAAGATCAAACTTGGACATGACCTATTTTGGGTAAGGAATAGGTGGAAGGTAGAGGAAAGGGACCTATCAGAGGGAGTGGCGGCAAGCAGTTGAGAAGCTAGGCCACTACGTTGACGATGAAAGGCAGGCGGATGAAGCGGAAAGAGACAGGCCATGATGTAGTTGTAACTGTTTTGAGGACTGCGGCTGTCAGGCGAGCGTGTGAGCCACAAGTGGCCCAACTGGAGTAGGTTGTCGATGACGACAGCTAGGCTGGAAGTTAGCCATGCCAGTTTTGGAAACCTTAGGGTTTCGGCCTACTGATTGTAAAGACACAACCCATGGGCGTGATCTATAAATAAGGGAATTTTGTATGGGAAAGGGTTAATCTCTCATAGAGCTATTCATTGTTGAGCATTGTTAGAATCTTTTTGAGTTTGAAGCTATTGTAAAGGCTCTGTGGCTGTGTGCGCAGAGACCTATATGAGAGAGAAGAGAGTCTGCAACTGAGTGCACAGACTAAGAATGGTTGTACCCTTCCCAAAAAGATCAAAATTAATAATCGTTCTTGTGGATGTAGCCTCCATCCTGGGGGTGAACCACGTTAAATTCTGTGTTGTGTGATTATTTGTGTTTGCAACTGTTCATTTGCTTAGTATGGATGTTTAATACTGTAGTTATCTTTTATGTGATTGCTTTTATATGTATTCGCCGCAAGAATGATGGGAATAATATGTTAAGTAATACATGTGTGGATGGATGTGAAGTATTCAGCATTTATAAGTCTATGAATGTATGAATCTGTCGATTAGTCACATGGTTGAACTCTGAATTGAAGCGCAACGTTGGAGCACGCAGTTTTGTAAGTTTTATTCATTTGCATGCATCATAACGATAATAATCTAAGTATCTTGAATGGACAAAAAATGTTAAGATTGGTTAGAGTTAATCAAGTATTGGAATAGATGCGCGGTCTAGATGACGCACTGAACCATTGAGATTTGTTGCGAGGTAAGCTGTCTATAGCTTATCGTCGTGACGTGAGAAGTATCCCATACCGCACAGTCCTTGGGTGCACTGGTTGCACAAGTACCCCAGCTTGCCGAAGTATCTGACACGAAGTAGAGACTTCGCGCAGTTGTCTGCCCACATCAGAGTCCCATATTGCGCTATCAGTTAGTTTGTTTTACACTCGCATCACCAAGTTGTTGAAACCTGATTTCGCAACCACCCCCTCAATTCGCCTCGGGTGATACCTCAGGCTGCATGCAGCCTGTTGCCGAAAGGGCCGGTGAATAGGGGTTTTGTTGGTTCCTTGAACCGCGAAGTACCTGGGTCTACACTGGAAGCCTCTGGCTCAGTTATATACGCCAACAGTGTACTACAACTACTAAAGGTGAAGGGGGTAGAGTATTTGGGTCATATTGTATCTCATGAAGGTGTCAAGGTAGACCCCAACAAAATTAAAGCCATGATGGACTGGTTGATTCCCAAAACCCTAAAGAATATTCAAGGATTCCTAGGTCCGATAGGGTACTATGGCGAGTTTGTTGGGAACTATGGAAGAAGAGAAACACCTCCAATATCATTATTGAACAAATATGCATTTTCTTGGATTCTAGACGCAACTCAAGCTTTTGAACAACTTAAAGAGGCAATGTGCAAAGCTCCTGTTTTGGCCACACCAGACTTGACAAAAACCTTTATTGTGGAATGTAATGCTTCAAGAAATGGCATTGGTGTAGTTCTAATGCAAGAAGGACACCTGCTTTCTTTCACAAGTCATCCAATCAAGGGAAATTTTAGTTTTTCATTATTTAATTCATTCTGATCTAGGATCTTAACTGAAAGAACAACATGTACAGCATATCAAGCATAAGAGACAAGAGACAAGAGACACAAAACATTTCACCGGGGAAAACCGAGAAGATGAAAAACCCCGTAACTTCCTTAGAGATAGAATAACCATCAATATAAGGATCACCATGATCAAACCCAAGAGATAGACATCTTCAGGAGCATGCTCCTCCTCCACTTGTGCGCACTCCTCCTCTCTCTCACTAATGCGAAGTGAGTGAACAATAAAATGTGTAAAATGAGAGAGGCACACTCTCTATTTATACACTAACTTGACTTGACCTTTACTCAACTAGGTCGGCCTTAACTAAACCACTTAACATAATGCTAACTGGGCCGACCCCCACTAGGGTGGTCTAACAACCCTTTGACCCACATGACTCATACAGGGCCAACCCCATCAAGGTGGTCTGATAACCCATCAAGTATAAGTTACAACACTTCCAATCGAAGGAATAATACATCTCCGTTGGGGATACAATAAAGTACAAATACAATATACAAGTGAATATCTTCTGAAGTTACAAATACATCAACACTCCCTCTTAACTAGGAAGGTATTCTCTTGAGACAAGTCATCAATACATATAGGCACAAGTCTTTAATTTTGGAGCTGGATCATCGTCACTGGATCATGGAGCATCATCATCATCACTGTTTTTGTACTCGTCATCTCGATCATGGGGCTATCTCTAAATTCTTCTCATCATAGGAAGTTCTATAGAGCTATCCCTTTTTCATGCTGGATGTAGGCCCACCACCTGCAGGTCTTCATCATCACTGGGCATACTGTGGAATCCTCAGGACTTATTACGTGCACCACAAAACCGTGAAAGAGCATCCTAGGACTGATTACAAGCTTACTGCTCAACCTATCGGATCTCCCGGGGAAATATTATATGTGACCACCACAAAACCTCGAAAGCGCATCCCAGGACTGATTACGAGCACACAGCTCAACCTATCGGATCTCCCAGTTCTTACATGTGGTCATGGCACAACCTCAAAAGAGCATCCCAGGACTTATTACGGGAACACAACCCAACCTATCGGATCTCCCAGGTCACATTACATACCATAGGACAAACCCTCGAAAGAGCATCCCAGGACTCATTATGGGCACACGGCCCAACCTATCGGATATCCCAGGTCTTACATGTCCTCCCAAGCACAACCTGTCCACGGCCACAGAGTATCATCTTGATACTCGTGATCGTACTGATCATAACATCATTCATGAAGCACAACCTAGATGCACATCACACAGCACTTACATTCACCGGCATGGGAAGACACACTTCAACCATCCGTGAAAGGATCAGCACTTATATCTATTCCATGTGAAGACACACTACAACCATGTGAGAATGGCATCGCACTTATATCCATAGCCATGGGAAGACACACTTCAACCATGCTAGGAATGGCACAACACTTATATCGCAGCCATGGGAAGACACACTTCAACCATGCTCTAATGGCATAACTCTTACATCAACGACCATGGGAAGACACACTTCAACCATGTCGGAATGGCCTCAACACTTATATCACAGCCATGGGAAGACACACTTCAACCATGCTCGAATGGCCCCAACACTTATATCATAGTCATGGGAAGACATACTTCAACCATGCTTGAATGGCCCATGTGCATCTGTGTCTTCAGAACTCATCACACATAATCCAACTGATTATGTAATATATCCACCTGATACATATCATCACATATGATCATCCTGATCATCATCATAGCATCATCCTGATGCATATCATCTAGAGAAAAATCCTGAAGCTCATCATCCATGATCATCCTGATCATACAATGCATCCAACTGATGCATACATAGTATCTACTTGATACATATCATCATACATGATCTACCTAATCATACAATGTATCCACCTGATACATAAATAAATACATGATCCAACTGATCATAACAAGCATCCAACATGATGCATATATAGAGTAGTAACTGGAGCATCGACCTAATGCTTATCATACAACGCTTACATCCACAGCCATGGGAAGGATCCTCCTCTCACCATGCTTGGAATGGCTCCTGCAAATGTTTCCATCACTTCTTCCTCGAAGTGTCGTCAATATGAAGAACACCAAGCCTCTCTCTGAAGTATTCAAACTTCACTCGGGCTAGTCATTTCCTCAACACATCTGCAACCTACTCATCCATGGCAACATACAGGAGCTTCACTGCTCCTCTCTGCACCATATCCCTGATATAGTGATATTTGATCTCAATGTGCTTCGACTTGTCGTGGAATACCGGGTTCTCAGACAGCTTCACACAACTCTGGTTGTCACAAAAAATACCAGTAGCCTCCAACGGGAGATCAAATAGCTCAGACAGTAGCTTTCGGATCCATACTACCTCACAACTAGCCGAACCAGATGCAACATACTCTACTTCGGTTGTACTCAATGCTACATAGGACTGCTTCCTGCTAAACCAAGAGATCACACCTGATCCCATACTGAAGCAGCACCCAGAAGTGCTCTTCCTATCTGCAGCACTGTCTGCCCAGTCCGAATCAACATAACCCTGCAGGTTAAACTTTTGATTTGCATCATACTTGATCCCATAATCAATTGTACCCTTCAGGTACGTTAGAATATGCTTTACAGCAACCAAGTGAACACCTCTCGGATCCATCAGGAACTAGCTCAATGTGTTCACGGCAAAGCAAATATCTAGTCTAGCGTTCGTCAAGTACATCAAGGACCCAATCATTTGACGATACACTGTGACGTCAATCGGATCAGATGAAGCATCACACAGAAGCTTCAGGTTCGATGCCATAGGTGTGGCCATGGCCTTGCATTCCATCATCCCGAACTGCTTTAGGATCTCTACTGCATGCTTCCTTATCCAAGGAAGATCCCATCTGCACTCTGCCACACCTCCATGCCTATAAAATAGTGCATTATCCCCAAGTCCTAGGAGCTTGCTTCAAGCCATACAAGGCTTTCTTCAGTTTGCACACATGAGTCCCTCTTTTTGGGAGAAGCCACGAGCTACAAACCTCGCTTTGTATTTCTCCATGCTACCATCTGCAACATGCTTGATCTTATAGATCCACTTGGAAGTCACAACAAACCTCCCTTCAGGTCTTGGGACCACATCCCAAACATCATTCTTCATGATCGACTCGTATTCCTCGATCATGGCATTCTTCCCGAATCCTGGGAACTTTAGATTCTTCAATATCTTAAATAGATAGCTTTGTTGTTGGAACAAATGTTGTAGTCCTTCTTTTGTAGGTGATGGTATACAATCTTTCCTACATGACAAGTTAAATTGCATGATTAGAAAACATCTCATAGTTTTTCAGAACAAATTCTTACACATAAAGAAATATGTCATACAGTCATGCATTTAATTTAGCCAATGCTTTAATACAACATTTATCCATATCCCGTAACTTTCTAGATTCCTTCCAATCTCTACCAGAACATTGTTAAGAGTGTGCACAACTCCCAACATGTCAGTAAAGAGGTTTCATTCTAGATAGGTAGCAATGGAATGTTGTACAGTGGCATAGGCCACTTACCCATTACATGCATATTAGTAGTATACTGTTCATTAATGCAATTATTCTAATATGCATAATACATATCCTAAATCTAGGAACATAAGTATGTATATGACTAGACAACATCATTTAAGTAATCATGTATATAGGAATTAAAAATTCAAATACTTATCCTTGTTTGGTTGTAGGGTGGACTCCTTCTTGATCTTTGCTTCCTGAAGTGCTCCCTCCCGATCTTTGCTTCTTTGCAGGAACTTGTGGAGTGTGCTCCCTCTTGATCTTTGCTACTTAGATTTCCTGTCCTTGAACTTATATCCATCCTGGACCACTATGCATGCTTAAGTGTGCACTAGTTTCATCCTCAAGATCTCGTACACAATCATACATCTATTAGTATAATCTCAATACTATCAAAACATTATGTTCCCAAAATATGTATGGTTATGATCATAGGTAATAAGCATTAGTATTCAAGGTTTCAGGCAAGACTTATTTTACTCATGCATATTCTTATTTGACCATAGGACTCTTCTGGTTAGTCATATCATCAATCAAAGTAAGAAATATAATATGCATAAACCCTTGATTACTAAAACTTCTAACTTCAAGAATAAACATTATCATCTATACAAAAGTATAATATCCTAACACCAGGTAGGATTCTAATCTTGATATAGGAAAAACATAGTTGGCTATCATGTTTGCTAGTTATGTCTAAAATACCCAAACAATGTCTTCTTGTTCTCTTTAATGACTTGTGCTTAGTAACCTGCATAACTCATAAGTTAACCATTGTAGAACCAAGTTATGCATACCTTGTAGGTGGAGCTTCTATGTGATCCATGAGTCTTTGTCTTCATGTCACCATGGTCATATGTTCTTGATCTAGAACTTGATTTGTACCTTTCATGTTAGCGGACAACATCAACCTCATACAACACCACAGTGCATTAGTACAATCATAAGTGTCATAACCCTAATCAATGAATGTCTTCTATCATTCACATGCATTCATTCTTTTACTAGGGTGATGAGACAAGTCTAAGATTAATCAAGATTGTACTAACCTCAATAATATGAAGACAAACATATCATAACTTAATCATGAACAAATTTCAAAACATACCTGTATCTCTTCAAGTCATACCTGTCGGGATTGCTTGTAGCCTTCTCATGTAAAGCCTAAGCCTCATCTCCCTCTGGAACTAGAACTTCTTCACTTATGCAGGTGACCAAATCATCTTCTTCTAGGATTAACCCAATCCACTTTGATTTGCTGAGACTCGATCTGGAGATGGATTAGGGTTTGTTAGAGAAACCCTAAAAATTCAAACTTTGAGTTTCAAACTTCTGAATGGATGGAAAGATGTGGTTTGCTGAGCTGATCAAGCTGGTATACTTCAATTTTGAAAACTACAAAATTTGACCCCTCAAAATTGCCTTTGAAACTTTCGGATTCACTGGACAGGATCCCAAACTAGGGTTTGATAAAGCCCAGTCTTCTGCACATCCAAAAGGTTCAATATTGTGTTCTATACTTTGATTTTTCTGAGGAGCTTGCAGCCGTGGTCACAGATTTCAAAAATTCCAACTTTTGCAAAAGCCCTAATTTTCCACCTTTCCGATCAAAATCTCGAACTAGGGTTTGATCAAGCCTGGCTTTTTGCCCAACCAAAAAATTCGATCTTGGTCTCTAAATTTCCATTTTGATGAGGATCATCCAGCCGTGGTCTTCGATTCCAAGAATTTCAACTTTCTTTGAAACCCTATTTTCCCACAGCAGTGACAATCCAAGAATGAAGGTGCTCAAAATTCAAATATGTTTTGACAGAAATATGCACCTAATTGTTTTTGGTGTAACTCATAAATTATGAATACAAGGGTCTGAAACTTAGGCCTGTGGTATCCTGACCTATCATATTTCCAACCCCACAGGTATGACCTCAATTGGATTCTCTGAGAGAGAGTTATGCCAAGTGTCGCAACGCGACCTTTTATGGGATAAAAAAAGATAGCGAACTTGTACGTCATTCCACATGTCACTGGTTCCATTTAGGCCTCTGAAAAACTTACCTGTGAAAGTACAGTCCATGCCCTACCTGTCACTTTTTACGAAATTTCATTTGGAGATTCCTAGCCCAAGTTGTGACCTTTTTTCCTAGGTCACCTATTTATGACTGAGATCTGGAAGAGGCAGAAACCCTATATTGTACTGATCATAAATCACAAAGTACATCGAATTAGAAGTTTTTCTTTAGAGAAAAGGTACATGGGGATGTTATCTATGACCTGTAAAGGTTTCATATCCTTAACCTTCACCAAAATGTATTTATATCGAAAGTGCTACGATGACTGGTTTTTTCTATATCAAGCCCTAGCTTCCGGTTTGTCGCAAGTGCAACAAGTCTCATAAATGCCATAGCATGCCTTCCTTCAGGATAGCTCTGATACCATGTTAGTTTTTTAGAATTTAATTCATTCTGATCTAGGATCTTAACTGAAAGAACAACATGTACAGCATATCAAACATAGGAGACAAAAGACAAGAGACACAAAACATTTCACCAGGGAAAACCAAGAAGGTGAAAAACCCCGCAACTTCCTCAGAGATAGAATAAGCATCAATACAAGGATCACCATGATCAAACCCAAGAGATAGACATCTTCAGAAGCATGCTCCTCCTCCACTTGTGTGCACTCCTCCTATCTCCCACTAATGCGAAGTGAGTGAACAATAGAATGTGTAAAATGAGAGAGACACACTCTCTATTTATACACTAACTTGACTTGACCTTTACTCAACTAGGTCGGCCTCAACTAAACCACTTAACATAATGTTGACTGGACTGAACCCCACTAGGGTGGTATAATAACCCTTTGACCCACATGACTCGTATAGGACCGACCCCATCAAGGTGGTCTAATAACCCATCAAGTATAAGTTACGACACTTACAATATAACTGACGACACTTCCAATCGAAAGAATAATACATCTCCGTTGGGGATACAATAAAGTACAAATACAATATACAAGTGAATATCTTTCGAAGTTACAAATATGTCAACAGGAAATACTTACAGAATCCCATTTACGAGAAGGAATTGTGGCTATACTATATGCTCTTAAGAAATGGCATCCTTACCTAATAGGTAAGCACTTCAAGGTCAAAACAAATCATGATAGTCTTAAATACTTCTTGGAACAGAGACTATCTTCAAAAGAGCAAAAAAAATGGGTAACCAAGATGTTGGGATATGACTTTGAAATCATCTATTGAAAAGGGAAACAAAATGTGATGGCAGATGCGCTTTCCGTAAAAGATGAAGATGTTGGGGCATTACTTTGTGCAATTTCCATTCTACAACCCAATTGGGTAGTAGAAACAAGGGCAGAATGGAAAAATGACCTATCTATGTAGATGCTCATTGAAAAACTAAAAAATGATCCCAGTGTATCAGATACTTTTGTGTGGAAAAGTAATTCACTATGGTATAAGGATCGTTTATATTTATGCAAAAACTCCCAACTCAAACAAAAGGTCCTCTCGAAATTACACACCTCTCCTATAGGAGGGCACTCTGGATTCCTTAAAAATTACCAGAGGGTCAAGAAGTAATTTTTTTGGGAAGGTATTAAATTGATGTTCAAAGGTTTGTGGCCGAATGTTTAGTTTTCCAACATCACGGATGATTTTAAGGGTGAATATTAGCCCATGGGAAAAACTAGGGGGGTTTGGAAAATTCAATGGGAAAATTTTTATATGGAAATTTTTTTCTAAATTTTAAAATATTCGTCCACAATTTATTTTAAAAATAATATTTAATAGAAAAATAGCCTTTCATTTTATAAAAGAGAGCCCCCGAAAAACATAATTCGCCTGGAGAAATTACCATAAAAATTTTCATTCGCCCCCGATTTCTGGACATGGAGGTTCATAATAGGAATCTCGCCCAATATTTTTCTTGTAAAACCAATTACTAGTGTCAATCGCCCCTAGATTTTTCTTATGGAGGAATTTTTAATAGAAATTCGTCAATTTGGGCAGAATGGGACCGATTTCGTCCCTATATATTGACAGATCAGGTTTGAAAGATTAATAGGGTTTTAGTTTGGGATAATGAGTTTTCAAAGGATATTGTTGAGTTTCCAGGTTCTTTCCACTCATTTTTTCCCATGTGCTTCATGCCATTCAGGTTTTTGCTTCAAGGTTTGTTCGAGGGTTCTGAGCTTTTCGTGTCGTGTTTGTGCCCTCATTGTTTCATGTTGTTCATGGCCTCTTCATATTCCATTGTTCATGCCCTATGCTTCTTGTGCGTAGTCAGAAACCCAATTGGAATTGGAGAAGATACAAATTACAATACAAGGCTAGACTCTTTACTTCCTGGACTTAGCAATTAGTACATTACAAGGTCCTCTTTATTTCCTTGTATTAGTCTTCCACCATTAACCATAGAAGAAGAGGGATTAATCCATTGCGTATGTTATGTTGTCATGCAAAACTGTTTGGATTCTCTTCAGTAGTTTTTGTTTGAATTGAACACCATCCTTGCTACTATGCTCTTGCAGCATTTGTTGGTTGATGTTGATTTGGCAATTAGATTCTTTGATTGGGTAGGGAGCAAAGGGGTATGAGCATTCGATTGGGTCATATTTGGCGATCTTCAAAGCCCTGGTTTGGGCATGTAGGGTAAGTGATTTAGAGCCATGTATTCATCATATGACTGATAATCATGCTCTTTCAGTGCTCGAGGTGAAAAAATCCGTGTTGAATGCATTCAAAGGTTCGGATTCTACTCCTCTCGTTTTTTATTTGATTTACAAAATTTTATTTTCATATGGTAAGGTGAAAGAAGCAATTGAAGCATTTCATCAGCTAAAAAATCATTGGTATTTACTATTTTCCTCCTGTGCAATCCTACAATAAGCTACTTGTTTGGTTATTCAAATTGAATTTATGGGAGCAGGCATGGAAATTTGATGGAGAAATGGTTCAATTTAAAATTCCTCCCAGCAACTATACTCTGAATATATTGATCTACTCTCTTAGCAAAAGCAAATAAATTCAAAAGGCCACGGAAATTTTTGATCAAATTCTTGAAAACGGTTTTGTTCTTGATATTGTGACGTATAATACCATTATAGAGGGGACACTGTAGAAAGGGAAATGTCAAAGAAACATTGAGTTTATTTTTTGCAATGTTTAGGAAAGGTTGTACACCATATGTTATCACTTACAATGCTCTGATCACTGGCCAATGGAAAGCAAACATGTTTGAAGAAGCAAAGAAGTTTTTAAAACAATTTTCCTTAATGGGCGTGGTTCCCAACCTTGTTAGTTATAATAAATTGGTAAGTGGATTTTGTGAGCAAGGAAATCTGGATAGTGCTTTCAAAATATGGGATGAAATGCTAGAAAATGGGCTTCTACCCAATGCTTCCATTTGTGCAGCAACATATGTGCTCTTTGCAAGGAGAGGGGGACTCAAAAAGCATTGTAGTTGCTAAAGAGGGGCATCACTTAATATGGTATAGTTCTAGACTGTGTTATTTACACCATGTTGATCCATGGATATTGTAAAAAGGGAAAGACAGAGTAATCCCTCTGGTTGCATGATGAAATATTGGGGAGAGGTCTCATGCTAGACATTGTTACATACAATGCACTTATCAATGGTTTCTTAAAAAAAGGTCAAATTAATAAAGTAAAATAATTTTTGATGAAATGTTGAATGGGAATCTAGTTCCTGACTATTTTACTTACACCACATTAATTGATGGATTGTGCAAGAATAGTAAACTATCAATAGCTTTGGAACTTCTCGATGATATCCGATGAAAGGATTTTATGCTTGACATAGTTTCTTACAATGCACGTATTGATGGGCACTATAAGCATGGAAAAATGTACAAGGTGGAGAATCTAATAACCCTTTTGAAGGAAGATGGATTGCTTCCAAATTTGCTACATACAGTACTCTAATTAATGGGCACTACAAGAAAGGTAATATACACCAGGCTTTACAACTACTACATGAAATGAAGAGCAGAAGTAGGGGTTTTGTTCTAAATACACTTAGTTATGAGGCTCTTATAAATGGGCTTTGCAATGAAGGGAACACAACAAAGGAAAACTTGATATTTAAGGAAATGCTCAACATAGATTTAATTCCTAGTCATGCTACATGTGTCATCATAGTTAATAGTTTATGTGAAAAAGGGGATATGATCAATGTTGTTGAAACCAACGTTATAATGGATGGAAAAGGCTTGTCTATTTTCCACACATACAAATCCATTGTCAGAGGTTATTGCAAGGAAGAAAAATTGCAGGAAGCAAGTGACTTTCTAAATAAAATGAAGAAAAGGGGTATACTTCTTGATGTCACTATCTACCAATTGTTAATTGAGGGATATCAAAGGAGAGGTTATTTTCAAGGGGCTATAAAAGTATCTGATAAAGTAGTGGATGAACACATGGGGTCTCATATATTCCTTTATAAATCATCTATTTCTAGTCATTGTAGCACATGATAGATGTGACCAACATCAACGATCTTCAAAGGAATGAAGATAAAAGGAATAGCTCCTCATATTATGACTTACATCCTTCTGATTGAGGGGTTCTACAAGGTGGGTTATACTAAAGATTCTATCAGGCTGCGTCATGCTATGGTTAAACAAGGATTTGTTCTTGATGTAGTAATTTATAATCCGCTAATGAAAATCTATTGCATGAAAGGAATCCTAGGGAAGGCATGCTCAGTCTTGGATGAAATGTAGAAAAATCAGGTGGTTCCTAATATATATATAACAATGCTTGATGGTTACCATAAGAAGGGATATATGCAAGAGGTTATGCAGCTATTTAATGAAATTTCAGAGAAGGGTTTAACAGTGGATACTAGGACATTTAACCAGGCTATTGTCATGTGTTATAAGGTTGGATTGCCAACAAATGCATATTATTTTATTAAAGGTGATATCAATCAAATTTTGGTTGTTGATCACACTAAATTCTCTCTACTGATTAAATATTTCTGTAAAGAAGGAATAATTCAAGATGCTTTGATACTGCATGATGAAATGTTAAGAAGATGAATTGTACCTCATCCTTATATTTATAATGAACTTGATAACAGTCTTTATAAAGAGAAAAATATGCAGAAAACAAAGGGGATATTTAATTGGATTTTGGAGAATGAATTGTCGGTGGCTGTTACTAATTGATTATGAGAATTGGTTCAGAATAGAAAAAATATTTGTAACTATCTAGATAAATTGGCAGACCCTTTGCCCATATTATTTACAAATTCCAGTGAGAAAAGCAACAATGAAAAATGGGAACCATATTTAGGTAAAGATACCATCTTGAGAGAATTTGTTTCCTGCCTCTCTAAACTACTCTAAAAATGATACACATTCTCAAGTTTAGTTTGGAAAAGAATCAGAGGATGGATTCAAATATAAGGCATTGCAAGCACTAGAAAGGTGAAGAAAATAACATATGAGCACATGTTATAATTAATCTAGCAAAGAGGAGAGGCTTGGTATCAGCTTCTGGTGGGGACTATCAATGATCATATTGGTCTTCTTTATACATGATTGCGTGCATAATTTATTTAGCATTGCAATATCTACAATCAGAGTACCAAGCAATGATAGAGACTTGACAAGGTAGTGACAACTATGATGGCTAACACATTGCCATACCAGTTTTTAAAGATACCTCCGATTGGGATGGAGGAACATTTTGACGAAACATAACCCAAGGTAACTGAGCTAGAAAATAACAATATTGATTGGATGAATTGTTCATTACTTATAATGAACATGAGAGGGAGGATGATATGGATTATGGAAAACTCGGAAGGTTTTAGAAAGGATGTTGATGTTATGGGTAGGTGCATCTATTGATAGTTGGAGGAATGCTGAAGTTGGATGCAATTGCTGCAACAATACTTGATTTTCTGCCCATATCTCCATGTGAAGTGTGACGTTGAAGGAGTGATTGGATAAAGGAGTTGCTTGAGACACTCTCATAATTTGTTTTTCTTACTCTAATGGCAGGCTATCTCAACAGCCATGGTCTTGTTTCATGCTATATGAAAATTATAATGAAGGCATGTCTCTTCATGCATGTGGCCATTGTCCTCTATTCTTACTTAATTATGTATTGACATATTGAATTGGATTGTGTTGCAGGTTGTGGGTGGACTCAGGATGTCGTGGTGAATTTCCTTCGGAATATTTGTGTTCCAGTAATTTTATTCACACCACTTCTTTGCAATTGTTGCGTGTGATATTTTGGCAATGTTCACTTTCTTTTTACAAGTGCTTTAGGATTTCCACCTCTATTTCAGGATAATGTTCCTTCCTTTTCATATATTTTCAGATGCCATACACATTATGATATCTTGTTAGCACATGTGTTCTATTATCCCAATTGTGCTCATTTGGTTTCATGGTGAGATTATGGCTTTCTAGTCACTTTAGTGAATGTGTCTACTTGCCTTGGAATTAGACTCATCTGTTGGTAAACACTAAGCTTCTAGTATCTTGTCAAAATGGGTGGTTGTGCTGACAAACGAATAATGTAGAATTTGTAAATTCTAGGAAATTTGGAAGATGTTCATATGACTCTTTCAGTCAAACTGATATCATTTCTTGATTCCTGAACAAGAGTTGGTACATACATTTACCTCTTTTCATTTCAAGGATGTATCAATACAATAGTCACAGTGATATTGCCAAATTTATAATCAACAATTTATTCTTTTGGGAATAAGTATATTTTTCAATTTGGTAATTGATGCTATTGAGGATGGAAAATATAAACCATGTACTATATTCCTATGTTTGTGTTCTTCCATCCAGATTATCATATTAGGAAATAATTATCTAACTAATTTTTTTTCTAGATAAACAATTGATATGAAAACAATTATGTGTTCCATTATCATGAATATGCATTCTCTTTGTTAAATCTTACTTTGTCCTCTCTTGCAATGTCAAATAGGACTCCTTTTTGCTCATCTTTATGAAATCATGAACCAAAATAATTATGCGATGAAAACACAATTGTAATGCGGTATTCATCAAGCTTGGGAATCTTTTGTTTCTTTGTTTTCTCTATCTTTATAAGTTGCTGGATTATTTTCAGATTCTCTGCTAGCTGTTAGTTTCTGGGGACTGGGGAAGCCTCTGAAAATTGAAGAAGTGCAAGTAGAACCTCCACAGGAAATGGAAGTTAGAATCAAAGTGCATTACACTGCCGTGTTCTGTACAGACCTTGTATTCTTGGAAGCAAAGGCAAGCTATACGCAGTTAGAATTGCTCTATCTTAACCTTGGTTTTAAGCATGAAAGGTCTCAAAAAACTAGAGCATTAAACCTTTCTTAATGTTAAGGGGTTATGATGTATCTATGGTAGTTTTAGATCCATTATAACCCAAGATACCAAGATCTTTTAGTAATTTTAGATTTTTTCACTTGGGTAGTTTTGATCCCCATTAATTCTTAGTCGATGTGAGGTATGTTTTATTTCTGTTGAATATACCATAAATTTTCTAGAGAATTTTGCGTGCAAGTAAATTTTCTTGGTAATGAAATGTCTATTACTACTACTTTGGTTACAGGGTCAATCTCCTCTATTTCCCCTCATATTTGTACATGAAGCATCTGGGTATCCTCTCTGTTCTTTCCATGAAATTATGTATTCAAAATAATTATTCAATTATGCATGTAGTAATTAATAGGAAAATTTTTCTGGTGGTTAATTACTTTCCAATTCTGGCAATGGTTGACGCAGAGCAGTTGAGAGTGTTGGAGGAGTAACTTCTCTCAGGGTAGGTGACAAGGTGCTTCATGTATTTAGTCATTTCCTTAGTCTTCTCCTCAATTCTATAACTTGGTTAGCCTTCATGTTCCATGTGAGATCCTTTGAGATCATCTACTGCTGCATTAATTACTGTTCTTTTTATATGGTATCCTAATCTTGGTCTGTGTTCTCCACTTAATTCAATGTCTTTGCTTTTATTGTAATATAAGATTCTAAGGTAGGCCCTTTACTAGGTCTTCTGTCGTAGGATTGTTCGTTGTAGTTGTCAATTTGAATGTTGTTTTTCAGTTTATTTCTTGCCAAGCCATTCTATTTTTTCATTTCCTTCTTGGAGTTGATTTCACCATCAGATCTTCACCTTGAAGAGTCTGATTAGCTTCCTTTGAGTTTGTACTTCTCATTTACAGACCTTTTTTATGCTCATTATCTGGAGAATTGGTTCATTTTTGAACTCAGATCTCGCCTGTCGCACCTGGTCAGTGTACCCAGAGTGACACTGTGTGGCTTTTTATCTCTGTTCTTAGCGTGTTATTCTGTCATCGCAGCCCTTCCATTGGTCTACTGCGACACTGTCGCACTTCCCACACTGGTAAACTGCGACGTCACACTATGTACAAGAATAGAGTGCGTCGATCTGCCATTTTTTCCATACAAGCATACCCTCTCCGGTTCTGTTGTGAGTTTGGTTTGTGTGCAGACTCCCTCTGTACTGTATGATGCAACCAGAGATCCCTTTTTGCTTTGTGTGATTGAGTTGTTTGGTTTTTGTTTGGAGTTGTTTTGGGTTCCATATTGGACAAGTCTAAGATTTGGTAGTGGAGGCCACTCTTGTCTTTCCCACCTACATCCACTCACCCTTTCATTCATGCCTGTCCTTTCCATGTCTGATCATTGTAGTAGATCGGTTTCCAGGCCTCAATTGCATTCATTTCGTGAGTTTTGCTTTCTTTTAGTCTTGCTTGTTACTGAGTGATTTTGAGTGTTTGTGTGTTTTCAGTCCATTGAGTGCTCATCTCTTCTTGAGATTTTCTGAGTTATTATAGTGCTGCAAGTAATCTTTTCAGTTCAGTGTTTATGTTTAAAAGCATTGTTGTTGTCAAATTGTTATTTTGATACATCCATTGAAAGATCAAAAGTACTTTATTTTTGTCATTTTTCAAGCTCATTTGAAGCATTGCATAAGCATTGAAATGTATTATTCATAGATATTTTTGGAAAGTTGAAAGAAAATTGCATTATTTGTGTTTTTCATGAATTATGAGTTGCTCATCTTCTTGAAAAATTCGATTATTCATCAAGTTTTGCAAAAAGTGCTTCCATGCTTTGGAAATTGCATTGTATCTTTTGTTTTTCATGCTTTTAGGCCATCATAGTGAAATTGAAAATCTTGCATACTTTACTTAGAAGCTCTCTCTCTTCATCACTTAATGTCGTTTTTGTTTTGAAAAAATAAAAGAACAGAAAAACATGCTTTGATTTGGTTTGGTAGTGTTGTGTCTTTTATGTTTCACTGAAAAGGAAAAAGAATACTTCATAGTCATTTTTTGGTAGATTCGGGATTGTCTTGCATTGCATTGCTTTGGTAAAATTGTTGGAAAGAAAAAGAAAATTTCTCCTTCCCATACATAGAGTTCATTGAAAGAAAAGCGTATTTTTTGCATGTAGTTAGGGCCTGCATTATGTTTACGATTATGTACTCACCTCATGCATTCACCTAACCGTCCAGATAAAAGTAATGGTAGAACTAGGGTAAAAATTTTAGTAACTTGTGTGTAAGTTAGAGACGTGTTCCGGCGTCGTTAAGCGTGGCAGCTATCGTTATTTTCCAACACTGTATCCCGGGGGTATTATAGTCTTCCACGTACTTATCGGTATATCAAGCTCCTTCAAGTACCCACCAAGTCACCTTTAGTACTTGGCATATATCGAAAGGTGTATCACGTACTCAGTAGTATATTAGAAGGTCTCTTGCCGAACGGTTGTGCATTAGATAGCACCACTATGGATTTGAGCTCCCACGTACCTTGCGTATATCGGGAGACACCCATAGGATTCCTGAAACCAACTGAGTTAACCTTTTGGCCATCTTGGTGGAGCAATACACCAAGAACAGCACTCGGGGAGATACTACGCATGTACCATCCAGGTAATGGGGTATTCAGACAAGGGTACAGTCCCAATCCTCCTTGTCGCATTTTACTGTTGGACCCTGCAGTATATCGTGAGTTGCGAAGCCTTGACAATCCTGTGAGGTTCCAAACCATTGAATCCACTCTTATAACATAAGTTTCCTTGTGGCCTTAGTTTGTGTAGGGTTTTTCTGGTCTGCTTTTCTTTTATCTTGCCTTAGGAGAAACTTTTTGTTTCAGTCACTCTGGCTGACTTTCCTTGGAGAAGGTCTCGCAGGATTCAAAATTTGCCACCTGAATATTCCCTTAACTAGGAGGTAATTTTGAGGGTAAGAATGGATCCACATGCCAAGGTTGGGTCACATGAAGTGGAAAACCCCACTTTGAATGTTGGAGGACTTTTGTTTCCTCATACTCCTCCAGATTCACCTACCTCTCATCCCTCGTAGGGTGAAGAAGCACAAATCCCCACTTCACAAGACTTATCTCTCATTGCACTGGGGGAGCCCGGATCATTGGAATGGATAAATCAACCCCGGGATGACCCTATGGCAGCTGTTGGTCCATCAGGAGCTTATTAGACATCTTCTACAGGACACCCAGTGGCCCATCTTGCCGTTGCACCCGCACCCAGTTGGTCTAGTCCCGACGACCGCTTAGCACCTTATCATGAGCAATTAGCTTGTTTACGTGCTATGGGTGAGGAGTTTCAAAGTCAAAAATTTCAAATAAGGTTTGACGATAGACCAATCCCAAGTCACTCTTTATCTTTTGAGTCACCAGAATCATCCGCGCAACACGTGACCACTCCTGAAACTGGTCAACCATCCATTCCTGCACATGCGTCTCCTAGTTAGGAGACCAATTCGGTACCTCCCACAACCCAACCTGTTGAAGGACAACAATCCAACACAGACGTGACTATCGCAACTACGTCACCTGCTCCTCCCCCACCTCAAACTTCATGGGGAGGATACTCTTTACCCCCTACCTTCTTTACGGGTAGTGGTAATGCTATGGTGAATAATCAACAACCAGTGTTAGGTCAACCTTTACCTAGTGGTCAGCAAGTTGTTGTTGGGGGGAAACCCCCGTCTTTTAACCATAATCCTGCAGCAGGAGTTCCCATCGAGCCTTCCATTGGAAATTCCTTACCTCCTGGACCTTCCACTTCGGGACTATCCCATGTCGGGGGCCCATCCAATGTAATTCAACCTCCATCGAGTCAAGCGTATCTAGGTCATCTTAACCCTGTGCCAGGTCAACTTAATTCCGGAAACGCACTCTACAGGCTACCCTAGCCCGGTAATCCTTACACTCTATGGGGAGAGAAAAATGTTTTACAACATGGACCCCCACTTACAATCCTGCAAGTCCCTCCACCCCCGTTTGGTCCACCCCCACCTCCCATTGGATGCGGCGGGACCCCACATAACTCTAGAGGAGGTGGACCTCTACCTTCTGGAGAAGGACCACCCAACTTTGGTCATCATGGCCCACCCCCCCCTGGCGGAGGTGGTGGAGGACCAGCCCCTCCTCTCAATGGAGGTGGGGGAGGACCATCTCATCCTGGTGGTGGTGGAGGAGCACCACCCCCTCCCGGTGGTGGTAGTGGAGGACCCTCTCATCCTGGTGGCGGTGGTGGTGGACCACCACCCTACTATGGTGGAGGTGGCGGAGGAGGCTCTTACCCTTCCAGTGGCGGCGGTGGCCCACCACCCCCTCCCGGTGGAGGTGGTGGAGGCTTGTCCTATTCTAGTGGTGGTATTGGACCGCCACCTCTTCCTAGTGGAGGCAGTGGCGGCCCATCCTACCCTAGCGGTGGTGGTGGACCCCCACCATTTGGAGGCGGCCCACCCCCTCCTGGCGGTGGAAGCGGGCCTCCACCTTATTATGGTTATGGTAACGGGCCACCTTATTATGGTTATGGACCACCTTACTATGGCAGCGGACCTACATTTGGTCCGGGAAGCGAGTACCCCTACGGCCAGTTTCCTCCTGGAACACCCTATGGTCAGTCGATACAAGGTCCCATAGGTCCTTACATGCCTTATTTGTACTATCAATACTCGTAGCCTAATCCGCAGCTGCCCTTTTTGGTTACTTTGGATCTACTTGACCTGTCTCATTTAACTAATGACCCCATTTACCACGAAACTAATTGGCCACCCATTCCAATAAAACTTCTGTCAAATATCCCAAAATTTGATGGTAAGCCGGATGCTAAAAACCATGTGATGACTTACCACTTATGGTGTTCATCCAACTCCCTGATGGATGACTCGATCCGTCTTGGGTTATTCCAATGGATTCTCATTGGTTTGCCTGCCAAGTGGTATATTGAACTACCACCCCATTATTTTCTTGATTTTGGTTCTCTTGCTATGAACTTTTTGACTCATTTCTAGCTTCCTATACGGTACGAAATTGGTACAAAGCTTTTAACCTCAATTTGTCAAAATACCGGTACTCATATATCAGATCATATACATGAGTGGCGAAGGAGGTGACATCTCATTAAGGCTCCTATTCCAGATCAGCTCCTAGCAGACTGGTTTACGAAGTCTCTCATACCAACCATAGCACAAGATGTTTCCATGGGAGGCACTGTCACCAAGGAACAAGCCATCACTCATGCTCATTTGCTAGACTTAGTCTATGCTCAATCAGGCCCGTTGTTTTATATTCTTCCCGACACACCCCGCAACACTTACGACCCTATGAAACCACCCAAGGGACCCTAAGCCGATGGCATCATTGGATCCCTTCATTCCCATCCTTCTACTCAAACTGCTTGTTCGTCGAACCCCCAGGGTTCTTCCCCATCACCAACATAGGCTGGTCATGGCACCATCAAATCATCCACTCCTGCTGTCACCGAAGAAGTGAATTTTGTTTCATCAGTTTCACCTCAAAATTCTGGTGGTAAGAAGAAGAACAAGGGGAAACCTAAGAAATATCCCACCCAGCAAGAACAAAAGAGTACCCCTGATTATACCAAACAGAAAAGGAAGTTAAATTATCCTTTCCTACTGTGTGGTGATGATCACTTTTCTAAGGAGTGCCCCCATAGAGGAAAAGTTCAAAAGTTTCTTAAGCGAAAACCCACACCCGCAGTTCTCAACGATCTTTTCCCTGCTCAAAATCAATAGTCGATCGCTCACACTTCTTCTTCCCAAGGAGAAGCATCCACCACCACACATGTTCTCATGGTACATAATGAGACTATCAACTTAAACACCTGTTCTCATTCGTATGACTCCATTCCAGCCAAGGAACCTGTTGGAAGTAATACTGAAAAAGATTCCACTTCGATGCCCAACGTCACCGTGCCGGCTGCTCCTCTCACCATAGAGAATCCCTCTCTCGATTCAATGTTGCGTCCACCCAAGAGCACTATTAGAAAATCGGTTTTTAATCCTAATGCTCGGGCTTCTCAAAACTACAACATTGTAGAGGACCTAGAACAAGCTCCTTGTGCTATGTCGATGCTTGAGGTCTTGCAAAACTGTCCCAATCAGTGCAAGACTCTCCTCACTACCATCGGTGCAGTTGACCCAAATTCATCAAACACCATTATGTTCCGGCTGTAGTACTTCAAATCGAGACTCTCCCATCAGCTGGCATTTCAAGTTGCCACGAACATTGCTGGGAAGATAATCCATCGTACCGTTTTGGACGAAGGAGCCTCTACATCAGTCATGTCGATCGCATGTTGGAGAACTATTAGCTCTTCCAAGTTGAACCATTCTCCTACGACTTTGAGAGCCTTCGACGGACATGGCTTTCAACCTCATGGGATGTTACAAGATTTACCAGTCGAGCTGGGGGGAAAGACCGCAACCCTTAACATGGAAGTGGTTGCTTCTTGTTAGATTATAACATTCTTCTTGGTCATAAGTGGTTTTACGCCATGACTGCAGTCGCATCATCTATCTTCCACATAGTACAATTCCCCCATCAAGGCCGAATTGTCACAGTCAACAAACTGGATTTCTGCACACCTGACACCACTACTCATCCAGGCGATAACGTTCCTTCAATTGGACAATCTTCGCAAAAGTATGAGAGTGTGGGGGTTGTCCTCCTTAAGGATTCATCCCTTATGGGCGTCTTTCCTACTTTGGATCCCCCAAATCATGTTGCCACGATGAGCATGATCTCCTCACAGACTTCATCTCTCCCCAACTCCACTGATTCATGGCTTGTACTTGATGAAGCCACCACACACCTGATTGGAGACACTATGCCTCTATCACCCGCTGAACTCATGTATGAGGCTATCTAATCAGCACCTGAGGACCACTTAGCTATGGCCTCCATCTCCTGTTCTCTACAATGGACATCATCCAATCCTCTACTACGGACTTTTCATTCTGACGAGTCCATTATGGAAATCATGAGCACAGATGATCCTCCATGGGGATACCTCCATCATCGTTCATCTTCTTTTCCCATACTGGATACTGTGGAGAACAACATTCACACCATTGCAACACCAGATATCTATTATGGGTCTAAGTCCACGATACTTACGTGTCAAATGGACTCCAAAGGCAACTTATCCAACATCGAACCCACCACTTCGATAGACATTTCGATTACCCCTGGTGTAGTGGAACACATTCATTTAGGCCAGAAGTGTTCCCCTGAAGAATTCATTGCTTGTATGGCCTTATTCAAGCGATTTCGAGACGTTTTCACTTGGACCTACAAGGATATGCCTGGGATAGATCCCTCCATTGTTTTACATGAGATTAAAACCTATCCCGACATCAAACCTGTCCACCAAAAGCTGCGACCGGTACACCCTCTGAAGATTGCGGCAATCAAGGCAAAGATTGAAAAACTCTTGAAGGTCGGCTTCATCTATCTTGTCCCATTGACAGAATGGGTCTCAAACGTCATCCCTATTACTAAAAAATAGGGTACCATTCGCGTCTGTTTCGACTATCAGGATCTCAACAAAGCTTGTCCCAAGGACAACTACCCGACTCCCTTTATTGACCAGATTATCGACAATTGTGCTGGAAGTTTCATTTTTTGATTCATGGATGGCTTTTCCGGATACAACCAAATTGAGATCCACCCCGCCGACCATCACAAGACTGCATTCATCTTCCCTTGGGGAATGTTTGCAATAGTAAACTTCAGTTTGGTCTTAAAAACGTTGGTGCCACATTCCAGCAGGCCATGTCGTACGCTTTCCACGATGTGAAGGACTTTGTGGAACCTTACTTGGATGACCTCCTTGCCCACTCGAAGCAGCGTGAGTTCCACTTAGATCATTTGACGGTCGTTTTTCTCAAATGTAGATGGTACAATATCCAACTGAATCCTCATAAGTGTATTTTTTGTGTCGAGTCTGGATGCCTCTTAGGGTTCATCGTCTCGAAAGATGGGATCCACATCGATCCCTTGAAGGTGGAATCTATCGTCGCTCTTCCACCTCCAACTAATATTACGGAACTTCAGAGTCTGCAAGGACGTGCGACTTATTTAAGGCATTTTGTCTGTAATTTCGCCCAAAAGACGCAGGGTTATATGAGATTGATGAAAAAATACGTCCTGTTCATTTGGGATGATCAAGCTCAACAATATTTTGAAAGTTTGAAACATGCCATCACGCATGCTCCTGTGATCCAACCGCCGAATTACTATTGAGATTTCATTTTATATCTCTCAGCTTTCGACACCACTATCGCCATGGTTTTGGTACAGGAAGACCAGAATGCCCAAGAACATGTGATATACTATGCCAGCAAAGGTCTCATTGACACTGAAACTCGCTATTCACATGTCGAGAAGCTCACTCTCGCGGCAGTCATTGTGGTGCAGAAGTTTTGTCATTACTTTTTGCTCCGCACCACCACTATCATTGCTTATTCGAACCCCATGTACCATGTTCTGACTCGTCGGGTGCTTGGAGGCAAGTATTTACGCTGGATCGTGATACTGCAAGAATTCAATATTCTTTTTGAAAAAGCCAAGTCGAAAAAGTCTTTGGTGTTCGTTGAGCTCATCTACGACCTCCCCCGTACTGATACAGAATATGAGCCCAATACTCGTTTCCAGATGAGTCATTGTTTCTTAACAGTACGTCTGATCTGTGGTATGGAGATATCACATTGTATCTTCAAACCCAACGCTTCAACCCTGAATTGTCTCATGACGACTGTCGTCGAATACACCACCACGCAAAGTACTATCTGATTATGAGTGATACTTTGTACCATCATGGCATCGATTCTATCCTTCGACGTTGTCTGACTCATGATCAAGCTGAACGCATTCTGAATGACTGTCATGCTGGGGGATGTGGTGGTCACCTCTCTGGGATGGCTACCACCTAGAATATTTTGCACGCAGGATATTATTGGTCGTCTATCTTCAAAGATTGCATCGAGGCCGTAAAAAAATGTCCTCCATGTCAACATTTTCATACGAAAAAGCGCACCCATCCTGCCCCGTTACACCCAGTTATTGCCATTGGCCCCTTCGCTAAATGGGGCATAGACTTCATGCATTGTAAGCCTACCTCGGCCGGGGGGCATAGTTACATCATTTTAGCTGTGGATTACTTTACAAAGTGGGCCGAGGCAATGCCTACATACATGAATGACTGCAAGACCGCTGCACTCTTCATGTTTAATCATGTAATAGCGCAGTTTGGAGTTCCTCAAGCGATAGTTACTCACCATGGTTCACACTTTATGAACCATATGGTTGACGATTTGAGCGATAGATTGGGTTTTCGCCATGAAAACTCAACACCGTACTACCCTCATCCGAACAGACAGGTTGAGGCCATTAACAAGGTCTTGAAAACGATGGTCCAACGGATGGTGCGTACGCACAAAGCCAATTGGCACAACATGATCTTCTCCATGCTTTGGGCTTATAGAACCTCTGTTAAAACCGTCACTGGATTTACTCCTTTACAACTAGTGTATGGATTGGAGGCGGTCCTTCCCATTGAGTGCGAGATTCTGTCTCTCAAGCTCGCTATCGAACTTCTCCCAAACACTACTGCCGAGGAAGAATGCTTTCTCTACCTAGCTAAGCTCGATGAGACTCGTCGAGATGCCGCTCTCGCCAACATGGCTCATAAGAAATGCATCAAAGCACAGTACGACAAGTCGGTAGAACCTCGCACCTATAGCGAGGGAGATTTGGTCCTCACATTGTCATGTCCCCCATTTTGACCCTTGTAATATTTGGGCTATAATGTAAATATTATATGCATATTTTGTATGATTCCTAGCATGGAGCTCAAAGCCAAGGCCCTGCTAGTGAACACTCGATCTTGAAGAGGAAAGTATGTTGGTATTAATTAACCCATGTGCTAGTGAGCCATGGGAATTGTAAATATGCATTTTAATATAAATGCCCACAACTAGCTATGCAATGCAACAAGAGATGGGGGCATGATATTTCAAGGAATTGGGAGGGAAATATTCAAACCCTTGAGCCAATCAAGTCAAGCCAAGTGTTAATGAGAGAACCCATGAACCATCAACTACCCATGTGGATTTTGATGCCCAATCATTCATTTCTCCCAAGAGGTGGGTGAAGAAGTTAATGCCTTGGGGATTGGGGAGGTATGGCTGTCTAAATTCAAGTATGGGCAAGCCACCCTCATGGAAAAACATGTTTTCTCCTTCTTGGGAAAAAAACTCCCACGAATTGCCTTCCCAAGCCATTATTCATAGTCAGACTTCACCCTCTCACGTTGGGAGAGCTTGCTAGGTGTTTTTCTTGGAGCTTGCTGGGCGTTTTTCTTGAAGCTTCCTGGGCGTTTTTAGCTTGCTGGGCATTTTTGGGAGTTTGCTGGGTGTTTTTGGCTTGTTGGGCGTTTTTATTTGAAGCTTGCTGGGCATTTTGGCTTGCTGGGGTTTTATCCTCCACGTTTTTACCATTTCCTGCATTTTTCCATGCCTGCAAACTCGTTTTGGTTAGCACAGTGGCTGGGAGAAGAGATCCACGAATTGGGGGTTTAATGGAGGTCGTTTTTGCTCCAAGGTTGTCCCCAAACATTTTTTGAAAACGAAATTTGCCTTTCCAGGGTTGTTTTCCCATTCCTCATTTCATTTTTGGGTTGCCCACGTTTTCCCTTCATACCCAATACTGGAGATTTTGTTGTTATGTGTACCCATGCCCAGTTTATGAGTTTCTGTGTGTAGGAGATTGTTGGGGTTGAAATGGGTTTCCATTGCTTTGGCTTGAACTTGAGTGGAAGCGTCCACAGTTGAAGAGGGTTCAGATTTAGCCTGATAAACCTAGCAGTGGTTTGGCTTGGCTTAGATCCAAATGACTATTTGGCTGTTTGGTTATGTATGAGTTTGAAATCCCCTTTTTCCTTGTAGATATCATGCCTAGCTCGGGGGTGGCCTTCAGATGGACTCAGTATATGCTATCGAAGAGCCTACAGTTGGGTGGAATGTTGTAGCAACATAGCTAGTTGCTTGGGACAATTGCACAATGAAGATAAGTGTTTTCTGTTTATGTATTTACTTCTGCAATGCATTAATTTGATGACTGTTTTGATATGTTGGATGGGCATGAATTGTGTGTGGATTAGTTTCAATTCCGATGTGCATTTTTCCTACGTTGTATCTGCACACCAATGTTTTTATTCATATGATGCTAATGACTGGGCTAAGTTTTATGAAAAGCCCCACACATTGTTATCATGTTCCCTCTCTTATTGGGTCAACAGGTGGGTACATGACACACATATGACCAAAAGCATGATAAGCTGGGGGCAGGAAAGTTCAAGTCCATGTGGCATGGACCTTACATAGTGAAACGTGTCTTAGAGAAGGGAGCTTATGAGCTTGAAGGCTATGACGAGATATCTTTGGGTGAGCTCCGTAATGGGCTCTACCTAAAGAGGTACAATGCCTGAGTCTTTCATGCATAAGTACTTTTGTATATACTGTACATGACGTGTGTGTGTTTTTTGTGTGGTGTGACACTGTTGATTTATTGCATGTTTAGGTCTTGTTTAGTTTCTTATACCATGTTCTGTCTGCGTGTGCGAATGGCAACGTGTTATGGATTCGCAGACGGTGCCAGTCGGCATACCCGCAACCTTGCTTCGGCAACCTGGGTACTCTTTTCACCTACCAGCGAGCTCATCAGCTCAGGGGGAATGTGTCTAGGTTTTGCAACCAACAATGTTGTAGAATATCAAGTAGTCATTGGAACCCTAACTGACACCATTTCTTTGGGTATGGACCATGTTATCATCCACCTGGATTCTCAACTATTGGTCTCTCATCTTAACTGAGTCTATGCCATCCGTGATCCTATATTACTTCATCTCTCTCGACGAGTGCATCTTCTGGAAAGGTCCTTTGAGTCCATTCAGTACCTGCACATTCCACAAGATGCGAACACAGTTTTCGATTCTATGGCCAACTTCATTTTAGATTGGTACATTGCACACACATAAGCATATATCATGAATTGTTAAAAGTAGACATAAAATGTAAATAATTCATTTTATAAGTAAACACATAACAAGACCACACCATTCATCCATTTTAAAAACACATAATGTATAAATCGCCGAAATGTCTGTATATATATATATCATCATAAAAAGTAGTGCTAGTACAAAATCTGAAGCACAATGGCTTTCAGTGAGTCTCTACAAAATCTGAAGCCTCGTAGCTTTCATTAAAGTACAAAAAATTTGAGGCCTCCAAGCTCTCAGTACATACACAGTAACAACACAAGGCCTATTTCCTGGCCCGTACAACCCTAGGTGGTCTAATAGCTCTAGCCTGCTGAGTGTGAAAACATTCAACTTCTCTCACAACTCTGCAGAGCAACGTGTTGAAGCGCGCAGTCGCTCCAACTGTGTACACCTGCATGGGTCGCGGAACCTCATCTACCATCGGCTCGGGAACATCTAATTTCAACCCACTCAGGTTGGAATAGACTCCATCCATCTCTGCAATGGAAGCATGTACGACAGGACCCACAACTGCTCCCTCTCCTCTCTCTCTCCTCACGAGAAGAGAGACTCCCACCGGTCGTACAGGGCCCACGTCTGCACACACATGTTGTTAACTTGTCAGCACTATAATAATTTTTTTTTTATAAAAACACAAAACTTAAAAGTGCAAGGGTTTATTGTTCTTACCTAGGCCTCCCCATGCTGCTCCCTCGAGAAATGGCAAGTCAGGATTGTCTCTGAAGTCCATACCGTTGTACCGGAAGTCCTCTACCATCAATAACTAGCCCTCTAGCCAACTGAATAACTCAACACCATATGATAGGATGTGACCTCCACCATGTCGGGACATCACCACTGTCCATCTAGCCATGTGTTGATCCCTAAGATCCCTATCATCCAGTGGTACCTAAGGGTGCAAGAGGAGAACCCACTCCAAGAGGAATGAGATCACTATCGAACCATAGCCAAACTGTTTGAGCTCTCCTCGCTAACACTTGGTCAGCTGAGCTCGCATGTTTGCGAGTAGTCCCTTGCACTAGTCAGTAGATCTTCTGAGACATACAGTCCTCCACGTATAACATCTTCGATCTGGTGGCTAAGTGCGGAGCTTGGCTCCCTTCCATCCTTGTAATGGTGAAAAGTATGGCGCGCAATGGACGTTCCCACACATCTTTTATGGGAATCTTCCCACTAGAATCACGGGTGTTGGGAACACAATGCTGCAGGATCATGTCACCCACACTCTGATCACTCCCACGTGATCCAGTAAGAAGCACATTGTCCCCTCTTCGGGACAATCCGATCAGGAAGTAGATGTCCTCGACATCTATGGTAAGCACGTGCTCATCGATCATGAAATATTGTTGGGCCGCATCCCAGCATCGGAGCATATGTGTCAATACTGGGATTTGGGCCCTCGTGCCCTCGATATCAAAGAACATGAGGAGCCCATAGTTCCTCAATGCTTCCACACATCGTGGATCATCTGCAGCCTGTTCATCATCTAACTCATGCTCCCGTTCACACCACTCCAAAACCATTATGCCTGCTGGCAACCTGCCAAAAGGAGGTCATAAACATTGTTAACACTTGCTTCAACCACCAAAAGCTCTTTTTTCGGCATGGTTTGTTGGTTGGGATGTACGTTTCCGCCATTGCACCCAATTATTACTGACAGTGCAATGTTGTCGCAGTCCATCCTTGTGACCTTTGTGATGACTTAGTCTTGTCACAGTTCCCGAAAGGGCGGACTGCGACGAGCCGAGGACGCAATGGCCCTTCACAAACCAAGCCAAAAACCAAAAAAATGAACAAAAATAAAAAATGTAAACCACTACAATTATGCTGTATGAAGTTTAGGGTTACCTGCTCTGGACGGTGGGTGAAATGGCTGCTCATAGCTCCCGGAACCAACAAGTGAATTTTTGGCTCCAAAATGGCACTTCTCCCAATTTGGAAAATGAAACAATGGTAACTCTATTTGGCCCATTTTTCTATTTATAGATCAAATGGAATATTCCTTTTCAAATATTTGATGCCTTTAGGTCATTTTCTATAGTTTGGATCAATTTTTATCATATTTAAATGCTTGGTTGACTATTTGACCTAGTTTCCGATTGTGCAGGAGTCATTAAGTATAGTTTCATGCCATTTTTCACATTGGAATGGTCAGCTCAGGTATGAACACCCCTTGTGTGTTTTTGTAATTATTTTCCATTCATTAGTTTGTAATTATTTCATGATGATGAGCTTACTTTTTGTTCTTTCTCGTGCTCTTTAAACCATGATAACAAGTTACCAAGTCATGATTTATCACTTTTCCGGGCTCGTTAAACTCCTGCAGAAAAGGATCCCCCCCCCCCCCCCCGGAGTCTATCTTTAAGCTCCTTTCAGGCTCTTGAAATACGAAAAGATGCCAAGCGAACTTGTCGTGTTCATGCTTGTTAAATAATTTGAATGGTCGTCTTCCTGGTGATAGTTTACCCCTTTTTCGGACCAGGGAGCACTACTTACGAAAAAGGTATACTCTAGCCAAACATGACTGGAAGAGTCCTCTCCCGCGTTCAGGGAAAATTTTAGGGGTGAACTATAGCCCATGGGCGAAATTATAGGGGTCACCAAGAAACCCTAGGCGAATTTTTAATATGAAACGAGTTTTTTTTAATTTAACATATTAGCCCCATATTTATTTAACCCATAGTAAAAAGAAATCGAATAGCCAAGGTCGCGAAAGAGGAAAAATTAATGTATCCAAGAAAAATAGTCGCGAAATGGTGAATTCGCCCAGAATTTCTCGTAATGGAGGCCCTAAAGAGTTGGTTCTCCCACCATTTAGGGTAATGGAGGTCGCGAACAGTTGGTTCGCCCAGCTAGCAATTTATCCATGTTTTCGGTAACCACCAAATTTTGTTGGGTAAAAATGATTTTAACCTTTAATTGGTCCATACTCCATAAATGAGATGAAGGTTCTAGAATGTCGAAGTCGCTATATAAGGGGGCAAGAGCCTGTAAAAACCACATGAAAAATCATTAGATCTCTGCATTCGGAAAAGCTTTATTTCTTGCATTTTTTACAGTGGCTTCTGCAATTGTTCAAAGTTTCTTTGGGTTTACAGTCTTCACTAAGGCTAAGAGGTTAGTTTTGTTTTCAATTTCATAGAACTAGCTGTCTAGACAATAGGGATGTTACATATATTATTATTTCGATGACTTACTATGCTATTCTATATGTACATTGCATCAAGGTATTTGGAGTTATTCGACATAATTTTGTGATACATATATTCATTTTGAAGCCAATTGAGTGTCGGCCTTCGAGGTGAAAAAAGTTTGAATGATTGGTCTTAGCAGAATGTAAGCTTGTCTGGTAGTAGCTGGTGTACTACTGAAAAGGATCTTACTCATAATTCTCGTTACGACTCTAAAAAAATTTCGCAGATTCTGTCTTGTAAATATGCTTAGCATTTAAAATACCTTCCAAGAAACTCAACGCCTCTTCTCCAAACCGCGAGAGAATATTTGGATCTGGATGTTCTAATTATGTCATTTATTTTAAAGGGGCATGCCTCAGACGTGCTGTAACCTAATTCGAACTGATCAGTGCGCAGCCTTTTAACTCTAAATATTCTCCTTGAAATGCCAACTAATCTTTCATATGTACATATTCCATATCTGTGCACGTACTATGCTCCAGCTAAGTAGGAAATCGAGTAAAGTCTTCCACAGATTGCTAGTTATAGCCAGGAATCTTCCTCACTGCATAGCATTTTTCTGTAATGGTTTTTAGGCCTGTCAACTATTTTAAATTTTATAATAACGGCAAAGTAATACAACGCACTGTGTGCAAGTTGGTCATTCTTGAATAATCTAATGTTTCATATTATTTTGCAAGCATTAATGCACATATTTATCACCGACTGCTTATCAAAGCATGTTGTGATTATTGACTCATAAAAATAACTGTGGATTATTGCATGATACATTTCAAAAACAAGTACATTATGGAATATGATGTATTGTCATGCCAGAACATAAATACAGCTTTATATGCATATATATCTAAGAGGTCTCTGGTGTAGGTTTGATAATTGTGAGCAAATTCCCTTGAATTGAATGGTGAAATGAATTTAAGGATTCTTGATACAACTACAAAATGCAATGTAGGGTGTCTTTGTTTCTAATGATGGTTTGCTAGCCAGATTGAATTTCATTTGGGATCATCTGTAATCGTTGAGATTTGTGGAGATTAAGGCTTTGGTTCTATCTAGTAGTATTGAAGAAGAGCATGGGAAACAAACATTTCTGTCATAGCTTGAATGCTACATCTCCTGCCAAAGGAAAATCCATGATTGGAAGGTCTAATCTAGGTGGCACTAACATGATTGAGGAGATTAATCCTCATTTGGGTGAGGATTGTTCCACCATGGTCAGAAAATTTATGGTGGTTGTAGATTCCACACGAGAGGCTAAGAGAGCCCTCCTTTGGGTTCTTTCCCATACTCTGCTTAAGCATGACAGGCTTATACTTTTACACGTAGCGCAGATGCCTCCAGGTTCTGCAAAGAAAGGTAGGCCAAGGGCTGTTATACATGACGATTTTATACAGTTTTTCAATAGCTATTTCTAATTTTATCTTGGTAATTGTTGTATTCTTTTTCCTTTCATATCCTGTGAACTTATAGTTTTTGTTGTCATTTATTTCTAGGATTTCTCAATCTTGTTGGTGCTCTAAAACTAATACATTTATCCAATTTGTTCTGAGTGTAGGGAATGAATCATCTTTTCCTAGCAAACGTTATCTAAATCCCAAGCATTCTAATGTTCTGAACTCTTTGAAAGCGCTTTGTGAACATAGAAGACCTGAGGTACAATTAACTAATACTATGGCTATTATCATCTCACTTTTTCAAATTCTATGAATACCTTCATGTTTTTCTTACTTCCAAAGATTTGTTAAGGGCTGAGTTTTGTAAACAGGTGGAGGTAGAAGTGATGATTGTAGGAGGATTCAAGGAGAAAGGACCCACAATACTTCACCAGGCCAAGAACCATTCAGTTTCTCTACTGGTTTTAGGGCAACCCCAACCACCATTGCTATGGAAGTAATGAAATAAAATTGTTGTTGCAAAAGGCAGCAAATTTTCCATTATCAATTTTATTTGCAAATTAGTACTTTTTTTTAAGTGAAAGACATTCCATGATAACACTCTCCTCCTCTCAACTACAGGATTACAATTTATATGATTGACCGTTTGGACTACACCCAAGCGACAGCATTACTACAATATATATGATTGACTAATCATATAATTGTTGATATAGTTGAGATTATGTGCAGACTGCGAGCTATACTGTCAGAGTGCATTACTGTTGCAGTGAGAATGAAGAGCCAGAGAATGTGAAGTTATCTGATCAGCACTAAGAGACAGAAGAATTTCTGGCTTCTGGCTTAGCTTTTCTTTAAACAACTGACTCAATGATCGCCACCATAATAAAAGTCAATATGATCACAACAACATTAGAGTAAGATTTCAATGCCGAAATCAGGAGAGCATTACAGTAGGTGGTTTTTGTAACATGGGAAATATTGTATCGTGTCTTGGTCATTCTATTGATGAATGAAATGGATGGAATCAATTGTTGTCTATATCAATGAAATTATCTATAGGTGAGAAATTGTATTTTTTAAATTTAGTCAAGGTGAGAAATTGTTGTGGCTAAGAGGTGTATTCTACAATTCAGTAGGAGGAGATGTGTAATTCCTTACGTTCTCATTTTATAAATATATATATATATATATAACTACATAAATGAAATAAATTAAAACCATAAGCATTGCATTACACACTTAATCAACATTTCCAATCTAAAAATGAGTTTGCACTTCTAAGAATTTTGATCCCTCTAAATTCTTAGTAGATCCATTTTTAAATGAATCTATACTGGTATTTTGTAAATCCCTAAATAGCAATTTCATTTGTCAGCTATTACATCTAACAAGTACGTGACAGGACATGGCCATAATTACTTCTCAAATGTTGCAAGTAAGTGACTGGACATGGCCATAATTACTTCTCAAATGTTGCAAGTAAGTGACAGGACATGGCCATAATTACTTCTCAAATGTTGCAAATGAACCATAAATATTAAAATATATTTTCAAATTTGTAAATGAAATTCTTGGTAGGGGCAAATGTCCATGGAGTCATACACTCTGGTTTCTCCAAGAATACTCAAGCTTACGGATGCTCACACGCCATGAACATCGTTTCTTGCCAAAGGAACCAAAATAATTTTGAAGCGGAAAGAAAGCCAGATCAGGGTGCAATGAATTTTGCTAAAAATACATGGTTAAATATGCTAATAGCACCATTCATAAAAATGAAGGAAATTGTATTCTCATTTAAGTAAAGTTTCACATTGTGTACAGAGCTGCAACGAAACTATATAATCTTTCAAATAAAGTTTCTATATATTATTTTAAATCAAGTTTATGTGAGTATATAGCTTTAGAATAAAAAAAGTTGGCTGTGGAGGATGTGCTTACATTTTCTGGTTCAATTTGAAATGTCAAAATATGTTGTGCATTCTATTCATGGTGTCATGCATAACCTTTTTAATGAGGGACTTGAACTTGTGGCTTATTACTTACTAACTTGGTGGCTTACAATTACATCACTACTACAATTGGTAAGCAATACGATACTTATTATTTCTCTTATGATGTATATTAGATAGATGGATGACATATTAACTTCCTAGGGCCTTAACTTTTCACTTTGAACTCTAATTGAGGCTCACAACAACTCATTGAAAATATCTTCATGAGTTCTACATATTCAAATATATGAAATCACTTTCCCCATTAATTAGAAAAATGCCTCTCACACGTATGTGACTAACATTAGCAAAGCATGTAAACAACATATATAAGTGATGCACTATACACAACACATATAGGTGACCTAGTCACACATAATAAGTGACGCTCTCAAGAGACACACCATGATTAGTTTGAATTAAGATACACCATAAATGACGAACAATAAGTGTTGCACCACAAGTAATACAACTAAGTTATACCCCATAAGCGACACACATAAGTGATGCATTAGAGTGACGCACTTAATTGACACACCATAAGTGACGCAAGTGACACACATAAGTGATGCACCAGAGAAACACACTTAATCGATACACCATAAGTGATGGAATCAAGCAATACATATATGCATTGATGCCCAATTTTAAAAGGCATACATAAGTAATGCAACATAATTGGAAAAACATTAATGATACACTTAAATGATGCACATAAGAAATGTACCATAGGTCCATAAGAGATGCACTTTGGTGTATGGCTTGGGTTGCCAGAATATCATAGATGTTTTTATGTACTGTTTTTTTTGAATTGTCTTGATGTATGCCATCATGAAAAAGTGTTGGTTGTGATGCTTGTTGACACATTTCCTTGACTGAGGGGAGACGTTCATCAATGTTGAGAATTTGTTGATGTTTTGAAATCAAAAGGCATTCCCTCTTGTTTTTTAAGAGGCATTTCTCCTCAATTCGTCTATCAAAGGGAATGTTCTCACCATATACTTTTCTAGTGAATACTAAATAGATGTAAATAAAGTTAAACCAAGAAACCGAATGAGAGTTTTGAATCTCAATTCTATTACAACATAACACATCTAGACTCTATTTTTAGTTATAGAAAGAAGCTTTTTTTGTTTCCCTTAACTTCATATGCCAATTTTTAAAAAAATAAGTTTGAATATATGTCATGCATTATCACCTTCCATTGAAAAAGGTAGAGACTACTTGAGAATAGGACCGTGCAGCAATAACACAAAGTCTTCTACAAGATCTTTTAATTTTCACTCTTATTGTTCTACATATAGTCCTCATCTCCAAATATTTGTTCAAGGTTTAAGAATATCATACATAGATTCATAAGAATGGGACTATGAAAAATTAAAAATGTGATAGATGGTCATTAAAAATACTTGTTAGGAATTTTCCATTACAACTTAAAAATGCATTTATAGGAAGTATATTAATGAGTTTGTTTCACAAAGAGTTTGAGTCATGATCATATAAATCATGCATCCTCTAGTAGTCTTTTGAGGAGATAAAAAAATATTGTCATAATCCCAAACTATAATAATTCAAGAGTCAAAGAAATTTATCTGCTGAAAGCAATAATAAAATGAAATTTATACTAACAGGAATAAATGATTTTGAAAATGAAGATGTGTTTTCCTTCGAAGACTGGGATGGGTATCCTGTGAATCAAATAATATGAAGAGAAACCTATTAGAAGGAAAAGTGAAAGCACACTAAATTGTGATTTCTTAGGAATCAAAGAGATGGTGAGTCTTCTTGTCAAAAGATTCGCCAAAATTTTACAATATTTTATAAATCAGTGAAAGATTCACCAGTTTTTACATTTTTTTATAATGCAGTGAAATATTCGCCAAGATTTTACAATATCTTATAATTTAGTGAAATATTTGCCAATATTTTATAGAATTATATAATAAAATGAAAGATTCGCCAAAAAATTATACATACATATTTTATTGTTGATAAAATCGCCTTCAAATTTTCCTATATATCAGGGAGATTCGCCCATTTTTTATACATATAAATTTAGGGGGGCTTCTTAAAAAATTTTCTGCCCGCGTTGTTTTACCCTTTTCAAGCGATGAGGCTAAATTTACGAAAAAGGACCATTGGTGTCCTCTTTAGTTCTTTTCAGACTCTCTAAACATGAAATGACGACCGAGTTTACCTTCTATGGACTTGTTAAACTCTCACATTGAAGGGCTCGCCATGGGACTAACCCCTCCTATCCCAGGTTCAGAAAATATTTGGGATTAGACTCATCTATGAGATGAGCTATATCGAGCATCTGGTTACCCTCATCAAGCTCGTAAAAAACACATGAGGCACTCATCATTCATGATGGGGAAAAAGGAAAGCTTTTATGTTACACCCTTTATTAGTGGCAGTATCTAGTCGTTTCTTGAACATGGCACTCATTTTCATTTGCATACCGTACTTGGATCATCCATTTGTCCTTGAGTTCCACCTATTTCCTGAGTCTTGTTACTCCTTTAAGTCATTCAAAGAACTCTTCCATCATTAGTTGCATTAGGAATTGGTACCATAACTCATCAAGTCAATACTACCAAGGCATGCCATTCCCATGTTCAAGAATACTCTCGCTACTCATCATCTGCAGTCAGTACACCTTCCATCATGTCGGTCTACTCTGAGTCAGTCTTGCATGTCACTATACCATCCAATCTGCTCTACACATCCTTTGTCGTGTTTTGTGTCGATGATGGGGGATTCATTATGGCCCTCCTTCGATGGATTCATCCTTTTTGACTTCAGCTCATCATCCAAGGATTGAATCTAGACACCAACCAAGTACCTTGGCCCTGCATGCCTCAATGGCGGGTTACCTCACTTTCGACATGAGTTTACATCATTGAATCTTGATTGAAATATTTCATCACACGTTCGACCTCAACTCATTTATTCATGCTTGACGATATGTATTGAGATACCTTGGGGATCATTGACATTAATGGTGATTTCCCTCGCACTTGTTAATGGTATACCTTAATTCTCTGTAATCAAGTGGTTTCTACCATGTTCGACGTCGAGACATTTGTAATCACATGGATAGATTCGTATCATTGCGGGTTTAGCTTGAAGACCCTGGGGAGTCATGTTTTACCCAAGTTGCGATGGATTTTGTATTGAGTCATGTCACACGGATCCACATTTGTATTGGTCTTGGTTGTGTTATCATCTCATCATGGCTCTACGCTTGTGTCTAGTAGCCATGATTGTGTTCAGTCGATCATTACTACCATGGCTCTGCAATGTATTGGTCGGCAGCCATGTTGTATGTCATATGAGACAGTGTACTCAGAGTCACTTGTACTGCAGTAGTGTCCTTCGTCTGACAAGCCATTGTCGTTCTTTCTGTCAAAGAATTTCACCTATCCAATATTTCAACAACTTCATGCTTTGGGGGGCATTCTATTACACCTAAAATCCTATCATCATGAGATTCAGTGTATACACCCCTAAATTTTATTGGCTAAGTCATTCATTTGGAAGGGATACCATTGTACTTATGCTAGGTTTTGAGAGTTCGTTGCAGGCTACATGCATGCAACCTGTGACGTCGCATCTTTCTCTACTACAGGGTGCGACGAAGTTAGTTAATGGACAAAAATAGGCCTTTCGGGCTCATTCTCGAAGCCTACTGACTTGTATACTTATCCCTGACCTCTTGGGGGAGATGGCACTCGGTTCCTAACCTCTTGGAAGGATCCCCTATCTCTCTCCTACCATATCTCAACCTACCCTATCCATATCCTATCCACTTAGCCCTATATAAGTGAATCTCTACCCCTCTCCAACGGGAGGAAGTCTATAGTGTCTACATGCTGGTGAAATCACATTGGAGAGATCTCTAATTCATCCATTGAGAGACTCACACTTCCTTGGAAGGATGGCAATTGGCTTGGATGGAGAAGGGCTACTACGTTAAGCCTTGGTTGTAGTCTATTCTTATCTATGTACTTTCCTGATTTACAATAATATAAACAATTTCCACCAATATTGTTCATGTGTGATGATGTTGTGTAGTTTACCTGCTTAACTGTTTACTTAGATCTCGTATTGTATAGATGCTCTTTACTCGTTTGCATTGTTCTATGTGTCTTCACAGGTCTTGTAGCTGAGATCTGACAACCACGGGACATGGGGCAGTATCCAGGAGAAAGGATTGCAAAGTTAAGGCAAGGCATCTAGTACTTGATCCTTAAGTAGATCTAGGAAAGTAGTTTGTAGTCTGTATTATTTTTTCTAGACTCACTTTGAGCTAGGGAGATCCGGCTCGCGTCCGCTCAAGTGGATTGTCTGTCAAACACAAGTGAAATCACAACCATACAACAATTATGGATTATATTCTTATGTCAGCTACATAGAAATATGAATAGAACAATGTTGCATGGATCAGGTTAGAAACAACTCCCCAATGTAATGCAATATTTGTCTGATATTTTGTTTTGTTTGTTGCTTAATGTAACTAGACGATAAATAAAAATGGCATTGTATGAAGGCAACACATTTTTTATGTTACAAGTCTTTTGAACACTTTCATAAGGGTAGTTAACCTTTGTATAAATCCCACCATTCGCTCTTACCCACTGAAAAGCATATTCCGGACTCCATTAGTCCTCCATCATAGCCACTTTCTACTTAAGGCATATTGCATAACAGTTATATAGAAACACAAAATTGAGAAAATAGTATATGAATGCATGAGATAAATGTAAGCAGTCCACAAAGAAGGAAACAAAATACCTCCACAAGCCACCTTCAGATTATATAGTCTCTTGTTGAGATTCTTGGATCTCGAACATTGGACATGGGTTTGAATAATAACAGTCATGAAAGTGAAGTGGAGAGAGATAGAAGTACCTTCAAAACAACTAAAGTACATTAGGAAAGTGATTCAAATATTGAAAATTGTATAGCTACTACAAGGAGCTCTGTATCTATATGGTTACTTTCTGTGATGGCATCTCATGAAAGCAAAAGTAAGTTTGCCATAATGGAGGCTGGTGGAATTGAGATCCTCGTAGAAAGAATTTCACAATTTTCCTTTCAAGTTGTGCAGGTAATTGAATTCTTTTGTATTACATATGTTTCAGACTAAATAGAAAGAGGGAATAATTGAAAGAGGGGGATAATTGAAAGAGCAATGAGAACTATGAGAAAAAAAATAGGCTACTATTTTCAGAAGCTGAATAAAATATACCATATCTACTTCTAGAGATTTAGATTGTTTATAAAATTTCCTTTTGAACAATATGATGAAAAACATAGAAAATATGGAATCTATGAGGTCTCTCTAGTGAACAATCATGACGCAATGTATTGAATTTTTTTGTTGAATCCTTATGTGCCTTTTTCTATTTTCTCATATTTTTGTTTTCATCCTTTGAGTCTCATTTTTCCATGAAAATTAAGTTCTATCCTTTACCTCCAGTATATCATAAAATAAAGACTTTGCTTCCACGTTGTTTAATTCCTCCATTTTTCTAGGTATCTGGTTATTCTATTTATCGTAACTTTTCAATGTTGATCTATTAATTTTCTCTATCTCACGCTTTTAGTAACGTACTCTTTGTATATGATCTTGTAAGTATATCATTTTATTATTTCATGTTTCAAACTTATTGACAAGTGTGAAAATGTTTGATGAGCAGACTGACATTGAAGAAAATGATAGTATATGGGTATGTTCTCTTTCACTGGAAATTCTATTTCAAGAAAGTGATATAATTCGTGCACCTACAACAATGCAAGACATCCCTGCACTTGCAACTTTACTGAAATCCAATGACACTACACACAAATACTTTGTTACACAAGCTCTAGCTTGTCTGGTATGTAATGGTAGAAGAGGTACTTTGCTTGTTGTAGCTTATTCTAGTGTTGTTGGTGGACTTATACATGTACTTAGTTGTGCTGAAGTAGACATCTCAAAAATTATAGAACCATCCGAGGAATTCTCATTGATAAACAATCCAGAACAAGTATCTATGTAGTGATTGTTCAGAGTTGATGATATCAAGGATGGTGCAACTTCCCACAAAGCAATACTTGCCTTGGTTGAACTACTGAAACCCGTTCCAAATCGTCCAGGTGCTCCTTCCTTGGCAGTAGGGATTTTAACTCAACATGCAATAGATAATAATTCAAACAAGTTTTTAATGGAAGAAGATGGGGCTATAAAAGCTTTAGCAAAGTATCTCTCTCTTGGTCCTCAAGATTCTATAGAAGAATCACTAGTAGAGTTATTAAGGATTCTTTTTGGTAGTCCTACGACACAGCGACATGAAGCTATTGTTGGAGTTGTCAATCATCTGGTTGTAGTATTACGCTTGGTCATTGGGTACTAGGGGATCAAGATAGAGTGAAACAAGAGATTTGGAAGGTCTTTTTGCGGTAGACCCCATTAAGGTTGGGGAAGTATCCAAGCAGGTTGTCTAGCATCTTGTTGAAATTCTTAGCTCTGGGTCAGAAAATGAACAACGTGGTGCAATTGGTGCATTGATCAGGTTGTTGTTTGAAATTCTTCAAGAGCACTTGCAGTTGTTGATGTTGAAACAAATGCAATGGATGTGTTATGTTGAATTCTCTTCTTGAATTTATCTATGGGGATGAAAGAGGAAGTTGCATAGTTTTGTTATGTTCTTTTTGGAAATACAAGAATTAGATCTACACTACCTGCAACAAGATGCATTGAACCTCTAGTTCCTCTTCTTGTTAGAGCGTTTAGTCTAGCCCACCATGCTATAGTATGTTCTCTTGATAACCTTTTAGATGATGAACAACTGGCAGAGTTTATTGCTACACATGGTGTTGTTGTTCCACTTGTTGGACTTCTGTTTGGTGGGAATTATCATCTTCACGATGTTGTATAAATGCTTTAGCAAATTTAGGAAAATATGGACCACTTTACAAGATTGATATGATTAAAACTGGGGTGGTTGAATACATACCAGAAGCACCAGACTCTGTGTGTGCTATGATGGCAGAATTACTTAGAATACCAACATATAACAACAGCATTGCAAAAGTAGTCTATCCTATTTTCTCAGCTTTAACATGACATGACTTTACTGTTGCAAGGTAGCATATTGCAATGCAGGTGCTGGTAAATATGTTAGAGAATCCTCAACAGCTTTCTACCTACAAGCTAACACCTTCTCAAGCACTGGAGACACCAATCCCTCTATTGGATTGACCATCCCAGGTAGTGCAACAACTTGTAGCAGAATTAATTTCTCATTTACTTCTGTAGGAATGCTTGTAGAGGCACATGATCACTTGACAGGAAATTGGTTTTCTGGTTTAGGTTCTTGGATCTGGTATCCCTAGTTTTCAACAAAAGGAAATCAAAGCTCTTGTAAGTGTTTCATTATGTTGGTCAAATGTAATTGCAGATGTGGGAGGAGTTGTTGAGATATCAAAGGTGATTCTCCAAGATGACCCTCCACTTCTTATGTCCTCTGGGAATCCACGACTTTTGTATTATCAAGTATTTTACAATTTGGTTCCCAGTATTATTTAGAGGTACCTGTTGCAGTCCCAGTAAAAATGTTGTACCCTGGTTCATAAACAACCATTGTAGGTGCATTAAATGGCGTTCTTGTTCTGGAGACTGATGATGCATCTAGTGCTAAAGACATGGTAGATAGTGGTGCCATTGAGGCACTCTTAGAACTTCTTAGGTGTCATCAGTGTGAGGAGGCTGCAGGAACATTGTTTGAAGCCTTACTGAATAATGTCAAGATAAGAGATGTGAAAGTTGCAAAGTTGGGATTTTCTCCATTATCTTAGTATTTGCTTGACCCTCAGACTCAGAGTCAGCAAGCAAGACTGCTATTTTCTCTTGCACTAGGGGATCTGTTTCAAAATGAGACCTTAGCACTGGAGACAAATACAATCTCTATCTACTACGCACTTGTGAATCAGCCTGAGGACCAACCAACAGAAGAGATGAAGGTGGTTTCCATTTGTGCTTTTCAAAACATAGTGATGTATAGATGCTCAAATAAGAGGGTGATTATAGAAGCTGGTGGAATTCAAGTTGTCCTTGACCTTATCATCTCTAGTGATCCTGATATGGCAATCTAGGCCGCTATTTTTGTAAATATTTTGTTCTCAAGTAGTACCATTCAAAAATACGCCTTTACTAATATTGTTTGAGCTTTGTTTGGTTAGTACATGTTTCTCTTTCTTATTTTTTTACTTTGCTTTATGTGCTTGAAGATACTTGTCTATGTTTTGAGCATATGACCTACAAGTGAGTGTAGAGACCAGTCAAAATATGATTGTATTGAAATACTTTGTGAAGTGTTTCATCCACATCTAGTTGAGCATCTAGCCTAAATCCATCGTAGTTTGTTTCTTCCTTCACCTTATTATGTTGGTCTTCCTCTCAGGGTGGTTAGCTCAAAACAGGCAATAATATATATGTTGAGATATTGTAACTTCTAAGAAGATTATATTTGTACTTTATTATTCCGGAGATGTTCCATTCCTCCGTAGAGACCCTATTGTGTATTTGGAGATGTTTATTCCTTTGAGAGAGTATGGTAACTAGGTTTATTATATCTCCCATGTGAGGTCACCATGAGTTAGCTATTTAGGGGTTATTAGACTCTCTTAGGAGAGGTCGGCCCCATTAGGATGAAAAGTCAGTTAGAACATGAGTATAAATATAGGAGGTGTGTTCCCCATTTATCTCATTCATTCACTCACTTTTGATTGGCGCATAGGAGAGAGAGAGGTCTGCATAGGAGGAGAAGGAGCTCTTGTTGAGGACTACATCTTGTATTGCGTTGATTATCTATATTGAGGAAAGCTTTGCTGGGTTTTCTACCCCATGAGTGTTTCCTAGGGTAAATCTTTGTCTATCTTGTGATTGTGTTTCTTTCAGTGATCTTGCTTGTGAAATTAGGCTAAAATTAACATGGTATCAGAGCTAGCCTGAATAGGACATCTTTCACAAGGTGAAAATACCTCTCTCCTCCTCTGGTGAAAATTAGGGTTTCTACAAAAGTTGGAATTTTTGGAATTTGATTGCATGGCTCAATATCCCTCCTCAAAATCGAACTTTTGAGCCCTAGATCAAACTTTTTGAGTGGGTATAACTCCAATAAAGTCAAACCCTAGTTTTGGTTTTGGACCAGAAAACTAGAAAAACCAGTAAACTAGAAAAGTGAGCACCTATGCACCAGAAAACCAAAAAAGGTGCGAACCAGAAAACCAGAAATTCTGCTGCAGTTGCTGATCAGATTTGAAGGGTGAAAAGTTGAAGTTTCCAGAAGCAGAGCTCACCAGTGATCTCAATCCAATCAAGCACGTCTCTTGGTAAGTGTTATTCTATCTTTTGAGAAACTTCAATTTCTGTGGTCCCCTGGATAAGATGGCTCCAAGCACTAAGCTTGAAGACAAGCTAGAGGGTATAGAGAATTTTCGGGCATGGAAATATAGGATTGGTCTCATTCTTGAAGAGAATGATCTTACCCAATATATCAAGGATGACATTGTAGAACCTGAAGAAGATGAAGCCAAAGAGAAGTATAAGAAGGACTTGATTAGGGTAAATAGAATCATTGATGATTCTATCAAAGACCACTTGATTCCCCAAGTGGCATCCAAGAAGACTCCAAAGGAAATGTATGATGCCCTAGACAGGATGTATGAAGGAAGGAACATCAACATAAAGATGAATTTGAGAACTCAATTGAAGAGTACAAAAATGAGTAAAGGAGAATCTATTCAAGATTACGTCACAAGGGTCTCCCAGTTCAAGGAACAATTAGAAGCCATTGGAGACACTATTGATGAAGATGAACTAGTCATGACTGTTCTCAATAGTCTCTCTAGACCTTGGGATTCATTCATCCAAACCATGTGTGCAAGAAAAGAAAGTATGAAGTTTGATGTGGTATGGGAGTATTGCATTCAAGAAGAAGCTAGGGTTTCCAACAGAGAAGCCTTGCTCAAAGAAGATGACCAAGCTTTGGCCACCCACACAAAAAGAAGGAGTCATTTCAACTCCAAGAAGAATGGTCACAAGGAATATCATCCTCCTCACAGATTTAAAAAGGGAGTAAGTTCAGAAAGAGACCTCTCCTCAGTTCAATGTTATAGTTGTCACAAACTAGGACACATTGCTAGAAATTGTTCTTCAGAGAAGAAGAAAAAGAATCTTCACAAAAGACATCAAGCACATTTGGAAGAAGATGATAGTGAAAAAGAGGAAGAGGAAAGGCCTCAAAAGAAAAGATCTAAAACAGAAAAAGAAGATGCAGAAGAATATGTTCTATTCTCTGCACTCTCTGGTTCAGTAACACCTGGAGAAGATACATGGCTCATTGATAGTGGTGCTTCAAAACACATGATAGGACAAAAGAATACTATCTCAAGTCTAGAAGAAAAGACCTCTCCATAGAAGGTATCTCTAGGAGATGACTATCAATATCCCCTCAAGGGAATTGGTGAAGCAAGCTACAAGCTTCATTCTGGAACTCCATTGAAGATGAAGGAAATCCTATATGTACCAGGTTTGAAGAAGAACTTACTTTCTATCTCATCTTTAGATAAGAAAGGTTATAGGGTTGCATTCATAGATGGACAAGTACTCATGTGGTCCAAAAGAAAATCAATTGAGGATGCAATTGTTATTGGTGAAGAGGAAGGAGGTCTATACAAACTCAAGGGTCATCCTGAAGCTACCCTTGTTCATGAAGCCACTATCCCATGTGAGCTATGGAATAGGATACTTTCTCACATTAACTACAAAGAACTACCTCATGTGAGCAAGGTAGTCATAGGACTACCAGATCTAAAGATTGACCATAATGGCACATGCAAAGGATGTGCAAAAGAGAAGAATATCAAAAATCCATTTCCAAAGAGTGAAACAAAGACTAAGAGTACTTTGGAATTGATTCATTCAAATGTATGTGGACCAATGCCATCCACGTCTTTGAGTGGGTATGAATATTACCTTACATTCATTGATGACTACTCAAGGAAGACTTGGATATATTTTCTGAAGGGAAAAGATGAAGTCTTTGGAAAATTCAAGGAATTCAAAGCCTTGATAGAAAATCATTCAGAAAAGAATATCAAGATACTCAGGATAGATAATGGTGGAGAATATACTTCAAAGGACTTTGAAGTCTTTTGTAAAGAATATGGAATCAAGAGGGAGCTAACCACTCCCTACAATCCCCAACAAAATGGTGTTGCAGAGAGAAAGAATAGAACCATTATGGAAGCAGTAAAAACAATGATACATGATCGAGACCTACCTATGTATCAATGGGATGAATCAACCAGGACAACAGTCTATGTGCAGAATAGACTATCTCATAGTGCTCTTGATTGCAAGACCCTAGAAGAAGTGTTCACAGGGAAGAAGCCAGAGGTAAGTCACCTCAAGATATTTGGATGTCCAGTATACATTCACATTCCAAAATAAAAGAGGACCAAGCTAGATCCTTTTGGGAAGAAAGGAATATTTGTTGGATATTGTGAAGCATCCAAAGCATTTAGAATATACATCCCAGGATTTCATCATATGGAAATAAGCAGGGATGTGACATTTGATGAAGAGGAAGCTCTCAAGAGATCTAGGAAGTGCCAATATGAAGAAGTATATGAGGAAGATGCACCTTACAGAATTACTGAAGCTGCACCCACCCCTAAAGAGACAACACCTGAAGACCATGACATGATGGAACCAAGAGAACCCCCTGTCATGAACATATCAAGGAAGAGAAAGCCAGCATGGGCAAGAGACATTTTACTAGGAGCATAAAAGTATGGAGCTCCTGAAGGCTCCACTAGAGTGAGCAAGAAACCAAAGACATTATCCAACTATATGGCCTTGATGTGTGATCTTGTAGATCAAGAACCCACTAGTTATGAAGAAGCATTTCATAAGAAAGAGTGGGTGGAGGAAATGATAGAAGAATACCAATCAATAATGAAAAATGATGTTTGGGATATAGTTCCCAAGCCAAAGGACAAAAGTGCGGTATCCTCCAAATGGATATACAAGATAAAGCATGCTGTGGATGGCAGCATTGAAAAGTATAAGAAAAGGTTTGTGGCTAGAGGATTCTCTCGGAAAGAGGGAATTGACTATGAAGAAACATTTGCACCAGTTGCAAGGTACACTTCCATTAGAACCATCATGGTACTTGCATCCATGATGAAGTGGGAATTACACCAGATGTGAAGACATCCTTCCTGAATGGTGTGATTGAGAAGGAAGTGTACATAGAAAAACCACAAGGATTTGAGGTTGAAGATAGAAGAACTCACATATGAAAACTGAAGAAGGCTTTGTATGGGTTGAATCAAGCTCCCAGAGCTTCGTATGGAAGAATTGACAGTTTCTTGACAAGCTTGGGCTTTACCAAGAGTAAAGCTGGTCCTAACCTTTATCTCAAAGTTATGGATGATGAACCTATCATACTGTTGCTATATGTGGATGATCTATTCCTAACAGGTAATGGGAAACAGATTATCTAATGCAAGAAGAAACTCTCCTCATAATTTGAGATGAAAGATCTCGGATTGATGCACTACTTCCTAGGTCTGGAAGTATGGCAAGGCCCAAGAGGAATCTTTCTCAATGAAGGAAAGTATGTTGTGGAAATATTGAAGAGATTTGGCATGTTGGAATGCAAATCCGTGGCCACTCCCATGGATTCCAACTTGAAGTTGTTAGCTGATGACTCATCAGAGTTAGTGGATGTGACTCTATACAGACAGATTATTGGGTCATTGATGTATCTGAAAAATACCAGGCCAAATATATGCTTTGCTGTGAACACCTTGGGTTAGTATCTAATGGAACCTAGACGAGTTCACCTGATAGTTGCAAAGCATGTGATGAGGTACATAAAGGGTACGATAGACTTTGGTCTATGTTATCTTGGAGATCATGATTTTAGATTATATGGCTACACAGATGTTGATTGGGAAGGAAGTGTATCAGACAGGAAGAGCACATTGAGAGGATGTTATTGTCTAGGATCTGCCATGATCTCATGGTTTAGCAAGAAGCAGTCTAGTGCGGCTTTCAACACAGCTGAAGCGGAATATATTGTTGTTTGCTTTGCTAGTTGTGAAGTGGTATGGCTTCGAAAACTGTTATCGGGATTATTTCACTTAGATATGGACCCCACTATGATCCTGTGTGACAACTAGAGTTGTATCAAGATGACAGAGAATCCATTGTTCCATGATAAGTCAAAGCACATAGAGATCCGATATTTTTATATACGAGATATGGTGCAGAAAGGAGCTATCAAGCTCGAGTATGTGAGCACTGACGAACAAGTTGCTGATATATTGACCAAACCTCTGTCTCGAGTAAAGTTTGAGTATTTCCAAGACAAGCTTGGTGTAGTTCAGAACGACCCTCCTCGAAAAGGGGAGTGATATGGTCACTGATGATGAGATTGCCTGCATCGACGGTAATTTCGATGATGTGGATACCTATATCGATGATGTGGATACCTGTATTGATGATATTGACGATGAAGTCAATGATACGGATGATGAGGTTGATGAGTGGTCCTTAGACTTGGTTTGAGTTGACTAGTGGATTGTATCATCCCTAGACACATGTCCTAAAAGAGATCCATAGACTCTGATCTCCAAGAAATATGGTGATAAATCCTAGATCTGATCTAGGTCACATCCAGTATGAAAAAGGACTGGCTCTATGATTGTAAATCCTAGATCTTATCTAGGTCACATCCAGTATGAAAAAGGACTAGCTCTGTGGTTGTAAATCCTAGCTTTGATCTAGGTCACATCCAGTATGAAAAAGGACTGGATTTGTGGTTGTAAATCCTAGATTTGATCTAGGTCACATCCAGTATGAAAAAGGACTGGCTCTGTGGTTGTAAATCCTAGATCTGATCTAGGTCACATCCAGTATGAAAAGGGACTGGCACTGTGGTTAGGACTGCATCATCCCTAAACCCTTGGTTCAAAATGTACATGATAGGACTACATCGTCCCTGAACCTTTGGTTCAAAATGTACATGATATGACTGCATCGTCTCTGAACATTTGGTTCAAAATGTACGTGTTAGGACTGCATCGTCCCTGAACATTTGGTTCAAAATGTACATGATGGGACTGCATCATCCCTGAACCTTTGGTTCAAAATGTACGTGATAGGACTGCATCGTCCCTGAACATTTGGTTCAAAATGTACGTGGTAGGACTGCATCGTCCCTGAACATTTGGTTCAAAATGTACGTGGTAGGACTGCATCGTCCCTGAACATTTGGTTCAAAATGTACGTGACAGGACTGCATCGTCCCTGAACATTTGGTTCAAAATGTACGTGATAGGAATACATCATCCCTGAACCCTTGGTTCAAAATGCACGTGATAGGATTGTATCATCCTTGGACTTATGTTCTAAAAGTGAGCAGGATTGATCATCCTATAATTGGATTGTGTGTATTGCAGAGTATACTGCTACTGTTGATCAAGATGATCGAGATGATGATGTTGATCGTGATGATCCAATTGTTGCTGTTGATCGAGATGATCTAGATGATGCTGTTGATCGAGATGATGATTTTGATTGTGATGATCCAGATGTTGTTGTTGATCGAGATGATCCAGATGATGCTATTGATCAAGATGATCGAGATGATGATGTTGATCGTGATGATCCAGATGTTGTCACTGATCAAGATGATCCAGATGATGATGTTGATCGTGATGATCCAGATGTTGTTGTTGATCGAGATGATGCTGTTGATTGAGATGACTGAGATGATGATGTTGATCATGATGATCCAGATGATGATGTTGATCGAGATGATCGAGATGTTGATCATGATGATATAGATGTTGCTGTTGATCGAGATGATCGAGATGATACTGTTGATCGAGATGATTGTTAACACCCAAAAAGTGCTGACTAGCTCATTTCCCTATTCACATGACCCATTTGTCCACTTTTTCACCATTTGAGCCCCTAAAGCCACCAAAAGGTCTCCAAAAGACCTTAATACACCCCTTTTTCCACTCAAAATGAATATTTTTCCTAAAAAAGCATAAGAAACCCTCAAAAAGGGTCCAAAATTCCCAAAAAATATTAAAAAGGGAATAAAAATATTCAAAATATTCAAAAAAGGAAAAAGGAGGGAAAAGGTACCTAAACCATGTTGGTCAATACCATTGGTTTCCTCAAAACCACAATGGTATTCCCCACCACCAAAACCTATAAAAAGGTGGTAGGCGCTCCTCACTTTACATCCATCCATCTTCCTATCCTCATGCTGCCAAAATCTCCCATGAGTTTTTGGCCATTGTAGCTACCTTGGAGAAAGGACCCTTTGGAGTTTGGAGCTGCTCACCCTTGGAGCTACTCAACAACCTTCATCACTTGGAGGTATTATTATTGCAAGCACTTGCTTGCCCCCATTTTCAATACAAAGTTATTTTTTCTATTTCTTGTTCTTGTTTTCAATTCAAAAATTTATTATGATATGCACATGCTAGTTTAGATTTAGTTTTAGATTTACAATTGTTTTTGCTTTAATATTTGAGACTACTGCTACTAGTTAGCAGGTGCCCATTGCAATAAGCTTGGTTGCAAAACCAAGCCAACAATGATCGAGATGATGATGTTGATTGTGATAATCCAGATGATGTTGTCGATCTAGATGATCCAGATGATATTGTTGATCGAGATCATCCAGATTGTTGTAGCTGTTTGACTGCTCCAGAAGATGAAGACTCAATACTGAAGATGTTCCAGTATTGAAGATTTAAAGAAGTTCCAGTAACAGGATGAGTTACTGATGATGTATGAAGAAAGCTTCCAATGATTTATAGATGTATCATGTAGTTGATGACTCCTTGCTCCTGCAGATGTTGTTATAATATCCTTCTCGTTAAGGGGGAGTGTTGAGATATTGTAACTTCTAATAATATTATATTTGTACTTTATTATTCCGAAGATGTTCCATTCCTCTGTAGAGACCCTATTGTGTATCTGGAGATGTTTATTCCTCCGAGAGAGTGTGGTAACTAGGTTTATTAGATCTCCCATGCGAGGTCGGCCCTGAGTTAGATGTTTAGGGGTTATTAGACTCTCTTAGGAGAGTTTGGCCCCATTAGGGTGAAAAGTCAATTAGAACATGAGTATAAATAGAGGAGGTGTGTTCCTCATTTATCTCATTCATTCACTCACTTGTGATTGGCGCATAGGAGAGAGAGAGGTCTACATAGGAGGAGAAGGATCTCTTGTTGAGGACTACATCTTGTATTGCGTTGATTATCTATATTGAGGGAAGCTTTGCTAGTTTTTCTACCCCATGAAGGTTTCCCAGGGTAAATCTTTGTCTATCTTGTGATTGTGTGTCTTTCAGTGATCTTGCTTGTGAAATTAGGCTAAACTTAACAATATACTGTACCCATTTCCACTTTATACTAAGTAATGTAGTAATATATAGTGTACCCACTTCCAAAGTACTATAGAAGAATACCACGCTCATAATATTTCAAATAAGTCAATACAAGATTGGAAAAATAGCAAGTATTTTGCACTAGATCACTCCTTGATATTATATTCAAAGATTCCCAAAAAGACAATGTTGAGAATAAATCTTCAACCTCAATTTCCACAAGGAGTGAGTTCATAGATACTCGGAAGAGAAATATTTTGGCTAACTAAAGGTTAATAGGGTGGTAGTTTGGAAATGCCTCACGTCACGGTAGTGGAAATTGAATATGGACAATGCATCTTCAGGAAATCCACTTATTACTGGAGCTAGAGGTGTTTGTCAGAATAATGCAAGTGAGGTAATCTTTCTTCCTTCCCTAGGGTTGGGGTTTCACTTTTTTTCTTTTCTTTAGATGCACCGATTATAAATGTTTCAATATTTTCATCATGGAGGTGGTTACCTTCCGATATCAGATGCTCTATCATTCCTCCACAATGGTCACATGGATTACCTTCTTTTTCCAACATATTGTAGGCACTTAGAGAGCTAAATTCCCAAGAATTTAATCCAAAGTGATGGTCACGGTTCTATCAAGCATTATCCCTCTATGTGCTCCACCCAACCGCCGGAGTGCTTGAAATATTCTATTTTTAGTTGGTGGGGCACACTTCTCAAAGACATGCTCCACAATTGTAAAGTGTCGTCATCCTTGCATAGTCTGGGAGATATTGGCATATTTAGTCAATGCCAAGACCCTATGGGCGATGTTGGAATTCCTAGTGACCCACTGAAATTTTCCAAGATCAAGGCTATTTGATTGAATGAGATGAAAAAATTGTAGAATTGTATGGATTAGTATTCATTTGTTAATTTGAAAAATCCATAAGGAGAAAATTCAAAATACTAATATATTCATAGAACTAATATCCATCATAAGATATTCGAAACTTACGAGAAATGGACTACAGGGAAATAAATTGGAGGTACACCATCATCTCATAAGTCATATGGTGGCAGGAAGGTCTTTTTGTTCAAAGATTTATCCTTTCTGGTAAAAAATATTTGTGGGATAACATGTTCATAAGTTTGTCTATTGATTTTTACTAAGTTCTGAGTAGCAAGCTGCTAAAGTTCTGGTTTATTAATTTCTAGAACTGTTGAATTCATTTCAAATAGTTATTTTGACGGAAGACTTATTTTTTGAGTGTGTGGTTTCTGAGCTAGTTATCCCCCAAGTCTTCCTTATCAAGCTTGTTGAGCAAAGTGACAAGCCCTTTTCTGATTACATTAAAGGAGTCATAAACACTACTTCATTCTTGAATTATAAATCCTAGCAAAGTGTGCTTGAAATCTTCAACTATACCTCTACTTTCTTGTCAGGTATTATCGTTTTGTGATCCCCTTAGTAACGATAATGACCTTCAACATCCATGGGCCTTGGTTTTTACAATGGACTATAAGTTGCAGTGGAAATTGAAGCCAACTGCATTATTTAGTGTAGAATAAATAGTGACCCATAAAAATATATTTCATGAAATTATGAGAAGAACCTGCAACAATTAATTGATGAATACACGACATATCATATCACAGAATACTTTTATTGATCGCAGGCCACTTCGAGGGGGAAACCTCCTTTGAGAAAGCTCAATACAAAATAACTTCACGGTGCCTTCATAGGCCTCAACACACACTTATATACTAATTCTAGGCACCAATACTATGGGTGAAAACCATAGGCCAATACAAACTATGGATCAACAATACTACGGGCGACTTACAAAGCATATGCGCCAAACAACAATAACACAAACTATGGATCAACAAATACTACAGGACGACTTACAAAGCATATGCGTCCAAAAACAATATACTAACAAAGTAAAGACATGGGTTCCTAACATCCCCTCCCCCTTAGAAAAATCTTTGTCCTCAAAGCTTTAGATGTGGAAATTGTTGTTGAATCTGAAGGAGTGGTTCCCAAGTAGCATCCTCTGGGTGCATGTCGGGCCACTGAATTAAGACCTCTGTGATAGAGCGAGAGCGAAGCTGACGAGTGCGCTTATTGAGGACAGCCTCCAAATCCAAAACGATGGATCCTTCATTGTCCAATTCGGGGAAAATATTTTGTCCTCTGATGTTGGTGCCAAGAACTTTCTTCAGACAAGAGACATGAAATATTGGATGAATGCAGGAAGAAGGAGGAAGTTCCAATTTATAAGCAATGGACCCAATCTTATGAAGAATCCGATATGGCCCATAGAACTTTGGAGCGAGCTTATGACACCCTTTGAGTTTCAGGGAGGATTGCTTATACAGTTGGAGACGAAGAAAAACCATATCACCTGCTTGAAAAGTGCGCTCAGAATGGTGTTGATCGGCTTGTTGCTTTATGTGATTTCTTTCCAAGTGAAGATTGTCCCGCAAAATGCGAAGAATCTAATCGCGGTTGCGAAGGAATGTGTCAACTACCTGAACTGGTGAATTGTTGGGGGTGTATGGAATAAGAATTGATGGTGCCTGACCATAGACTGCTTCATATGGGGTCATTTTAGAGGCAGTGTGGTAATAGGTATTGTACCACCATTCAGCGAGAGGGAGCCACTTTTCCCACTGATATTGTTGTTCAGAGGTGAAGCAACGAAGATAAGTTTCCAAGCATTTATTGATAATTTCAGTCTGACCATCTGTTTGTGGGTGATACCCTGAACTCATCTTCAGTTTGGTGCCAGTGTGGAAAAATAGTTTTGTACAAAAATGACTAGTGAAAGTTGCATCATGATCTGAGACAATGGAAGAAGGGATGCCATGAAGATGAAAGATCTAGTCCAGGAAAATTTGAGCGACTGAGGAGGTTGTATAGGGATGGCTGAGAACACAAAAATGACTGTATTTGGAGAGGCAATCAACCACAACCAAAATCACTGTCTTCCCTCCAGACTTAGGGATCCCTTCAATGAAATCCATAGAAATATCTGTCCAAATCCATGTAGGTATGGGCAAGGGTTCGAGCAATCCCGGAAGGAGTGTCGTTTCACCCTTATTACGCTAGCAGGTATCACATTCAGCCACCATCTGTTGAATTGTCCTTTTCATGCCCTGCCAAAAGAAGTTACGTCGTGCTTGCTCATACGTTTTGAGGAACCCAGAGTGCCCTGCCTATGGAGAAGCCTGGAGTTCATAGAAGACAGCGTGTTGAATATCTGTGATCTGGGGAATCACCAGACAACCCTTGTATCTCAGGGAAGCACCATCCCAAGAGTAATTTGGTATAGCAGAATGGTTTTTGGCCAAGCGTTGGATGATTTGAGATAATGAAGAGTCATTGACATAGCCCTGTTGAACAGATTGCAACCAATTTGGAACAGGCATATAAATAGATGAAAGAGAACCTTGGTCATCAAATGTGCGAGAAAGAGCATCTGCCACAATATTTTTCTTACCCTTCTTGTAAGTGATCTCATAGTCATAACCCATGAGTTTGCTAACCCATTTCTGTTGTGTTGGGGAGGATACCCGTTGTTCCAAGAAATATTTCAGACTCTGGTGATCCGTCTTGATGCAGAAATGATTCCCTAATCGGTATGGACGCCACTTCTGTACTACATGCAAAATAGCCATCATTTCCTTCTCATATGTAGAGGCAACTAAATTCTTACCTAAAAGGGCTTTGCTGGTGAATGCAATGGGGTGTTCGTCTTGAAGGAGAACAACACCAAGCCCATTGCCGCAAGCATCACTCTCAATAGTGAAGGGCTTGGAAAAATAAGGCATAGCTAGAACAAGTGTAGTACACATAGCTTGTTTCAGTTTGTCAAACGCAAACTCAGTAGCATGTGTCCATGTAAAAGCATCCTTTTTCAATAGAACAATTAATGGAGCTGCAATCTTCCCATAATCCTTGACAAACTTGCGGTAGTATCCAGTCAACCCCAAAAAACCACGAAGGCTCTTGAGTGTCTAAGGACATGGCCAATTGTTCATGGCAGCGATTTTGGCAAGATCCACGCAAACCCCTTCTGCTAAGATAATGTGCCTAAGATACTCGACTTCCTTCTGTCCAAAAACACATTTAGACTGTTTGACGTGGAGATGATGGTTAGAGAAAAGTTTCATTACAAGATCCAGATGTTGGAGATGTTCATCCCAGGTTTTACTGTAGATAAGGATATCATAAAAGAATACCAGAATGAATTTCCGCAAGTAGGGCCGAAATATTTTATTCATCAAGACCTAGAATGTGGAAGGAGCATTAGTGAGGCCAAAGGGCATGACCAAAAACTCATAGTGGCCATCATGTGTGTGGAAATCTGTTTTAGGGATATCATCCTCATGAACCCAAATTTGATGATACCCAGAATGAAGATCCAACTTGGAGAAAAATTGAGCACCATGAAGCTCATCAAGAAGATCATCAACAACAGGAATTGGAAACTTATCCTTGATACTAAGGTGATTAAGTGCTTGAAATGCAATGCAAAGGCGCCATGACCCATCGTTTTTGCGGACAAGAAGAACTGGTGAAGAAACGAACTAGTGCTTGGGCGAATAATACCTTGCTTCAGTAAGTCCCGAACGAACATTTCAATCTCTGTTTTTTGGTGAAATGGGTAGCAGTAGGGCCTGATGTTGGGAGGAACACTTCCAGGAAGGATATGAATACGATGGTCCTCTGGCCTTGAAGGTGGCAATCCCACTGGTTCAGCAAAGACACCTGTATATCGATCCAGAATTTGTTGTAGATCCAAAGGAGTAGTGGAGACCCCTGATGGTTGCATCTGAATGGAATGGATCTGAGTGATGATACCATGTGAATTCTTCTTAAGGAGTTTTTCCATGCGATGTGAACTGATGATGCTGAGAGACCCTGGTTGTAATCCTGTCAATGTGTGTTTTTTTCCATTGGGGGAAAACTGCATCCAAAGTTCAGCAAAATCCCATAATATGGGGCCAAGTGTGCATAGCCATTAAGCGTCCAAAACCACATCACATCCGATTAAGGTCAAGGAAAACATGTCAGAGCACAGGTTATAATCTCCCGTAGAGATACACACATTACGACACTTCCCTTTGCAAGGTAAGGTTCCCCCATTAGCAACCATGACTTCAAATTCGGAGCAAGGATGGATAAAACAATCATCCTATTTGGCGATCCAAGTGTCAATGAAATTATGAGTGCTACCAGAATCAATGAGTATTGTAATAGGAAGCTTCTTGAAGTAACCCCTGACCCGCATGGTTTGGGGGGTGGTGATTCCAGCTAAATCCTAGAGAGATATCTCTGGCTGGTCGTCCTGAGACGGAGGGTCAATAGGAGGCTCCGGAATGTCGACCTGAGCATCCATTGTATCTGGAGCTTTTTCACCAATTTCAGAGGCAGGTAGAGAATCCATATCCAAGAGATAAAGCTTTTGTTGAACACATCTATGTCCTCGAGTGAATTTCTCATCACAATTATAACAAATCCCTTTTTCTCTGCGTGCCTGCATCTCAGTTTCAGACAAATGCTTGATAGGATTTGGTCGAGGAGCTGGCGGGATGGGAGGTCGTTGAGAACCTATATTTCGGAAGGGAACAAAAGTGGGTTTGGAGCGTTGTTGGGCTGCAATATTGTCTTCTTCCAACTTAGCCAACCCCAGGGATTCCATCATTGTGTTGGGATAGAACATTTTGACCTCAGAGCGGATTGCATCCTAAAGACCACTGATAAAGCAACTACGGTAGAAGTCATCATTCAATCCTTCAGTGTGGTTGGCTAGTTTCTCAAATTTGGTTGTAAGCCTGTCAATGTGTGTTTTTTTCCATTGGGGGAAAACTGCATCCAAAGTTCAGCAAAATCCCATAAGATGGGGCCAAGTGTGCATAGCCATTGAGAGCCGAAAACCACATCACATCCGCCTAACGTCAAGGAAAACATGTCAGAGAACAAGCTATAATCTCGCATAGAGATACGCACATTACAACACTTCTCTTTGCAAGGTAAGGTGCCCCCATTAGCAACCATGACTTCAAAGTTGGAGCAAGGATGGATAAAACAATCATCCTGTTTGGTGATCTGAGGGTCAATGAAATTATGAGTGCTACCAGAATCAATGAGTATTGTAAGACGAAGCTTCTTGAAGTAACCCCTGACCCTCATGGTTTGGGGGGTGGTGATTCCAGCTAAATCCTGGAGAGATATCTTTGGCTGGTCCTCCTAATACGGAGGGTCAATAGGAGGCTCTGGAATGTTGACCTAAGCATCCATTGTATCTAGAGCTTTTTCACCAATTTCAGAGGCAGGCAGAGAATCCATATCCAAGAGACAAAGCTTTTGTTGAACACATCTATGTCCCCGAGTGAATTTCTCATCACAATTATAACAAAGCCCTTTTTCTCTGCATGCCTGCATCTTAGTTTCAGACAAATGCTTGATAGGAGTTGGTCGAGGAGCTGGCAGGATGGGAGGTCATTGAGAACCCATATTTCAGAAGGGAACAAAAGTGGGTTCGGAGTGCTATTGGGATGCAATCTTGTCTTCAGACAACTTAGCCAACCCCAGGGATTCCATCATTGTGTTGGGACAAAACATTTTGAACTCAGAGCGGATTGCATCCTTTAGACCACTAATAAAACAACTCCGGTAGAAGTCATTAGTCAATCCTTCAGTGTGGTTGGCTAGTTTCTCAAATTTGGTTTGGTACTCTCTCAGAGTGCCAATTTGGCGAAGTTTAGTGAGGGATCCTGTGAATTCATCAAATGCACTGGGACCAAATCGTTGCAAAAGGAGCTGGCAAAAATCTGTCCATTTTGGCTCTTCATGAGCCTTGATGTACCAACGGTACCCTTGAAGAGCTTCATGTTCCAAATGAAATGATGCAAGTGGAACTTTGTTGACATCAAAAGTATTATGCAGATTGAAATACTGTTCTGCATGATAGATCCATCCAGTCGAATCAGTACCATTGAAGCGAGGAAAATCAAGCTTCGGACTATGAAAATTAATGGAAGAAGAGAACCCATTGTCTGATGAAGACTCGAACTATCGTTTGTTGTTCATGGCTGAATGCTCAAGATGGAGGTCGAGAAAATTTTCATCCAGATCCTGGAGTTTGGCTTGGATGGCTGCAAGTGCTTCTTCCATGGTTTTTGCTCCGGCGCGGGTGACAACCATAACTAGGAGTTTTTTTTTTGTTTGTTTAATGGGTAGAAAAACAAAAACACAAACTGTTTCAGTAAAGGAAAATCTCGATTTGGGAAAAAATCCAAAGGGTGATTTGGGTTTGACTAGGTTTTGGACACTGTCGAATCGACAGGGAAGTAGAAAAGGAGGATTTCAGAAGCGGTGTGAAAGAATGGGAAATTTTGGCAGAGAGGGACAAAGAAGCAGAATTAGGAAAGGAACTCTGTGGTAAAATTTGAAGGTAATTGGGTGAAATCCGAAGAAGTTATGGCAAACCCTAAAAATAGACAAATGTGGGATTTCGGGCTTTGGAAAGTGGAACTTGGGATAGGGTCCTCAGGAATGAAATATGCATAATGGGATTACAAGGGTTCTAGGGAAGTTTCAAGGGAAACAGAGTGAAAACAAGGGAGATATGGCGAAAAAACTGATTTTTTTTTCTTTTCAGAATGGATCTACTATTGCACGGAAGGGATGGGAAACAGATGGATCTACAACGACGCAGAATGGATTAGTAACAGATGGATCTGAAACGACGCTAAATGGATCGGTAACAGATAGATCTGAAACAGCGTGAAAGTGAGCGGCAACAGTTCTAGACGGAGGAAATCTTCGATTTATCAGCTGAAAACAGATATGGACCCCGTATGCTCGGCTTCCTAATGGTTCAGGGATTCACTCGGCCACCAATGTTGTCTGACGGCTTGCGTATTGGGGCAGTACCCCTCACTCCATGACTCAGGTAAAACTGATAACTGCTTTGCCACAAACGACAGCTCTTGGTTTACCTCACGGGTGGGAACTAATCAATCAAGTATGGGTCGTTGCCCTTTTCGCTAGCAGGTCCTCTCAATGGGCCAGCTATTTCGGGGTTCCTGTGGTACTCCTCACAATGAGTTTTAGGGTTTATGCCCAAGTACTTCCCACAGTTAAGTGGAGAGGGATTATTCCCAGATCCAAACCTGCAACAGATGCGAAAAAATATTTTGGAAGAAATTTCACCCAATGAGCCCAAGAAAGTGCTCTGATACCAAATGAGAAGAACCTGCAACAATTAATTGATGAATACACGAGATATCAGATCACAAAATACTTTTATTGATTGCAGGCCACTTCGAGGGGGAAACCTCCTTTGAGTAAGCTCAATACAAAATAACTTCACGGTGCCTTCATAGGCTTCAACACACACTTATATACTAAGTTTAGGCGCCAATACAAACTATGGATCAATAAGAGGTATTGTACCACCATTCAGTGAGAGGGAGCCACTTTTCCCACTGATGTTGTTGTTCAGAGGTGAAGCAACGAAGATAAGTTTCCAAGCATTTATTGATAATTTTAGTCTGACCATCTGTTTGTGGGTGATACCCTGAACTCATCTTCAGTTTGGTGCCAGTGTGGAGAAATAGTTTTGTCCAAAAATGACTGGTGAAAGTTATATCACAATCCGAGACAATGGAAGAAGGGATACCATGAAGACAAAAGATCTGGTCCAGAAAAATTTGAGCGACTAAGGAGGCTGTATAGGGATGGCTGAGAACACAAAAATGACTCTATTTGGAGAGGCGATCAGCCACAACCAAAATCACTATCTTCCCTCCAGAATTAGGGAGCCCTTCAATGAAATCCATAGAAATATCTGTCCAAATCCATGTAGGTATGGGAAAAGGTTCGAGCAATCCCGGAAGGAGTGCCATTTCACCCTTATTGCGCTAGCAGGTATCACATTTAGCCACCATCTATTGAATTGTCCTTTTCATGCCCTGCCAAAAGAAGTTACGTCGTGCCTGCTCATACGTTTTGAGCAACCTAGAGTGCCCTGACGATGGAGAAGCATGGAGTTCATATAAGACAGCATGTTGAATATATGTGCTCTGGGGAAGCACCAGACAACCCTTGTATCTCAGGGAAGCACCATCCCAATAGTAATGTGGTATAGCAAGAAGGGTTGTTGGCCAAGCGTTGGATGATTTGAGATAGTGAAGAGTCATTGACATAACCCTGTTGAATAGATTGCAACCAATTTGGAACAGGCATAGAAATAGCTGAAAGAGAACCTTGGTCATCAAATGTGCGAGAAAGAGCATCTGCCACAATATTGTCCTTACCCTTCTTGTAAGTGATCTCATAGTCATAACCCATGAGTTTGCTAACCCATTTATGTTGTGCTGAGGAAGATACCCATTGTTCCAGGAAATATTTCAGACTCTGGTGATCCATCTTGATGCAGAAATGATTCCCTAATCGATATGGGCGCCACTTCTGTACTACATGCAAAATAGCCATCATTTCCTTCTCATATGTAGAGGCAACTAAATTCTTACCTGAAAGGGCTTTGCTGGTGAATGCAATGGGGTGTTCCTCTTGAAGGAGAACAAGACCAAGCCCATTGCCGCAAGCATCACTCTCAATAGTTAAGGGCTTGGAAAAATCAGGCATAGCTAGAACAGGTGTAGTACACATAGCTTGTTTCAGTTTGTCAAAGGCACACTCAGTAGCATGTGTCCATGTAAAAGCATCATTTTTCAATAGAGCAGTTAATGGAGCTGCAATCTTCCCAAAATCCTTGACAAACTTGCGGTAGTAGCCAGTCAACCCCAAAAAACCACGAAGGCTCTTGAGTGTCTGAGGACACGGCCAATTGTTGTGGCAGCGTTTTGGCAGGATCCATGCAAACCCCTTCTGCTGAGATAATGTGCCCGAGATACTCGACTTCCTTCTGTCCAAAAACAAATTTAGACTATTTGGCGTGGAGATGATGGTCAGAGAAAAGTTTCATTACAAGATCCAGATGTTGGAGATGTTCATCCCAGGTTTTACTGTAGATGAGGATATCATCAAAGAATACCAGAATGAATTTCCACAAGTAGGGCCGAAATATTTTATTCATCAAGGCCTAGAATGTGGAAGGAGCATTAGTGAGGCCAAAGGGCATGACCAAAAACTCATAGTGGCCATCATGTGTGTGGAAGTTGTATTAGGGATATCATCCTCATGAACCCGAATTTGATGATACCCAGAATGAAGATCCAACTTGGAGAAAAATTGAGCACCATGAAGCTCATCAAGAAGCTCATCAACAACAGGAATTGGAAACTTATCCTTGATAGTGAGGTGATTAAGTGCTTGGAATGCAATGCAAAGGAACCATGACCCATCTTTTTTGTGGACAAGAAGAACTGGTGAAGAAAACAAACTAGTGCTTGGGCGAATAATACCTTGTTTCAGTAAGTCTCGAACGAGCATTTCAATCTCTGTTTTTTGGTGAAATGGGTAGTGGTAGGGCCTGATGTTGGGAGGAACGCTTCCAGGAAGGAGCTAAATACGATGGTCCTCTGGCCTTGAAGGTGGCAATCCCACTGGTTCAGCAAAGACACCTGTATATCGATCCAGAATTTGTTGTAGATCCAAAGGAGTAGTGGAGACCCCTAATCATTGCATCTGAATGGAATGGATCTGAGTGATGACACCATGTGAATTCTTCTTAAGGATTTTTTTCCATGCGATGTGAACTGATGATGCTGAGAGACCCCGGTTGTAAGCCTGTCAATGTGTTTTTTTTCCATTGGGGGAAAACTGCATCCAAAGTTCAGCAAAATCCCATAAGATGTTCAGCAAAATCCCATAAGATGGGGCCAAGTGTGCATAGCCATTAAGCGCCCAAAACCACATCACATCCGATTAAGGTCAAGGCAAATATGTTAGAGCACAGGTTATAATCTCCCATAGAGATACGCACATTACGACACTTCCCTTTGCAAGGTAAGGTGCCCCCATTAGCAACCATGAATTCAAATTTGGAGCAAGGATGGATAAAACAATCATCCTGTTTAGCGATCCAAGGGTCAATGAAATTATGAGTGCTACCAGAATCAATGAGTATTGTAATAGGAAGCTTCTTGAAGTAACCCCTGACCTGCATGGTTTGGGGGGTGGTGATTTCAGCTAAATCCTGTAGAGATATCTCTAGCTGGTCGTCCTGAGACGGAGGGTCAATAGGAGGCTTCGGAATGTCGACCTGAGCATCCATTGTATCTGGAGCTTTTTCACCAATTTCAGAGGCAGGCAGGGAATCCATATCCAAGAGATAAAGCTTTTGCTGAACACATCTATGTCCCCGAGTGAATTTCTCATCACAATTATAACAAATCCCTTTTTCTCTATGTGCCTGTATCTCAGTTTCAGACAAATGCTTGATAGGAGTTGGTCGAGGAGCTGGCGGGATGGGAGGTCGTTGAGAACCCATATTTCGGAAGGGAACAAAAGTGGGTTTGGAGCATTTTTGGGCTGCAATATTGTCTTCTACCAACTTAGCCAACCCCATGGATTCCATCATTGTGTTGGGATAGAACATTTTGACCTCAAAGCGGATTGCATCCTTTAGACCACTGATAAAGCAACTCCGGTAGAAGTCATCAATCAATCTTTCAGTGTGGTTGGCTAGTTTCTCGAATTTGGTTTGGTACTCTCTCAGAGTGCCAATTTGGCGAAGTTTAGTGAGGGCTCCTGTCAATTCATCAAAAGCACTGGGACCAAATCGTTGCAAAAGGAGTTGGCAAAAATCTGTCCATTTTGGCTCTTCATGAGCCTTGATGTACCAACGGTACCATTGAAGAGCTTCATGTTCCAAATGAAATGATGCAAGTGGAACTTTGTTGACATCAAAAGTATTATGCAGATTGAAATATTGTTCTGCACAATAGATCCATCTAGTCGAATAAATACCATTGAAGCGAGGAAAATCAAGCTTCGGACCATGGAAATTGCTCGAAGAAGAGAACCCATTGTCTGATGAAGACTCGAACTATCGTTTGTTGTTCATGGCTGAATGCTCAAGATGGAGGCCGAAAAAAATTTCATCCAAATCCTGGAGTTTGGCTTGGATGGATGCAAGTGCTTCTTCCATGGTTTTTGCTCCAGCGCGGGTGACAACCATAACTAGGAGTTTTTTTTTTTTTTTCAATGGGTAGAAAAACAAAAACATAAACTGTTTCAGTAAAGGAAAATCTGGATTTGGGAAAAAATCCAAAGGGTGATTTGGGTCTGACTAGGTTTTGGACATTGTCGAATCGACAAGGAAGCAGAAAAGGAAGATTTCAGAAGCGGTGTGAAAGAATGGGAAATTTTGGTAGAGAGGGACAAAGAAGTAGAATTAGGAAAGGAACTCTGTGGTAAAATTTGAATGTAATTGGGTGAAATTCGAAGAAGTTATGGCAAACCCTAAAAATAGACAAATGTGAGATTTCGGGCTTTGGGAAGTGGAATTTGGGATAAGGTCCTTAGGAATGAAATACGCAGAATGGGATTACAGGGGTTTCAGGGAAGTTTCAAGGGAAACAGAGTGAAAACAAGGGAGATATGGCGAAAAAACTGGTTTTTTTTTTTTTTTCAAAATGGATCTGTTATGGCACAAGGGATCGGAAACAGATGGATCTGCAACGACGTGGAATGGATCAACAACAGATGGATTTGAAACGACGCTGAAGGGATAGGTAACAGATAGATCTGAAATAATGCGAAAGTGAGCGGCAACAGTTCTGGATGGAGGAAATCTTTGATTTATCAGCTGAAAATAGATATGGACCCCATATGCTTGGCTTCCTAATGGTTCAGGGATTCACTCGGCCACCAATGTTGTCTGACGGCTTGCGTATTGGGGCAGTACCCCTCACTCCACGGCTCAGGTAAAACTAATAACCGCTTTTCCACAAATGACAGCTCTTGGTTTACCTCACGGGTGGGAACTAGTCAATCAGGTATGGGTCATTGCCCTTTTCATTGGCAGGTCCTCTCAATAGGCCAGCTATTTCGGGGTTCCTGTGGTACTCCTCACAATGATTTTTAGGGCTTATGCCCAAGTACTTCCCACAGTTAAGCGGATAGGGATTATTCCCAGATCTGAACCTGCAACAGATGCGAAAAAATATTTTGGAAGAAATTTCACCCAACGAGCCCAAGAAAGTGCTCTAATACCAAATGAGAAGAACCTGCAACAATTAATTGATGAATACAAGAGATCTCAGGTCACATAATACTTTTATTGATCACAGGCCACTTCGAGGGGGTAACCTCCTTTGAGCAAGCTCAATACAAAATAACTTCATGGTGCCTTCATAGGCCTCAACACACACTTATATACTAAGTCTAGGTGCCAATACAAACTATGGATCAACAATACTACGGGCGACTTACAAAGCATATGCGCCAAACAACAATAACACAAACTATGGATCAACAAATACTACGGGACGACTTACAAAGCATATGCGTCCAACAACAATATACTAACAAAGTAAAGACATGGGTTCCTAACAATTTATTCAAGCAAAGAATGAGTAAATTAAGAAAACATGCTTTTATCCAACCTAATTTTCTATTAGAAGAGGTACAATAGGTTTCTGAGGAAAATTGTCAGTTTTGGTAAAGACAATACCATAATCAACTGTGCCCCGCAGACACCTGAGTCTTCCTATAATCAGACAGGGCGATCGAAGATCAACATTGAATGTATTCCTAAAAATTATCTTGGTGTGAGGTTCATTAGATTTTACTATTTGAATTTAAATATCTGGAACATGCCATGTGATGGGAAGGGATTTAGGTTAATATATAAATTTTCAATGGATAATGAAGGAGTGATGTAATTGAACTTTGTAGCATGAGGCAGTGAATCCAAGGCCTATCCTTTGGTAGATTCCCAACTTTCAATAACTATTATGGATTTGGTGCAGCAAGCCGCCAATTACAAGCAATTGAATAAGTAAACGTTTTAAAGTACTGTTTCTTTGAGATGGTTATGTTGAAATTAACTCTTTAAAATTATGTCCTAAATCCCATCAAGCATTTGTTCATGGAGATCACCATCACAGGACTCAAATTATTAGATCGGATTAGAGAATGAGCATGGCAGCAAAATACAAAAAATTCAAATAGGGGGTTTTGAACTTTCGGATCTCTTTTGCTCCTTGAACTCGTGCATTCTCCTCTACTAAGTAATGAACTGTGTGTACATTTAATAAATGCATGATTCACAATCATGTTCCATGTACATGTATTGTGGATAATAAATGCTTAATGATAATAAATCCCAAGTTGTTGAAAGCAAATTCTGCCATTGAACGTTATCCTTGACAATGATAAAGCCCAAGTTGTTGAACTCAAATTATTCCATTGAATAAAGTAATTTTAAAAAGGTTTCCTCATGCTTGGTGTGGTTTGTTTGTTATGGATAGGCTGATCTTAGGATGATACAACTTGATATGTGAAGTGAGTTTATTGACAGTCCAATTATCAAATTCATAGTTGTTATCCAAATCACTGTTGTCATCAAATCAAAGATCTCTTATGTCATTGATATTGTAAGACTTTTGGCATTTTACCTAGACTACCCTAAACTGTAAGCTCTACCTATGCATGTTAGATAAGAGTAGTAACTCATACAATTATTGAATGAATTAACACCAAGTGAGCTCAAATCCAAAAGTCTAGAATACTTTATTTTCGATGTATGTAACCCAACTCTTCAATTTATGCAACCCATAAGTTAGTCACCTAGAAAGCTTTTTATTAAAAAAACGTATACTTATCCACAACTCAAATGAATTAGTTAAAGTTGGTTGAGACCCAACACATGCATTATTTAAAATTGTATTTATTATTTTAGCATTTTTAAAAGTTTTGGGTAGAATTATACACCTTCAAAACCTTGGTTACAAAGAAAATACAATTTCGAATTTTTTATTAGTGCTCACATTCTATGTTTTAGATTTTCTCATTGTGCAAATTGCATATTTTATTGTAAAAATTGATTCAACCCTCCCAAATACTCCTGTTCACCCAGCTTTTGCAATTTCAACAAGGTATATCTGCAATTGAAGAGTTTTAGCAGGATTTCCATCCAAAAAAATGGCTAGAAAGATGGTCGAAAACATAGAGGTTTTAGTTGACTCTATTTTGATTTATAAAATGTGCCAAGCATCCAAATTTCTGTCATATCAATTATTTATTTATTTTAAATAAAGAATAATAATGATGCATGCCATTCATTGTGATATTTTAACTCCGGTAGCTGTAGATAATCCTATCACTTAGATATAATGTCCATCACACCCATCCAAAACATGCCTTCGATGACTTAATTAACCCTCTAAATTTTCCCTTCTAGTTTGATAAGATGTAATGAATTTCAACTTTGCTTTCAATACATAAAGGTTCAGTTTTTCAAATGATTTCACTATAAAATTCAAGTCTCTATAACACAATCATATTAGACATACAATATAATATCACCACTTTTCTAATAAATATCAACAATACACACATCCCTTGTGAGTATCCTATATTGAAATAAAATATGCTACTTTCACAAATACCCACATCTTTACAAGTATACTAAATTGAAATAAAATATGTTACCTTTACAAGCTTATCTACCACTATGGAATGGTATTGTTTATGGAATGGTATTGTTTCCCCATCTAAGTTATCTCAATGATGAAATCTACAAGCTCATCTACCACTATGGAATGGTATTGTTTCACTATCTAAGTTATCTCAATGATGAAATCCATTGTAACTACTTCCCATTTCTACTTAAGAAAAGGTAAAGGGCATAATACTTTACTTGGATGCTGATGCTCTTCCATAACCTTCTAACGCTCTTGGTATATGGACACATGTTCTACTACATCCTTCTTCATACATGGACCAAAACACCCCTTTCTCATAGCAATAATTGTTTTCCAAAAATCTTAGATGTTTTCCATGTGGAACATCATGCATTTGTCTTAAGTTTCCTCAAATCCATGGAGGTGGTTACATATATATATCCAACCTTTATTTGTTAGAATTCCATGTTAAGAAGTGTTAAATTTTGAGCATTAATTCACAATGCTCTAGGATCTTCACTGAGCGAAGAACATATACAGTATATCAATGTATAAAAATCACAATAAGCATGACAAGCATCACAAGAATCAAAAGCATGAGAGACAAGAGACACAGAGTTTCCGTGGGGAAAACCCTAAGGTGAAAAACCCCACAACATCCTTAGAGATAGAGAGAGCAATGGCTCAACCAAAGTACAACCAAAATACACTGAGATAGTCTCCTAGTAGCAGATGATCCTCCTCCTCACTAGTGCGCCACTTTCTGAGTGAGAGAGATATGACTTTCCGAATGATCTAAATAGAGATCATCTGATCTCTATTTATACTAACCTGTTTTCCCAGTGACCTTATGGGGCCGACTTGTCTATCTAGGTACATCCACATTATAATATATATATTTCAGGTCCGACCCCACACATGGTGGTCTAATAACTCATCAGCAAGTACACACACTTGCGACACTTCTCAATCCACGTGACGACACTTCCTTATAGAGGAATAACACATCTCTAATAAGGGTACAATAAATATATATGAAATACATAGATGAAATACATTCTGAAGTTACATATACATCAACACTCCCTCTTAACTAGGAAGGTATTTCTCAACACAGATCTGCTAGACAAGTCTTCTTCTCAGGATCATCGTCATCGATGCATCGTCATCATCATCGTTACTGCTGCTGCTATCTCAACCAATCTCTGACTCTACTCGTCATAGGAAGTTCTACAGAGCCAGTCCTTTTTCATACTGGATGTAGGCCCACCACCTGTAGATCTTTGTCATCATTGGCCATACTGTGGAATCCTTAGGACTTATTACGTGCATCACAAAACCTCGAAAGAGCATCCCAGGCTGTTACGAGCACACGACTCTACCTATAGGATCTCCCAGGGCCATATTATATGTGACCTCACCACAAAACCTCGCAAGAGCATCCCAGGCTATTATGAGCACACAGCTCTACCTATAGGATCTCCCAGGGACAGATTATATGTGGTCATGGCAAAACCTCGCAAGAGCATCCCAGGACTTATTACAGGCACACATCCCAACCTATCGGATCTCCCAGGGACATATTATATGCCATAGGACAAAACCTCTAAAGAGCATCTGCCAAATATCCCAGGGCCAGATTATATGCCATAGGAAAAACCTTGAAAGACTATCTGCAGATCTCCCGAGGCCAAATTATATGTCCTCCCAAAGCAAAACCTCGAAAGATCATTTGCCATATATCCCAGGGCCAAATTATATGCCATAGGCAAAACCTCAAAAGACTATCTGCAAATCTCCCAGGGCCAAATTATATGCTCATCTGCACAACCTGATCCACGGCCATAGAGTATCAACCTGATACTCACCATACATCATCCTGATGTACACATGATCATCCTGATCATCATCACTACAACATCCTGCTGCAAGTCATCTGGAGCAACATCCTGAAGCTCGTCATCCACAATCATCCTGATCATATCATGCATCTACCTGATCATATCATGCATCTACCTGATGCATACCAAGTATCTAACTGATACATATCATCATACATGATCCACCTGATCATACAATGTATCCACCTGATACAAATACAAATACATGATACATATCACCATACATGATCCACCTAATCATACAATGTATCCACCTGATACATATACAGATACATGGTCCAAGCATCCAACATGATGCATATACAAAATACATACAAATGATCCTATTGATCATATCCAGCATCCAACATGATGTGTACATATAAATGATCCAACTGATCATATCTAGCATCCAACATGATGCATACATACATATAAATGATCCAACTGATCATATCCAGCATCCAACATGATGCGTACATACATATACATATAAATGATCCAACTGATCATATCCAACATCCAACATGATGCGTACATACATATAAATATCAATGATCCAACTGATCATATCCAGCATCCATCATGATGCATACAAAGCAGAATCCAGAACATCATCCTTATGCTCATCATCCAGCGCTTACATCCACAGCCATGTGAAGGATCCTCCTTCCAACATGCTTGGAATGGCTTCAGCAAATGTGTCCATCACTTCTTCCTTGAAGTGTCATCAATCTGAAGAACGCCAAGCCTCTCTCTGAAGTACTCGAACTTCACCCTGGCTAGTGGCTTCGTCAGCACATCTACAATCTACTCGTCCATCGCAACATATAGGAGCTTCACAGCTCCTCTATGCACCATATCTCTGATATAGTGATATTTGATCTCTATGTGTTTCGACCTGTCATGAAACACTGGGTTCTCAGACAGCTTCACACAACTCTGGTTATCACAGAAGATACCAGTAGCATCCAACGGGAGATCAAATAACTTAGACAATAGCTTTCGTAGCCATACTGCCTCACAACTAGCTGAACAGGCTGCAACATACTCTGCCTCAGCTGTACTCAGTGCTATGCAGGACTGCTTCCTGCTAAACCAAGAGATCACACCTGATCCCATACTGAAGCAGCACCCAAATGTGCTCTTCCTATCTGCAGCACTGCCATCCCAATCTGAATCAACATAACCTTGCAGGTTAAACTTTTGATTCGCTTCATACTTGAGCCCATAATCCACTGTACCCTTCAGGTACCTCAGAACATGCTTTACAGCAACCAGGTGAACACTCCTCGGATCCGTCAGGAACTGGCTCAATGTGTTCACAACAAAGCAAATATCTGGTCTCGTGTTTGTGAGGTACATCAAGGACCCAATCATCTGACGATACATAGAGACATCAACCGGCTCAGATGAAGCATCACATAGAAGCTTCATCTTCGATGCCATAGGTGTGGCCATAGCCTTGCAATCCATCATCCTGAATCTCTTTAGGATATCTACTGTGTACTTCCCTTGACGAAGGAAGATCCCACCTGCATTCTGCCACACCTCCATACCTAGGAAATAATGCATCATTCCCAAATCTTTCATGTCGAACTCGGCAGCAAGCTTCCTCTTAGTATCTGCAATCGGTCTGTCATCTCCTATTACAAATAAGTCATCCACATACAGGATTAGAATCACAGGATTCCCTTCCTCAACCTTGTAGTAAAGGTTGGAATCCGCTTTACTCTTGGTAAAGCCCAAACTAGATAGGAAACTGTCCATCCTACCATACCAGGTTCTAGGAGCTTGTTTCAAGCCATACAAGGCTTTCTTCAATTTGCACACATGTGACTCCCTGTCAGGTCTTGGGACTGCATCCCAAACATCATCTTCATGATCGACGGATCATGGAATTCCATTTCTTTATCCCAGATCCTGGGAACTTCAATATCTTCAATAGATATCTTTGTTGTTGGAACAAATTTTGTAGTCCTTTTTTAGGTGAAGATATACGGTCTTTCCTACAAAACAAGTTAAATTGCATGATTAGAAACATCTCATAATTTTCAGAACAAATTCTTTACACATAAAGAAATATGTCATGCAGTCATGCAGTTATCTTAGCCAATGCTTCAATACAACATTTATCCATGTTCCACAACTTTCTAGATGCCTTCCAGTCTCTACCAGAACATTGTTAAGAGTTTGCACTACTCCCAACATGTCAGCAAAGAGGTTTCATTCTAGATAAGTAGCACTGGAATGTTGTACAGTTCCATAGGCCACTTACCCATCTCCTAAGTATAGGAACATAAGCATAATATTATTTAAACAAAAATAGGAAAGAAATGATAATTGAAATACTTATATTTGTTTGTTTGTTGGGTGGACTCCCTCTGAGTCTTTGCTTCCTGGCAGGAGCTACTGAAGTAGCTTCTTCTACGCCTTTCTGTTGTGGAATGTAGGAAGATGGTCAACTCCCTCTGAAAATCTGCATCCTTGCAGGAGCTGTTGGAGTGTGCTCCCTCTTGATCTTTGCTTCCTAGATTACCTGTCCTTGAACTTATATTCATCCTTGCTGCCATCAATCTTCTTGAACCCTGGAAAGTATATTCTGTAAGCCTTCGAGCTTTCACTGTAACCCACAAAGATACCCTTCTTCCCTGAAGGATCTAGTTTAGTCCTCTTTTCCTTTGGGACATGAGTGTATACTGGACAACCAAATATTCTGAGATGGCTGACTTTAGGTTTCTTACCAGAAAAGACCTCTTCTGGTGTCTTGTTGTCCAATATCTTGTGGGGTGTTCTGTTCTACACATATACAGCTGTTCTAGCTGTTTTTGCCCATAGATGTATAGGTAGATCCTGGTCATGCAGCATTGCCCTTGCTGGTTCCATAATTGTTTTGTTCTTCCTTTCTGCAACTCCATTCTGTTGAGGATTATAAGGAGCAGTCAACTCCCTCTTAATCCCTGAATCACTACAAAGCTTCTTGAAGTCACCTGAGGTGAATTCTCCACCATTGTTGGATCTGAATGTTTTTTATCTTCTTGTCAGTTTGATTCTCCATCAAGGTTTTGAATTCCTTGAATTTATCAAACACCTCATCTTTGCTCTTCAAGAAGTATACCCAAGTCTTCCTGGAGAAGTCATCAATAAATGAGACATAGTAAACATACCCATTCGGAGAACTGGATGACATAGGACCACATACATCTGAGTGGATGATTTTCAGGATGTCTTTTTCCTTGCTTTCGCTGCTTGGGAAAGCCTTCTTAATGTTCTTACCTTTTGCACATCCTTTGCAAACACCTTCATGTTTGGTCTTGATTTCAGGAAGACCCTCTACAGCCTTGCTTGAAATTGGAAGTGCCCTATAGTGCATATGAGCAAGTATTCTATGCTAAAGTTCACTTGGCTCCATGGATTCATGCGCCATGGCATGTTCAAGTTGTCCCTTCAATTTATACAATCCTCCCTCTTGCTCTCCAATCACTACTACATCATCTATGGTCTTTCCCTTTGGCCACATTAGGACTTGGCCATCCACAAATGCAACCCTCATACCTTTTGCATCCAATGCAGAGATGGAGAGTAAGTTCTTCTTGATCCCAAATACATAAAGGACTTCTTTCATCTTCAAAGATTTTCCAGAATCTAGGTTGTAGGAGGCTTCACCACTTCCTTTGATTGGGTATTGATAATCATCCCCAAGTTTCACCTTATGGGGTGATTCATGTTCAGATAGATTCACAAAAGATTCCTTAAACCCAATCATGTGTTTGGAAGCCCCACTGTCAATCAACCAATCATTACAACCATGGGAGATAGTACCTATGAGAGCAGAAATTAGAACATATTCTTCTTCACTTGATGAGTCATCATCACTATCACTTTCTGCCCTAGCCTTCTTCTTTGGAGGTTCATCATCTTCGGCAGCATGAGCATAGAACTTTCTTTTGCTTCCCTTCTTCTTCTTGCTGAAGTTGTTGTTATTATCCCTTTTGTTCTTGGGACAACCTGAAGCAAAGTGACCCTTCTCATTGCATGTGAAGCATCTTAGATCCTTCTTATTCTTTTGATAGGATCTTTTGTAGCGAGAGTGCTCCTTCTTGGGCTTGCTTCTTTTGGTGCGAGTTGCGAGAGCTTGATCTTCACCTCCCATCTTTTCCTCACGAGCTACAAGTCTAGCTTCTTCTTGAGAGCATTCCTCCCATATTTTACTGAAAGAGATCAATTTCTTTCTTGCACAGATTCCTTGAATAAAGGAGTCCCATGACCTAGGTAGGCCATTTAGAGTGGTCATAACAGCTTGACCATTGTCCACTACTTCATCCACAGCTTCAAGTTTCTCCTTGATCTGAGAGACCTTGGAGAAGTAAGATTGAATGGTTTCTCCATTCAACATCTTGACCCCTTTCAATTGATTCCGCAGAGTCATCTTCCGATTTATGTTCTTCTCTTCAAATAGCTTGGTCAAAGAGTCAAACATCTCCTTGGGTGTCTTTAGAGAAGACACATGGGGTATGAGATGGTCTTTGATAGAATTAGCAATGATTCTCTTTGCCTTGACCAAGTTCTTCTTATGCAATACCTTGGCCTCTTCATCCTCTAGGATAGGGATGTCTTCTTTTATATATGAGTCCAACTCATTCTCTTCCAGGAATAACCCAATCCTATACTTCCAAGCTCGGAAGTTATCAGCCCCTTCAAGCTTATCCTCAAGCTTGGTGTGGTGAGACATCTTAAAGAGTACTTCAAATGGAAATAGAAAATATTTAGGTCTTACCACTTGAAATGCTGAAAACTGGATCTGGTCCTAGATTAGGGTTTGTCAGAAAAACCCTAAAAATTCAAAATGTGAATTTCAATTTTCTGAAAGGATAGAAAGATGCGCTTTGATGAGATGATCATCCTGGTGCATTCAGAATTTGAGATCAGCAAAGTTTTACCCTTCAGATTTGCCTTTTTGTCCTCCCAGGTTCACTCGGGACAGCCCTGAATTAGGGTTTGAGTTTCCCAGAGATCTACCCAACCAAAAATCTCAATCCAAATCTCTAAACTTCGATTTTTGCAAGGAGCTTCCATCTATGTCTTCAGATTTTAGAAATTCCTATTTTTGTGGAAACCCTAATTTTTAGGGCCAAATCTGAAAATGCTCGAAATTGAATTCTGATTGGACAGATAGATGTGCCTTGATGAGTAGAGTCAATCTACTATACTGCTTTTCCAAAATCTATGGAGAGAAACCCAATAAACAAGAAACTCAAGTTTCCGTCACTGCAAAATGTCTTCTTCTCAAGTTAGCTCTGATACCATGTTAAATTTTGAGCATTAATTCACAATACTCTAGGATCTTCACTGAGAGAATAACATATACATTATATCAATGCATAACAATCACAATAAGCATGACAAGCATCACAAGAATCAAAAGCATGAGAGATAAGAGACACAGAGTTTCCATGGGGAAAACCCTAAGGTGAAAAACCCCACAACTTCCTCAGAGATAGAGAGAGCAATGGCTCAACCAAAGTACAACCAAAATACACTGAGATAGTCTCCTAGTAGCAAATGATCCTCCTCCTCACTAGTGCGCCACTTTCTGAGTGAGAGAGATATGACTTTCCGAATGATCTAAATAGAGATCATCTGATCTCTATTTATACTAACTTGTTTGCCTAGTGACCTTATGGGGCCGACTTGTCTAGCTAAGTGCATCCACATTATAATATATATATTTCCGGGCCGACCCCACACATGGTGGTCTAATAACCCATCGGAAAGTACACACACATGCGACACTTGTCAATCCACGTGACGACACTTCCTTATAGAGGAATAACACATCTCTAATAAGGGTACAATAAATATATATGAAATACATTCCGAAGTTACATATACATCAACAAGAAGTTGAGTTGAAATCCTTCATACATTTGATATGATATTTGTTTTCCCTTTTGCATATCCTCTTTCAGTTACTTGAATGTGATTTTAATCTCCCATAAGAGATTATTTTCTTCACATCAAACTAACAAATCATGATGATAAGTATATATGTTCTTTTGTTAAGTCCATTTATATCATAATGAAGCCTGCGGAAATTAAGTAAACCATAATCATAGTGAAGAGAAACTTGAAAATAATAAAAAATATATAAAATGAGGATAAGATTAAAGGAAGCGACATAGTTAATAAAAAAATAAGAAAAAAGAAATTGTTAAACATGTAAAAAGAGAAAAAATGAAAAAAATATAAAGGTCAAGAAATCAAACCAAACAATGTGACATTGTTAAAAAACTTTCACAATTAGTTAATAGATATAATGATTTTTTCCTACATTGGGTGAGATGGAGGAGAGGAATTATTCTCCATGAGAAAGGGTCGATCAACACTCTTATTCTTTTGGGGTTATTGATGGATAGAATCTTGTAACCTCCTATTTAGGAACATCCTATGATGCGCTAAAATAGTACTTTCATAATAAATTAATTGATAATGAAAATTTCATAATAGAAATGGGAGAACAAACATTAATCTCTCCTGATCTTGAGAAAGTGGAGTTCAAGTTCACTACATATAGGAATTTTGCAGTGATAAATTATCAAAATTGCATAGGGATTTGCAAGAGTGTACAATAGAAACCCCAATGAATGCAACCCCTAATTCTTGAAATGTTGCTTATAAGAGGGGTAAATTATGTTTGTCTTTCCAAACATAGAAAATGAGAATATTATAATTTTATGAAAATATTTTCCTATAATTGTATATGGTCTTATACTTTATCAGAAGATTTGTCAAGAATTCACAATATTTATAATTCAGCAAAAGATTCATCAAAAGTTTATAATTTGGTGAAATATTCGCCAAGATTTTACAAAGATTTTATAATTCTGAAAAATTTGCATATATATATATATATATATATATATATATATATCAATTAGCGTTTGAATTTTCCTACTTACCACTAGAATTCGCCCAATTCTTATAAATATAAATTTAGGGGGGTTTCTTAAAATTATCGTTGGATCTAAGCAATTAAAAAAAAGTCATCTCCCAAGACTATTAAAGAAGAATAAAAAGAAAACTCTACTAATTGTAGGGAGAAAACTACAAATAGAAACTCTAGTAGAGGAAAAAAATGTAAGTAAGAAGAAGAGGCAATTGTTATCGTCATCAGATCTATTAATGACAATCTCCACCCCAAGAACCCCTCTGATAATGTTCCTCTCTGCCATGTCAATGTTGAGTATATCCTGAAAGCATTGCATTCCATGAGACTGTATTTCTCTCTAGCACTTGGACAAACAATTTACGTCCATCCTCCAAACACCCACATTTAGAATACATGTCTATAAGATCACTCCGCTTTGTTTGGATATGAAGGCTTCATTAAGGCCACTACCATTTTTTATTGAGACCAAAACATGAAATAGATCAATTGAACTCAACATTTGAAGAAGCCTTGGACTCAAAATTAATAAGCACAGTGACATTCAATGTGTTTTATAACAGTGAAAGATTCACTGCATTTTTACAATATTTTATAATTCAGTGAAAGATTCGCCACAATTTTACAATATTTTATAATTCAGTGAAATATTCGCCAAGATTTTACAATATCTTATAATTTAGGTAACTAGTCGCCAAGATTTTACATCATCATATAATAAAATGAAAGATTCACCAAAAAATTATATATACATATTATATTATTGATAAAATCGCCTTCAATTTTTCCTATATATCGGTGAGATTCGCCAATTTTTTATACATATAAATTTGAGGGAGGTTCTTAAAATCATCCTTGTCCAACATAATAAGGTTGAAATAGTTAAAACCCCAAGACTTCTACAACCATTAGACATACCTTTCCAGCATTGGGAGGAAGTATCAATGGATTTTATCACAGGTCTACCCAAGTCATAAGGAAATAATGTTATTATGGTGGTTGTTGACAGACTCACAAAGTATGCACATTTGTTTTCACTCTCTCACCCTTTTAATGCAAGTAAAGTAGTTGTGACCTTTATGGAAATAGTTCATAAGTGTTGAGAGGACCCTTCGAAGCCATAATGTCATTGTTAAATCTTAACTAATGGACGGTTGGAAGTGGTACAACCGCTCCAAATGACTTCATATTGTATAAATATTACCATGATGAATGAGAAAGGTGACCAAAAGTTCGATCCAATTCTTGTGTCCTTATGGTATCTTTGTGTGTATTTAATATATGCTTGCTTGAATGATTGCGTAATCCTTTATTGCACTGAGTGAAATGAGGTACTCTACAACCCAGTATGGGGGAGATGTTGTAACGTGATGTAACAAAATAACATTTGTAACAAAATAATTTAAAAAAAATCATGTTGGGTCATAAAATAAAAAATTATGGAAAGTATTTAAAAAAAAAATCCATGTTAGTTCATAAAATAAAATATTATGAAAAGTAATTAAAAAATAGATGTTCGTTTATAAAATAAAAACTTAAAACTTAAACCCGGATCTATCAATCAAGAGAGATCAAATTTCTTGAGTTTAAATTTTAAAAAAGAAATACACCTCAAGAAATTGGATCCCTCTCGGTGCTTGATAGATACAGGTTTAAGATGGATCTATGATGGTATTACAACAATAGCGTCGTTGTCATCTTGGGTGACAACAGCAGCAGAGGGAGTCAGTTCGAACCTACATGAGATGAAGAACCCGCAAATTCAAAAAGATTAAGCTCATGGAATAAAATAATAATGCTACTCGTGAGTCCAGTGGAAAGGCCTGCTTAAATAATCAAACGTATTTTTGACATCACAATTTGCTTGATTTCATAGATTAGGGAAGAGAGTGCCCTATCTATAAAATGGTTGATGTAACACCTGTGGAGACATCTAAGTTGGTTTCCTTCCTTGAGTCGATCGCAGGACCCACGCTGCATATAATCAATGATCGCTACTGTGTTGGTACATTAACGAGATGCATATAACTTATATATTACATAGATGATGTTTGGAGCAGTCGGTCAAACTTAGTAGCCGAAGAAGGGATACCGATCATCGACCGACGTACCTGACTATCTGTATATTCTCATTGAAGAATATTATATATTGTTCATGCATGCATATGGTTCGCTATAGAAATGCCTTATTCTCTATCGGTTTCCATCGACCATGAACAGGCCATCTCACTAATATTCCATTTATAAGAAAAACACTATTGACCTACCGATTGTTTGTCTGCATGGAGTTTTGTTCCATATTTACATTATTTTCGTAGGCCATTACGAAAAAGTACTATATCTCTTTCGTAAATTATGGGGATCAATGTTTTTTTCTAGCAATAATATCATATATTCAACTGTTTTATAAAGAGAAGGAGCTAGTCACGATCGATATGATGCGCCTAGACTATTTGTTGGTAAGTTAATCATATAATTAATGAGAGGATGTCAATCAATCACACATTGCAGGATGTTTGTCAACCCGCTGACTAGGATAATATGTTGAAATATTTACGTATGATCGGCTTCCAGAAATGCCGTTAGTATGAAGAAATTCCAAAGATAAATGACGACTCATGATGCTTTTTTTCGACGAACATGGAAGAAAATAAGAAGAGAAAGACCTCCAAATAAATATTAAATATTGCTTGCCCAAATATGGATTCAAAGAAAAAAATTCCGTCGTAAGGATGTTGGACGTGAGTTAAATCAAAGAAATTGACTAACCCTAGATCGAAACACTTCTCAAATCATATTGTGGAGGCTCCTCGATGTGAACAACTTCAAGCTGCGTAAGTATGAAATTTATATTCGACTAGTTGTGGTTGCTAATTCCGTCGGCCTGTGATTCAAAGGATATTAATTGTGAGAATTAAAATGCTTCTATATGAGTTGTGACAACTCAGTTGACTCCTTATGTGGAGGGCATAACGATGCTGCTTGAAGGAACCTCTGTCGATTTCCACAATATTTCGTTAGTGAAAATGTGGAAAATTATACTGTCGAAAATTATATTCCAACCAACAAATTTATCAAAATCTTATGCGTCTACATCAGTCGTCGCAGAAGGACACATTGTTCTGTGCTGTCAGTTGGTCATCGACTGAAGCAGTCGACTAAAAGGCCACATGTCGAGAAATCGAGAACATACTACAGTAATACGTCGTGAAATGGCTTCGTCTGTCTTTATTGATTGCATTCGAGTTCAGAAAGTTTCCCAGTTTTGATCTCAACTTTCCCATATGTTTGAGCCATGGATTTCCAACTTGTTGGGTCAAAGCACTACTCATATGGAGGTTGGTTGTGGTGATGCTATCAGCCGCATCATGTCATATTAAGTCAACCTATGAATCGATTTATATTGAATTAATACAAAGAATGATTGTGGCCAGAAGATAGAATGCATTTAATGGAACAGTCGTCAGTAGAAATGAAGTAAAAGTTGGTACGTCGATATGAAATGGTCGACTCTATGGCCGTTGTTATTAAAAGATTGTCGGTATTATATTTTTCTTTTTGTAAAGTATGGTCGACTCTACGGTCGTTGTTATTAAAAGTTTGTCGGTATTATATTTTTCTTTTTGTAAAGTATGGTCGACACTAACATTTGGTTGAAATGGTCGATATATAGCAATTGTGGTCCACGAGTCTTGGTTTTGAAAATTTGGTTGATTAAGTCGATCAAATGTTAAAGTGGTTGGCATTATAAATGAAGTCGATGTCTATCTTTTGTAAATTATGGTCGAGTCACTTAAAGTTGGTCGGTTGGTTAATTCTCAATGTTAAAAATGGTCGACCCCAAATCTCACAATTCATCTTATCATCCTCAATCTTATCATCCTCAATCTGATGGGAAAACTAAGATTGTCAACAAATGTTTGGAAGGCTATCTTCATTTCTTGCATCTAATAAACAAACATATTGGGTGAAATGGTTATCTTTGACAGAAAGGTGGTGCATCCAATTTTCCATGTTTCTTTATTAAAGAAGGTAATAGAAGAAAAGATCTCAATTCAAACAATATTTCCCGAGCTTGATGAAGAAGGAAAATTCATATTGGAACCTAAACAAATCACAGAAACAAGGACCAAACAACTATGAAATTGGGCTATTACTAAGTACCTCATCAAGTGGAAGAACCTGCCAGTGACAGATTCGACATGGGAATATGAGTCCTTCATACAAAAGCATCCACAACTAATCAAGCGTTGAGGACACCACTTGTATAAAGGGGAGGGTCATGTTACACCCTAAACAGGGGCACATTTCCCACTACATTGTGGTTCATTACATAGTTTTGATGTTGGATTTGTTCCATTAGTGGTAATTGTCATCAGTATGGTTATGTAAGCTTGGGTTACTGAGTTGTAATTGTACCTCTTAATCTCCTATATATAGGAAGGAGATATTTTCATTTGAGTATATTTTCTTGTTTTGTCTTCTGTACTCAGTACATTGTATAAGGAGGTTTCCCCTCGAAGAGACTTATTATTCATCTATTTTATTCATCAAAGTCGTGCAGTACTCTTTCTGATATATTTATGCTCTTTTCATGCTCTTTTTGGAAATTTGTTGCATAACAGCAAACCATCAGAGCACTCATGGATTTTCAATCCATCATACAAAACTTGTACAATATATCAATAGTGTACTTCCCTTGAGAAATAAATATCTCATCTTTTCTTTGGCAAATCTCAAGGCCAAGAATGTAGTGCATAAGACCTAAGTCTTTCATCTCAAACTAAGAAGTGAGCTCCCTCTTGCACCAAGCAATCAGTTGTTCCTCTCTAGTAAGGAAAAAATCATCAACATATAGAACCAATATCAACAGTTGGTTTTTCACTACTTTGAAATACAAATTTAGATCAGCTTCGCTCTTGGAGAAGCCCAGTCTTTGAAGATAGTTGTCAATTCTCGAATACTAATCTTTGGGAGCTTTCTTAATCCCATACACGTATTTCTTCAATTTGCACACATGGGACTCCTTCCCATGAACCACAAACCCCTCAAGTTATTGAATATAAACCTCTTCCGCAACCTCACCATTGAGGAAGGTTTTCTTCACATCCATCTAGTGAATCTTCCATCCTAGAATATATGCAAGTGAGATAACAACTCGAATAGTGGCGTACCTAGCCACAAAAACGAATGTCTCCTCATAGTATATTCCTTCTTTCCGAGAGAAACCTCGGGCAACAAATATGGATTTATAATTTTCAATACTTCCCTTAGAAGCATGCTTGATCTTATAAATCCATCTGGAAGTAACTATGGACTTCCCTTCAGTTTTAGGAACAACTTCCCAAATATCATTCTTCATAATAGACTTGTATTCCTCTACCATTTCATCTTTCTATACTTGCTACTTTACAACTTCTTCATAAGTGGAAGGCTCTCAATCATCGATGTGACACATCTGTGTTGATGTATTTGTAACTTCGGAAGATATTCACTTGTATATTGTATGCATTACATTTGTACTTTATTGTATCCCCAACGGAGATGTATTATTCCTGCGATTGGAAGTGTCATCATTTGTATTTGCAAGTGTCGCAAGTTACATTGTAAGTGTCGTAACTTATATTTGATGAGTTATTAGACCACCTTAGAGGGGTTGGCCAAGTGTGGGTTAAAGGGTTATTAGACCACCCAAGTGGGGTCGACCCAGTGACATGTGGATGGGTTATTAGGATTCTTTAGGAATTTGGCCCAGTTAGGGTTAAAGGCAAGTCAAGTCATTGTATAAATAGAGAGTGTGACTCTCTCATTCTATTCATTCACTCACTCATCCAACTCGCATAGTTGAGAGAGAGGAGTGTGCACAAGTGGAGGAGGAGTAACTGCTGAATAAATATATATTTTCGGATTTGATATTTGTGATCTTTGTATTGGTGCTCATTCTATCTATGAGGAAGTTGCAGGGTTTTTCACCTTCTTGGTTTTCCCCAATGAAATGCTTTGTGTCTCTTATCTCTTATGTTTGATATGTTGCACATGTTGTTCTCTCAGTTAATACCCTAGATCATATTGAATTAAATGATGAAAAACTAACGTGGTATCAGAGCTATCCTTAAGGAAGGCATTGTATGGCATTTATGACACTTGTTGCACTTGCGACAAATTGGAAGCTAGGGCTTGGTATAGTAAAAACCAGTTATCGTGGAACTTTTGCTATAAATCCATTTTGGTGAAAGTTCAGGATCTGAAACTATTACATGATGAAGATGAAATGTTTATGTACCTTGTGTCCGAATATCATCCTCAGATTCGTTGTACTTTGTGAGATATGATTCGTACAAGTTAGGGTTTCTGCCTCTTCTAAAATGCATCCCTAAACAGGTGACCTAGGAACAAAGGTCATATCTCGGGATAGGAAGCTCCAAATGGAATTCCGGTTTTCAGAGAACGAAGTTGAAACAGTGACATGTGGAACTCTGTACAAGTTCACTATTTTGTTTCATCCCATAAACAAGTCATGTTGTGACACTTGGAATATCTCTCTGATGGAGAATCCATTGGAGCTCAAATATGTGGGGTTGGAAAGATGACAGGTTAGTCTACCATAGGCTAAAGTTTTAGACCCCGAGGGTCCGAAATTTCAGAGATACACCAGAAACAATATGGCATATATTTATGTCCAAACAGAATTGGATTCCGAGCACTTTCTTTTTTGGCTTGTCACTGCTGTGGGAAATTAGGGCTTTTGACAAAAGTTGGAATTTTGGAATATGAGACCAAGGCTGGATGCTCCTCATCAAAATCGAAATTTAGAGATCAAGATCGAATTTTTTGGTTGGGTATAACCTTGGGTTCTATCAAACCCTAGTTTGGGATTTTGACCAAAAAACCAGAATTTGACAGAAGCTGCAGATCCGAAACTCGCTGGTCAATTTTGGAGAGTCAATTTTTGGAGTTTTCAAAATCTGAGCACACCAGCTTGCTTGCCTCAGTCAATTGCATCTCCCTGTCCAGACAGAATTTTGAAATTCCAAGTTTGGATTTTTTAGGGTTTCTCTGTCAAACCCTAGCCAGTTCCAGATCCAGTTTCAGCAAATTAAAGTGGATTGGGTTAATCCTAGAAGAGAATGATTTGGACACCTACATAAGTGAATGAGTTCCAGTTCTAGAGGGAGATGAGGTTAAGGCCTTGCATAAAAAGACTACAAGAAATCCCGACAGGTATGACTTGAGGAGATACAGGTATGTTTTGAAATATGTTCATGATTAAGTTTATGATATGTTTGTCTTCATATTAGTGAGGTTAGTACAATCTTGATTAATTTTAGACTTGTCTTGTCACCTTAGTAAAAGTATGAATGCATGTGAATGATAGAATACATTCATTGATTAGGGTTATGACACTTATGATTTTACTAATGCACTATGGTGTTGTATGAGGATGATGTTGGCTGCTAACATGAAAGGTATATCAAGAAAGAAAAATCAAGTTCTAGATCAAGAACACATGACCATGGTGACATGAAGACAAAGACTCATCCATAGCCATTGATCACATAAAAGCTCTACTTATGAGGTATGTATAATTTGGTTCTACAATACTTAACTTATGAGATATGCAGGTTACTAGCACAAGGTCTCTAAATCATTGAAGAGAACAAAGAAGACATTGTTTGGGTATGTTAGACATAACTAGAAAACATGATAATCCAGGTATGTTTTTCCTGTATCAAGTTAGAATCCTACCTTGTGTTAGGATCTTATATAAGTATAATTTTTGTATGATTGATAGTGATTATTCATGAAGTTATAAGTTTGAGTAATCATGGGTTTATGCATATTATGCTTCTTACTTTGATTGATGATATGACAAACCAGAAGAGTCCTATGATCAAATAAGAATATGCATGAGTAAAAGAAGTCCTCCCTGAAACGTTGAAATACTAACGCTTGTGATAAATTACCTATGTATGAAATGACCATAACCATACATCTTTAAGATTATTTAGAATCATAATGTTTTGATAGTATTGAGATTATACTAATGAATGTATGATTATGTATGAGATCTTGAGGATGACACAATGATGACACTAGTGCACACTTAAGAAAGCATAGTGGTCCAGGATAGATATAAGTTCAAGGACAGATAATCCAGGAAGCAAATATCAAGAGGGAGCACATTCCAGTAGTTCCTGTAGGGAAGCAAAGATTGAGAGGGATTCCACCCAACAACCAAACAAAGATAAGTATTTGAATTGTCATTTCTTGTGTATATGATTACTTAAATAATGTTGTGCAGTCATGTACATACTTATGTTCCTATATTTAGGATGCATATTATGCATATTAAGAAAAGTTGCATTAATGAACAAGATACTACTAATATACAAGTAATGGGTAAGTGGCCTATGGTACTGTACAACATTCCATTGCTACTTATCTAGAATGAAACCTCTTTGCTGACATGTTGGAATTTGTTCACACTCTTAACAATGTTCTGGTAGAGATGGAAGGCATTTAGAAAGTTACGAGATATGGATAAATGTTGTATTGAAGCATTGGCTAAGATAATTGCATGACTGTATGACACTTTATGTGTAAGAATTTGTTCTGAAATCTATGAGATGTTTCTAATCATGCAATTGAACTTGTCTTGTAGGAAAGACCGTGTACCATCACCTACAAGAGAGGCTTGTTTCGAAAAACAAGCAACAAAGACTCAACAACGACATGTGTTCCAGCAACGAAGTTCAAGAAAACTACCTATTGAAGATATTGAAGAATCTAAAGTTCCCAGGATCTAGGATGCAGTAATGGAAGAATGCCATGATCGAGGAGTGCCAATCGATCATGAAGAATGATGTTTGGGATGTAGTCCCAAAACCAGAAGGGAAGTCTGTTGTGACTTCCAAGTGGATCTACAAGATCAAGCATGCTGCAGATGGCAGCATAGAGAAATACAAGGCAAGGACTATGGCTCATGGCTTCTCCCAGAAAGAAGGGATAGACTATGAAGAAACTTTTGCACCTGTAGCCAGATATACTTCCATCAAAACAGTACTTTCTCTGGCTGCAATGATGAAGTGGAAAATACACCAGATGGATGTCAAGACATCTTTCTTGAATGGTGTAGTCGAAGAGGAAGTGTATGTGGAGCAACCACTCAGATTTGAGAAACATGACAGGGAGTCACATGTGTGCAAATTGAAGAAAGCCTTGTATGCCTTGAAGAAAGAAACCAGGACATGGTACGGCAGGATAGACAGCTTCCTCACCAGTTTGGGCTTTACCAAGATTAAAGCAGATTCCAACCTTTACTACAAGGTTAAGGAAGGAAATCCAGTGATACTTCTACTGTATGTAGATGACCTGTTGGTGACAGGTGAGAATGGGTTGATTACTAATACGAAGAGGAAGCTTGTTGTCGAGTTCAAGATGAAGGACTTGGGTATGATGCATTACTTTCTAGGTATGGAGGTGTGGCAGAGTGCAGATGGAATCTTCCTTGGACAAGGGAAGTATGTAGTAGAGATCCTGAAGCGGTTTGGGATGATGGACTGCAAGGCCATGGCCACACCTATGGCATCGAACATAAAGCTATTGAGTGATGCTTCATCAGATTCGGCTGATGCCACGATGTATCGTCGGATGATTGGGTCCTTGATGTACCTGACGAACATGAGACCAGATATTTGATTTGTGGTGAACACATTGAGCCAGTTCCTGACGGATCCTAGACATGTTCACCTGATTGTTGTAAAGCATATTCTGAGGTACCTGAAGGGTACGGTTGATTATGGGCTCAAGTATGATGCGAATCAAAAGTTTAACCTGGAGGGTTATGTTGATTCAGATTGGGCAGGCAGTGCTTCAAATAGTAAGAGCACTTCAAGGTGTTGCTTCAGTATGGGATCATGTGTGATCTCTTGGTTTAGCAGGAAGCAATCCTACATAGCATTGAGTACAGCAGAAGCAGAGTATGTCGTAGCTTGTTTAGCTAGTTGTGAGGTAGTATGGCTAAGGAAGCTACTGTTTGATTTATTTGATCTCTAGTTGGATGCTACTTGTATCTATTGTGACAACCAGAATTGTGTGAAGTTGTCAGAGAACCCGGTGTTTGATGATAAGTTGAAGCACATAGAGATCAAATATCACTATATCAGGGATATGGTGCAAAGAGGAGTAGTGAAGCTCCTGTATGTTGTGACGGATGAGTAGATTGCAGATGTGTTGACTAAACCACTAGCTAGAGTGAAGCTCGAGTACTTCAGAGAGAGGCTTGGTGTTCTTCATATCGAAGATACTTCAAGGAGGAAGTGATGGGACACATTTGCAAGAGCTATTCCAAGCATGGTGGTAGGAGGATCCTTCGCATGGCTTTGAATGTAAGCGTTGTGTTATGAGCATCAGGACGATGCTCCGGATGTTTCTATGTATGATCAAGTTGATCATGTGTGATGAGCATCAGGACGATGCTATGATGTTGATCAGGATGATCATGTGATGATTATGTGCATCAGGATGATGTACTGTATGATGATGATCAGTATGATCATGAGCATCAGGATGATGCTCCGTGTGAGGATGATCAGGAGGATCATGAGTATCAAGATGATACTCCGTGGTCGTGCATAGGTTGTGCGATAAGCATATAATAGTGACCTGGGAGATTTGCATATACTCTTGCGAGGTTTTTCCTATGGCATATAATAGCTCCCTGGGAGATCTGAAAATGCTCTTTCGAGGTTTTTCTTGGAGGGACATATAATAGAGCCCTGGGAGATTTGCAGATACTCTTGTGAGGTTTTTCCTATGGCATATAATAGCTCCTTGGGAGATCTAGCAAATGATCTTTCAAGGTTTTGTCCATGGCATATAATATTTCCCTGGGAGATCCGATAGGTTGAGAAATAAGCTCGTAATCAGTCCTGGGATGCTCTTTCGAGGTTTTGCCATACCACATGTAATCAGTCCTGGAGATCTGATAGGTTGAGCAGTAAGCTTGTAATCAATCCTGGGATGCTCTTTAGAGATCTTGCAGAGCGCAAGACACTCTTTTAAGTTTTTTTGAAGGTCACATGTAATAGTTCCCTAGGAGATCTGATAGGTTGAGCAGTAAGCTCGTAATCAGTCCTGGGATGCTCTTTCAAGGTTTTGATGATGCACGTAATCATCCCTAAGGATTCCATAGGATGTCCAGCTTGCAGAGATGATGAAGACCTATAGGAGGCCATGCCTACATCCAGCATGAAAAAGGGATGGCTCTGTAGAACTTCCTATGACGAGAAGAATTGAGAGATAGCACTAGTGATCAAGATGACGAGTACAACAGCAGTGACTATGATGCTCCGTGATCCAGTGACAATGCTCTAGCTTCAGAATTGAAGACTTGTGCCGATATGTATTGAAGACCTGTGTCAAGAGAATAACTTCCTAGTTAAGAGGTGTTAGAAAAACAGGATCGCAGAGCAATAACAATAAACAGAAATGCAAATATAATCACACAAACACATTAAAAGAGAGACACCAATATATCGTGGTTCACCCAAGATGGGCTATGTCCACACTGAAATTGCGAGTCCTTATTATTATACCTTCCAGCAAAGTGAAGGGATACAACTTGCAGCACAACCGTTGCACTTCCTCTTCACTGTCTCACAGTCTCTCTTCTTGATATTAGAGATCTTTACAATGCATAATACCTAATACATCAACCATAGCCGTATTACAATGTCTTTCTTTTATAGGGGAAATACAATGGGAAAATACCACGGGATACCCAAAACCATGGGCCCAAAAACTGTTTCCCGGACCCCTTGGGGATCGTGTCGGGATCATAACCAAACTTGTGGTACAAACACGGCTGAATCATCATCTATGAGACTGGAAGATCAGGCTCCACAACCAACAAGAGGGAGTGTTGATGTATTTGTAACTTCGGAATATATTCACTTGTATATTATATGCATTACATTTGTACTTTATTGTATCCCCAACGGAGATGTATTATTCCTCCAATTGGAAGTGTCATCATTTGTATTTGCAAGTGTCACAAGTTACATTGTAATTGTCGTAACTTATATTTGATGGGTTATTAGACCACCTTAGAGGGCTCGGCCTAGTGTGGGTTAAAGGGTTATTAGGCCACCCTAGTGGGGTCGGCCCAGTGACATGTGGATGGGTTATTAGGCTTCCTTAGGAAGTCATCCCAGTTAGGGTTAAAGGCAAGTCAAGTCATTGTATAAATAGAGAGTGTGACTCTCTCATTATATTCATTCACTCACTCATCCAACTCTCATAGTTGAGAGAGAGGAGTGCACACAAGTGGAGGAGGAGTAGCTGCTGAAGACATCTATCTTTTGGGGTTTGATCTTTGTGATCTTTGTATTGGTGCTCATTCTATCTTTGAGGAAGTTGTGGGGTTTTTCACCTTCTTGGTTTTCCTCGGTGAAATGCTTTGTGTCTCTTGTCTCTTATGCTTGATATGCTGTACATGTTGTTCTCTCAGTTAAGATCCTAGATCATATTGAATTAAATGATGAAAAACTAACAATCTGTGAAACATAAACTGAATGTCTGTCAAGTTGATTTCACTCTCTGGAAGAGCCTAATGGTGCTCCATGCCTCTCTGCATCTTGTAGTATATATTAGCACCATGCAGACATCCTCTTGGTAGGAGGTTCATCAACCATTTCTACTGGTTCATCAGGATCTAGCGAATATTAGAACTCTATTGGATTCTCTCTCTGAACATCTGAATGGGGATAATTAGTATCTAGGTTCTCCATCATAGGAGTCGCATGCTCCTCTGTGTCGGTATCATACTGAAGCTCCTTCGATCGCTTGAATGTTGTCTCTTCATGGAAAGTCACATCTCAGCTGACCTCAATGTGTCTTTCACCTAGCACATATATTTTGTAGGCTTTGGATGATTCTCTATAATGAACAAAGGTTCCCTTCTTTCCTAATGGCTCCATCTTTGTCATCTTTTCTTTCGACACATTAATGTATATAGGACTCCCAAAGATCCTCAAGTGTGAAATATATGGTTTTTCACCAGTGAACACTTCTTTAGGTGTCTTCTCATCCAGAATGGCATGAGGAATTATATTCTTGATATATACTACCGTATTGGACCAGTGACCTCTTCCCATAATGAGGTAGACAGTTCTTGATCATGCATCATGGATTTTGCAGCCTCGCATATGGTTATATTCTTCCTTTCGGAAACCCCATTTTGTTTAGGGTTGTAGGGTACATTTATCTATCTACAAATTCATGCATCACTACAGAACTCATTAAACACATGTGAATCAAATTCACCTCCATTTTCCAGATCTCAAAGCACAGATGTGCTTTCCTATCTGATTCTCAACTAGGGATTTGAATTCCTGAAACTTGCTCAAGTTTTCTCTCTTAGCCTTTAGGAGATTAATCCATGACTTTCTAGAGAATTCATTTATAAATAATACACAATATAAATAGCCACTTAGGGAAGGGGATGACATGGGACCGCATACATCAGAATGTATTAAATCTAAAATCTCTTTAGATCTAGTAGTACTGCTAGAGAAACTCTTTTTAACATTCTTCCCAAGTGCACAAGCCCTACATACACTATCATGCTCAAAATCAAATATGGGCATATCTTTCACCATTTGCTGTAATCATGGTACTTTGTAGTGGAGGTGACCAAGCCCCCTCTGCCATATCTCACAAGGACTGATAGTGTTGTGAACCATAGATTTAATGTACTTCCTGGGTACCTTGTGGAGACCTCCCTCTCTAACTCTAATCATGGTTGCATATTTCAAGTCTTTGTTCTTCAGCCATAATAGTGCTTGATTATCCATGAAGATAACTCGGAATCCCTTATCTTAAAGAACCAAAACTGATACGAGGTTATTCTTCATGCCTGGAACATAAAGAATGTCTTCCTCATGTAAAATAACTCTTGAACTCGGCTGGAAGGAGGTGGATCCAACTCCTTGGATCGAATAGGTTGTGTTGTCTCCCAACTCTACCTTGCATGAAAAATGTCTCTCCTTGAGATTGGTGATGGCGCTCTTATAACCAGTCATATGTTTGGATGCGCCATTGTTAACCAACAATGTGTCCTCACTTGTGATGATGGATCCAGAAAGTGTTGAGACTAGGTAATAATCCCTCCTTGTCTCCTTTTCTTGGGTGCATTCTTCTGAGTAGTTTCATCTTCTATAGTGGTAGAAGCATGAAACCTTCCTTTTCCATTTCTATTTGCATTGTACTCCCTTGGATAATGGCCCTTCTTGTCACATCTCTAGCATCTACACTTTGACTTGTCAAAGTCCTTGTTGTATAACTTCTTCTTCGAATTGGAAAAATTATTTTGAGAGAAGTTCTCCTTGCCTTTCTTCATCATTGCCGTGAGGGAAATATTTCTTCTTTGATGCACACTAGATTGCTCTGGATTCGCCCCTCCTCTTTGAGGAAGTCATTCCACAACCTTTTGAAGTTAAGTTGTACCTCTCGGCCATTTACCGCAACCAAGAATGTCTCCCATGGGGATGGGAGACCATCAATAGTGGTTTGGAGAAGATCATCTTGATCCACCACTACTACAATATTAGCAAGTTGGTCTCTTACCTGAGAGATCTTGGTGAAGGATGAAGCCACTATCTGATCCTTATCCATATTTAGGTTTCAAAGATTATTCTTCAATTCCCTCTTTTGACTTGGGGCCTTATTCTCATATAGGTTTGTCAACGTATCAAAACACTCCTTTGTGGTCTTCAATGGAGTGATCACAGACATCAAATTGTCATTTACCGAATCATAGATGATCCGTTTGGATTTAGCTTGGTTCTTATTGAAGTTGATGCACCCTACATAAGATGTAAACTTCTCCACCACAGTGGACAAGTAGCCATCCAAGTCGTGTTCCTCCAAGATGTTCAACGCCCTTTCTTTCCAAGTGTTGAAATTTGAAGTGCCCTCAAGACGGTCTTTTGGTCGAATAGAGATCGATGCCATGGATCTCAAGTATTGTTCTCAACTCCTCAGGATATATGTAGTCTCAATTTTGCTTGACAAATATTATCTCCTTCACGCCTTGAGCTCTAATCCCATGTTAATTTTTGAGCAAATATTATGAGCTTTGAAATTTACAAATTTAAGTGTGGAAATACTAAATACTTGAATCAATGAACCATTCAATCACATGAAACATTCAACCATAACACAAGATGTACCCTGGGGAAAAACCTCAAAACTAAGAGGATGAAAAACCCCGACAAATATTCAAAGTATAATTAAGATAGATAGCAGAGAATGTCTGTTGGCTGCTTTACTGGGCAGACCCGGGTTTTAATGAAGCGCAGCAACAAACCCCTTGGCGCACAGGCCCTCTCGGCAACGAGCTGCGCAGTAGCTCGAGGTCTCACCCGAAGTGGCTATGGGGGGGTTAAGGAATCAGGTTTCCTTAACCATGGTGACGCGGAGATTGTTCTTCCTCTTCCGGTTCCTCAGATATCGGCAGTCGTACTTTCCCGCAGGCCCCTTGGCGCAACTGCGAAGCTTCCTTCCTCAGCAGGCCCGCTGCGCAGTTTCTCCTCTCTAGCACAGAGGGCAACTATTCCTTGCGTTGACGCGTTAAGTACCTCCTCTCCCTGCGCACTCAGCGCAGTAACACATTCCTTGATCGCTGCAGCGACAGCGCTCCACCACTTCTTCGGTACTTAACGCTTCTAACTATCAAAGGACCTTCTCTACTCACTTAAACAGTCTCAAAGATAATACAGAGTCTTGTATACACAGGTAATGAACTTAAACAGTTAATCATTCACGCAAACATTTATAATAAGAAGAAATATGTGAAGCCCATCTCCTCGAGGAAAACCACATCCACGGGAGTTTATATTAACCAGAGAATGATAGAGTTATACAATATGCTGCGCACACAGCTGCAGCCTTAGATCTTTACAGGAAACTCCACGCACACAGCTGGGAGCCCTTCTCTCAATCTAGTCTCTTCTCTCCAGAGATTACAAAGGCACAGACGTCGACTCAGACTGTCTGGCAACTCAGGGATTAGCTCCTCGGCTATCCGATTCTACTCTAGTTCTACACACTCGGTAGAAAACATAACAAAGGATAATCAACACATGATCTATCCTCGAGACTGACTATCTAGCAGTCTAACCATCTAACTATCCCAAAATATCTAACCTCTTCTTCTTTATCATGTATACATATATATAGGTGGCCATGACGGTCACACCTTTACAAAACTGTGGGCCTTTCCCAACAGTGATTCCCAAAAACCCTAACCACGCACATGGCTAGGTGTACTGTAGGCGCCGCTTGCAGTCACGTCGCCGCTTCCTGCAGGCTCCTTGACTTCCGGCGCGGATTGTGGGTATGGGCGCTTGTCCTTCGCCTTCAATGCTCTGGTCCGTTGCTCCTCCTTGATCCGAGCAACCATAACTTTTGTACTTAGCCTTTAAATGAGGGTAGCTGAGCCCTCTACTCCATCGCCTTATTTATTATGGTAGCTGAGCCACCTTCATTCTTCGATGACGTGCGCGCGAGCTCCGCGATTTCCGGTCCGTGATCTTCGCTGAGCTTTTCCATCTGGCACCGTACTGCGCACCATCTCCTTCTTACCCAAAACTTAGTGCTTGTCCCAAAATTAGCACTTTCCTTCCATACTTGTGCTTTTTCCCCCAAAATTCGCAGCTTTACCGCAGCTACGGCCTAGGCTCCAACAATGTCTTTTAAAAATAGTAGATTGCTTTCAGAACCCCAGGTGTTAGATAAGAGATAATACTGAGGAATAGAGAATAGAGATCAATTGTATCAACTTGCCATGTGCCCAACACATTAATAACAAGCAAGAATCACTGCCATGCAAGCTGTAGCAAATGTCCTACATAAAGAGAAGTGACTTTCCTTAAAGGGAAAAGAGAATTCGCTTCACTTGAATTCATCAATCCCGTATAACATATTTATACATTCTTCACATGCATCAGCTTCTATTTTTATCTTTTGAATTCAGGATGAACTCACCCTCCATCTAGATTCATCAATATTGTATGAAGAAGTGCGCCCCACTTCTCATCTAGTGTATTAAATCACTGAACTGTCTCTTAGGATAAGCTTGCCCCTTAACTGAAAGATTTCCCACTTAGTTAGGGTGGATAACGTAAGTGTCATCATGTAAGTGTCCAACTCAGGTACTGTATTTTAGTTTAACATAAGTGTCATCATGCAATAAGACTTAGTTAACTAGATCTTCTTTGTTATCACTTAGTTAACTCTCTTTAACATAAGTTTCGTCTTTTAGTTTAACATAAGTGTCATCATCCAATAACACTTAGTTAAATAGATCTTCTTTGTTATCACTTAGTTAACTCTCTTTAACTGAAATCATGCTGATTGATTTACTTGTAGTGACCAATGTGAGTTATTTAATTAAGTGAGGCATACATTGTGGATTTAACTAAAGCTTAACAATTCAAGTTCACTTAGTCATCTCATGAACAATTCGAATTCTCTTTTTCTCTATGCATTTATCTTTATCTATTATCTTTACTGCATGTTCAATATGTGTTAACTTTAATCATCTATCATATCATATTATACTCCGAATATTTGTTAGATGCTATGATCATATAATATTACTCTCGAACCAAATGATCATATGCTAAAGCAATTCACTCTAGAGGTGGTTAGTCTCTAAAGGAGACTTAATAGCAATCAATGACCATGGTTAGTAATACATCACACAACATTAATGCTTCAACATGCAAAGAATATACCTCTATAACTAGAGGTCCACCCCATGGGTACCTACTATAACTGAAGGTCCACATGAGAATTTGACTTGACACACAAGTCTTGATCCTTGTCCAACAAGACTTTACAACATCATCACTTTGATACATCAAATCATTCACCTAAACACATGAGGAATAACCTTTTACAACTGAAGGCTTTGCCATTTCTTGAGTCCAACTCAAGAATCTACTCCAAGTTCCTAAGTCCAACTCAAGATCCCTACCTCAACACATGAGGCCCAACCATGGTTGCACAAGATTGGCTTGGAGAATGACTCGTGGTGCTATACATTTAACACTATGTTGTGTAGGTTGAGAGTCTGTCATCAATACTCAATTTATCTTCATTTTTTTGTGCAATCTGTGCAAGCATAGCTATATGTTCTTCTTGTCCCTATTTCTTTTTCCATACCCTTTTATATCCATGTCCACAAAAATTTGTTATGTTTCTTCTATAGTATATTTCTATATGTCCATGGTAATGAAATTTGCAACACTCAACCTTATAGGGATCCATTTTGACACCTTTATTTCTCACTTGAGAATTTCTTCCATAAGGTTTGCAATCTATAGCCTTATGCCCAAAAATTTTGCAAGAATAACAATAACCAAAAAAATGACTTTGATACCTATATATAAGGGTTCTTCTTGGTGGTGCGGCTCTTCTATATTCATTCCTATCATATTTTTTCTGATTTTGATTTTCTTCCTTGTTGTTGTCTTTGGAACTTCTGAGGATATCTGCATAGCTTCTAGGATTCTCTTAAATTTTCTTTTCCGGTAGCTTGGAACATTCACCTTCTTGATTTTTTTCATAGCCAATACTAGTCTTATCAAGTGGATCTATATGATGGTTGATAATGTCATCTAATATCATAATACTCTTCTCAAGCTTCAAGTTTTTGGTAACTACTTTTTCCAATTAATTTCTTAGAGAAACAATCTCAAGTTCTTGTTCTTGGAAAATTTATTCCTTCTCTTTTAGTTGCCTTGTCAAACTTTCTTCAACTTTTCTTGCTTCTTCCACTTGAATCACAACACTCCTTTCAAGCTTCAAATTTGTGCTTATTTGGGTAGCTTTATCTTCTAAATCCTTTATTATAAAGACAATTTAAACTTCTTTCTTTTTACAAATTTCCTCCTTTTCTTTTAGGTTATTTGTCAAAGTTCCTTCAATTTTTCTTACCTCTTCTATTTTAATCTTTAGATAGCAATAATATTTTCAGTTCCTTCATTTGAAATCAGATCTTCCTCTCGATACTTTTGCAATTGTTCCCTTAATGACTGGTTTTCTTTCACAGAATTCCTTAGTTCACTTAGAGAACTAATAAGCTCTCCTGCAATTTCTAATTCTCCATCCATTTTTGAACTCTCTTTATCTTTACAATTGACAGTGACATCATTCAAGGTTATGAGGAGGAATTTATATCTATTGCTTACATCACCTTCATCAAATGTGAAATTGTACTCTCTGGAGTGGAGATTCTTCTTTCTTTCTCTTTTGCAATGATCTTCTTCAACATAAATTTCTTCAATTGCATATAGACATTTTGAATCATAATGACTGATTCTACCACAAAGGGTAACTTACCTTTTCATGTGCTAGCACTTTCTACAGAGTTTGCTTCTTCTCCATCTGGTTCTTCAATAGAACTTGTATTTTTCTTGAATTGGCTATCTTTTGAAGATACAAAGGATGCTTCCTCTCTAGAATTCTCTTCCTATTGATCATCTTCGTATTATTGATCATCATACTTTGATTCTATGGTCTTAAGGAGAGATTCCTTTTTGTAAAAATATTGTAGCTTGTCCCAAAGCTCCTTATCTAATGTGCATTGTCCTACATTATTCTTCTCTGAATCTGAGAATCCACTCAAAATTCCATTCATTTCTTTTGCATTGCACTCATAAATATTTTTCCCAAATGCATCTATTGGTTGAGTCTTTGGAACTGTATAACCATTGCCAACCTCCTACCAAATTTCCATCCCAAGCGACTACAAAAAGACTTCCATTTTTAAATAGATATTTTGTTCCATTGAACAAAGGGGACCTATCTGTGTTGAAACCAAATTCCTCGCAAGCCATATGTGCTTAAGATATTCATTTCAGTGGTTAAGATGTTATGAATGATCTTGCTTTGATACCAATTGTTGGATTTATACTTATAATGAAAGGGGGGGTGAATCAATATAACGTACTTTTTCTTTCTTTAATTGATCATCAACTAATTCATAATAATAAACATAAGTAGACTCGAACCATAGAACGCAAGATATAACGTGGAAACTCAATTGGGAAAAAACTACAATGATTCTTATCTTTATGAATCTTGAGTAGGAACCAACCTACTATTACAATGTTTACAAGAACCAACTTGTTGGAGACACCAATACCCTTGATATAGCACCAACTCAACAATAAGTAGGAACCAACCTACTGGAGACACCAATATCCACAACTGAGCACCAACTCAATAATATGTAGGCACCAACCTACTAGAGCCACTAATTTCCTTAATTGTGCACCAACTCAGTAATATGTAGGCACCAACCTATTGTAGAATTAGGTACAAGAATGCTAGCATAATCAACTTCAAATTCTGCATTGCTTTCAAGATTCTGTAATGCCTCCAACTTCTTCATTGCTTTCAAGATTCTATGTTTCCTCCAACTTCTGTGTTTCTTATGCGCTATCTTTCACAAAATAACTCTAATTCCTCTGCATCAATTTAAGTTTTTGCACTATGAAAAGCAACTCTAACTCATGTTCACTCGTCTACCTTCCTGCACTGCCACATTTCATTCTGTTGCGTTCAACAATTCACTAGCTTTTGTACCACCCACCAACTTTCCTTTCACACTCTGCTTTGTGCAAGACAATCCTAGATTTTGTACTCCACACAAAATTTCCTATCACGATCTTCTCTGTGTAAGACAATCCTAGCTTCTGTACTATGCACATACTTCCTTGTCATGCTCTGCTCTACACAGGATAGTCCTATGTTTGTATTGCGCACTGACTTTTCTGTCACGCTCTGCTCTACGCAAGACAATCCTAGCTTATGTTTTTTGCACTGACTTTCTTGTCACGCTCTAATTTGTGCAATACCATCTTGGCTTTTGTATTGCGCACCAACTTTCCTGTCATGCTCTGCTATGTGCGAGCATTAGAGAAAATTTGGGGTCTAAAATGGGCCTCATAAGAAAAAGAGCCAACTAAAATGGGCCTCATAAAAACAAGATCCAACCAATATAATTTCAAGTAAAAGAGTCCACCATAATGGTTGACTTGGCATATTTGTCATAAAAAATCTACTTTTCTTCTTCATATTTTCAATTCCGCATAGAACGAGTGCTCCAGCTTGAAATTTAAGTAAAACCATAGGGAGATATGTTTAAATTACGAAGAAAAAGAGTAGTTTTTTCCTCTCTTCTTCCAAAATTCATAAATATTATTTTATTATTTTAACTATTATTTAATTATTTTCCTTAGGAGGCCCATTTTAGACCCCAAATTTTCTCTAATGACAATCCTAGATTCTATACTGTTCAGTCACTTTCTTGTCATTTTCTACTCTACGCAAGACAATCGTGGCTTGTGTATTGTGCACCAAATTTCCTATCACGCTCTACTATGTGCAAGATAACCCCGACTACTATGCATCCATCACAATACTTACATTCTTCTCATGCATCCACCACATTACCTGTCAAGTTTTGCTCTACACAAAATAACCCTGATTGTTGTGCATCAATCACACTACTTACATTCTTCCTTAACCAAAAAATAACCTACAAGAAAAAATTTCTTCCTCTTCACAAGGTTCAATGGGCCTCCTCCTTAGAATGCCTTCAAAAAAACATTCAAGAATCCTTCAAGAACATCCTCAAGAATCTATAACATCCTCAATAAAACCCATGAAATCATCTTCAAGAAACCCTAGAAAATTCATCTTCTCCTTAAATTGCTCACCTTTTTCAGAGCTCCATAAGTGGATGAATGAATGAACAAATGATGGTCACCTCCTTCTACTTATACTCTTCCTAAATCAATTTTTGGGATGACATAACATTGTTCAATATCCTAGCAGGGCCGACCTAACATTCTGGTTAGGTTGACTTTCTAGATTCTTTCATATCTCCTCATTCCCATCGATTTAGAGGGACTTCCATATACCGTTATAAAGGTATCAAAACAATCTTTCCAAACTTGTAATCTATACTCCAATTTGAATTAGGTATCCATAATAAACATTCCTTCAAATATAGGGCATCCAAAAACAATATTTCCAATAACCTTCATCTCGCAATCTCTATTTGTAGTCTTCCCCTATCTTTAATATTAATTATAACAATAGCCCGCATTAGCACACAGTAAGAAGAAACCAAATTACCTTCCAAGTGCCTTCAACAAAGTGTAAAAGTCAAACAAAAAAATTATTTCTGAAAGAAATCATATATCAATTACGTCTTCTTTCTATTTTGAAATCCAAGTTTGCTCCCTTCATTGCGCAACTGTTGAACTACCAGCATCTATCTATGTAGCATTTGATTAGTGGAAATTTTTTTAGGTTTATCATCCTCACCACCTAATAACGAAATGGTTTACAAAAATGTGTCAGTAGGTGAAACCAAATTCCAAAAATATTAAACCATTGAAATCCAACTCTCCCACCAGTGTCAACTCGGTTGGCTGGTAGTTAGAATATAAGTGATGAATTAAATGTTAGCATCTAAATGAAGCCATTTTTATTCGTGCTTTCGAAGTCTCCAGATTCCTTTTGTTTTTGTACAGTATGTAATATATATATGTTTTTATGTCTTCAAGCAAACCAAAAAGTGAATGAAGACAACTTGAGTTTCTTAGAGATCCTTGCCTGTGTATTTCTATCCCAGGCATAATATGATATTTTTCTCTCATTATTTTGTTGTTGCTTGCTACCTCTGTCTATTTTTGTTTGTCTTCTAGGATCATTACAGTATGCAGGTATCTTAACAAAGGGTGAGACTCTATTTTCTTATGTTTTATAAGATTGTTGTGTGCAAGAAACAAAGAGTAAAATTACTGAGAAGAGAGTTTTAAAACACAGATCCATCCCGAACCACTGTTAGCTGACTAAGAAGATCAGTTACATATAAATCCAGTTTCCCTATGCCAACATTCTTTATTTTGCATTTTTTTTGTGTGTGTAAATGCAACAAGTAGATCAACTATAACAAAATATTCAAGGAAGATTTATTGTATTATCATTATAATGTTATAATTACCAAGTTCAATTCGAATTTGATTCAGTACTAAAATCACAATAATGGAATCTCATACTTACGCCAAAAAAAATGGGATACATAGAAATGGAAGCTTTCACTTTCTTTTAAAAAAAAATAAAAATGATTGTCCAAAAGAAAAAGCAAGAATGAGAGAAAAGCATCTTTAAAGTTTTTGGGTGAATTTCTACATATTAATAATTATTACATTAAGAATTATTACAATTTTGTTAAAACATTCTTCAAAATTTTAAGTATTATTATTCAAAATTTTAAGTATTATTATTCAAAATAAGAAGAAAAAAAAATTTGGTGAACTAATTCATTTCACGAATATAATCAACTATTGGTAAACAAACCAACAATCATAACCGCTTCATTGAAGCCCACTGAGGATGAAGAATTGAGAATCTAAGATGAAAATCTATGAAAATAGTTTCAATATCTTAACCCAGGAAAAACCAAATATTAATCCTTAAAAAAAATACTTCTATAAATGAGATGAAAATAGATTACCATGATCTTAAATTTAAGAACAAATTCATAAACTTTTGGAAAAAGATACGTTAGCATGATCTGAAACTTGAGCACAATTTCATAAACTATACATCAATGGAGTGGTCCATCAATGAATTAGCTGAATGTTTTGCAGGTCTGCTGAGTGAAGCCCAGACGATTCTTCTCTCTGTCATACAATATGTAAAAGTTCTGCTGCTGATAGTTTCCTATGATCACGGCAGGCCCAACAGCTGCAGTAAGAAATCTGGTATTAAGCATGGCCAAGCAGATTGTATCGGAACTGAACTGCACGAAACTGTTCTCATCAGGCAGTACCATGTCTGAGCCACCCTTCAAATGGAATGCAAACGCGGGCAACTGAATATTTTCCACACCAGACACATTGTAACACAATCCAAAGCCGGAAATAGCTTCAACGGCCCGAGCTCTTCTGTATCCAATCTGAGAGACAAACTCGCCTACAATCTAACTATAGATTGCTTCGGGAAATATAGTGTAAGAAGTGCCTGAATCTATTATTGTTCCACCGTTGCTGTTACTGTTAATTGTGAGTGAATTGGAGGGCAACTTCAAGCGTTTTGTGCCAATACTCACCCCTTTGAGACCAATGTAATAGGATTCGTTGTATGGCCTGAAAGAAGGTTCTTCCGATTTATTCAGAAAGTGAGTATAGGGATATTCTTGGTAACGGCCATGTCACCGAGCATTATCACGCTGCTGTTTTTTCTATTGTCAAGGCAATATGCAAATTTATTGCCAAGAAGAGGACTGAGCTGGGAAGGCATAGACAAACTTCCCCTGCCAAATCCTGCAATACCAGCAAAGACAGACGAAACCACCGAACATCCGATTTGGAAGTTCTTTATTTGTCGTCTGCGTCCTCCATTGAATGGCAAAGTTAAGGTCTCTGTGAGTAGATGGCCGGTCGTGTAGCCCGTGCCGTACTGAAGCGCATAGTCTGGACAAGCTCCGGAGCAGTCATTGATGCTTCCGAAGCACCTTCCATCCCCACACACTTCTTTGCACTTTTGATCTGCACAGTTTACGGGCACAGCAGAGGATGAGTTGCTCGGAAGAAAAACAGTTCTGTATCCACGGCAGTTAGAACATGCATAATTTGTGGTGCAGGGTGCCTACACCAAACTACTGCCCTTGTCCATGACGAGCAAAAGATCCTGTGCAGGGGTGCCCACCGATAATTTGATGTAATACTCGATAAAATCGCTGGGATGGTACAGAGGCTCGATCTCCTTTCTAGGGTTGCTCTTCCTCTTCATGTGAAGTGTCATGGACATTCCATTGTTACCATCATGATTTTTACAAAATATTGCATAGAGCTGCAGCGAGATCTGAATCAAGAACATGAGCTTGAGCTTGGAGGCCGCCACCATGTTGAAAATTCTTCCAGAAAGCTGATAAACAGACCCAATCAGACCCAATATTAATAGGAAACATGGAATTATTGTTATCATGATATTTAGGTTTATGACTGTCACTAGGTAAACAGATCCAATCAACCAAACTAGTATATTGTTTCACAATGTTTCCGGCCACCTTGTGATGAAGAGATTATTTGAAAAAGTAAGGCATTCTTTCACGAAGGAATTGGTGGAAAGCGTATTATATTTCTATCGACAAAAAACTGACAATCATGAACTTGCGAAGGGCGTGACAAAAAGTTCCCTCAAAAGCAATGAACACTAAATTTGTATCAAATTCAAAATATGGCGATCACGAGTGGTCTGAATCCACTTGGCAAACATCATCGGGTAGTGGATGTTTAAAATTTGGCCGGAAGGATTCACGTGTGTACAGTACTATCCTTTTAAGTTTTGTCTCTAGGCTTGATTTGATTAAGGATGCTAAGTTCACTTTATAATATATAGCTCTTTATAGATGTATATATATCTATGTATTGATATAGCTTGATATGTATAGGTTGTGTATATATCTATTATTGAGATGATACGCAGTTTAAATTACTTAGTATAATATTTAGAAAGGAGATCGGTTTAAATAAGATATGCTTTCAATTAAGTAACCAGAGAGCAACAAATCATGCACAACAGACTATAGACTGAAGGTGAGACTAATTATTCATAGATAATAGTTATAGATATATAGGCTTAGAGAGCCTCCAACAGACTCCTACAATAGTGGATCTGGAACTACACGTACACTAACAACATAACAATATACTAACATAATTATTTCTCCATTATTATTCTAACATTCTCTCTTAATGGAGAAATGGACTTTCAGCAAATATGCTTGCATGATTTGTGGCTCCCCCTCTGAATCGTGCAGCTCCTTCTCTGAATCGTGCAGATAACCATGATAAAAAACTATTCTCAATTGAGAACAATTGTTTGTGATTGGAATCAACAAGTTTGATGAGCAAACATCAGTCAGAAGAAATCTTCTTAATCATTTCAATTGATTTGTCCACACCAACAGTAGACAAATAAACACTAGTAGAAATTCTTTCATGAGGTATCTTGTCACTTGTGTTGGCCACTTTTCTGATGGACAATCATTCACACAAGAATCAGCACGTATGCATTCTAACTCATAATCCCAAACCTTGTCATCAAAAGTTGATTGATCATTAAGCCTGGAAATTCCAACAGTGACATTAGCAGGTACACTAGTCGCTGTATTCTGAAAATCTGGCGCTTCAGCGAATGTAATAGTGGAGACCGAGGGGACAATATCGATGGGCATCTCATCCAAGGCAGTTGCATTATCCATATCTCCAATAATCTGCTTTTGCTCCAATGGAATCTCCACATCTTCTTCTTCATCTGCAAAGATGCTTTCAAAAGCAAGTCTCATGAGGAAGTCCATCTTCAATAGAATAATTACCTTCAACGCTGACGATCACAGCAACAAAACCTTCAATTTTCACAGCAGTGATCTATCTTGGGCAGTCTCTCTCCCTGCCAGATCTGCACGCACTTAGCACCAGCTCCGTCCACGGCTGCAGCAATGTTTTCCTCTGTGGCGGCTCCTTACTGACCCCACAGCCTGCTCCTTCAACGCAACGCCGATCTTCAACACTCAGCAGCCTGCTCCAATGCAGCGGCTTCTCCTGCAACACTCAGGCAGCAGCTATCCTCTTCACATAGCCAGCGTGCCTCAATGGGCTTCACTCTGCATCAAGAAGAGATACAACTCAACTTCGGGCCACCAGGCACACACAACAGCAGCAGGCAACAACGGGCACGTCTCACAGTCAATCAAGCTCAGCAGGCCACTAAGGGCTCTCACAATCAGGCCACAATGGGCTCCTCACAACAGGCCACTAAGGCCTCTTCATACCAACAGGCCACTATAGGCTCTGATACCAAATTAAGTAACCAGAGAGCAACAAAGCTGCACAGCAGACTATAGACTGAAGGTGAGACTACGTTCAACACAGCTTAATTATTCATAGATAATAGTTATAGATATATAGGCTTAGAGAGCCTCCAACAGACTCCTACAATAGTGTATCTGGAACTACACGTACACTAACAGCATAACAATATACTAACATAAATATTTCTCCATTATTATTCTAACACTTTCTACCGTCATGAATTGAAAGTTGATTTTTTTTTAATTGCATTTTGGAAATGGGTGGATTAGATTGAAGATGCTCCTAATATATTTAATAATGTCGTTTAGATTTACTATTTTATTTTGACATACTTATTAAACAAAATATTACTGTTTGGGCTACCCCCAATATTAATGGCTACGGTTAACACGGATTCTTTGGCCATTGTTGACATAAGTCGGCTACCAATTAACGCATTCAGGGTAGGAATTTAGAAAAAATTCCACCCGTCAAAACTGACGGTCTTTACACAATATACAAACGTTTTTACAATTTCTTTGTTTTTTATGACGGGAAATATGAAATTTAGACCGTATTTGATGAGCAAAATGCCCGTGGCATTTTGCCCGTCAAAATCCAACCCAGAACGCATTCATTTACTTGTGGAATTTTCTTTTCACTTTTTTGTTTGAGGTTTTGGGTTTCTATATTACAAGTGGCAAAATACTAACGAAGTCTTACTAAAAATTTACTCTGCCGCCAAAACCATTAGACTCGGGCCATCCAAAATAGCATTTGAGAAAATAACTAACTACTCGAAGTGTCTTTTACGAAAACTATTACACACTCGTGCATGAGAAATAACAGTTTAAATAAATTGAATGTGAATGACAGTGTTTTTTAAAGAAAAACTAGTACTTGCAAAGTTCTCAAAGAACACTGAACAATACTTTCCCATTGCTACAGTTACCAAAGAACAGTGAACAATCATCTTTGGCAAATTGGCATTGAAGGTTGTATGTGTTCATTTAAAAAAATATAATGAGTATGAAACCTCTTTTTTGCTTTAAAAAACTAAATATAACGAGTATGAAACCTCTTTTTTGTTTTAGAAAAAGAATGTTATGGAAAAACAATGTGGTAATTTTTTTAATGGAAAATCACATATAATATGATTGATCTTACTCGTCACACAATGTATTAGTGAAAAAATGACCCAAAAACAATGAAGCTTTTTTTTTTTAAATACCTTTTCATAATAATGCTTTTATTAAAAAAATTAATTTTCAATTAAAATATATGTTTTTATTAATGCTTTTATTAAAAAAATTAATTTTCAATTAAAATATATGTTTTTATTGAGGAGTTTAATTTCCAATTAAAAGATAATAATAGACTCATTTACCTGTGTTTTTTTGTTGATCATGTTCTTTGAAAATTGAAGGTGGAACAAAACAACTTACTAACAATGATACAAGGAACATGTGCCAGCATTAGGCATGTAAAGTACATTAAGTGATAAACTTAAGAAACAAACAAAATGTGGAACCTAGAATTATTTTGGAAGGTTAATGTGAGGCTACATGTAATGCAACATACAAAATTTTGCAAGGATAACATGTCACATCAATGGTGTAATTGAACTTATGACATTTTAATTTTCAATTAAAAGATATGTTTTTTTTTTAACAAAAATGGCTATTGATTATATTAGATAAAAAGACGGACCATACAAAAGAAGGTGATGATCATATTGGTCCTGTACAGAGAAGCAACCATCACACCGAGTTCATCTATCTCAAACTGATTCCTGTCATTGTTTCTTCCTATCCTGTGAAAGCTATAACATCTGATAAATTGTCCTAAGAGGAATAAGCAGAAGTAAAACATGTGTTTCAACCTTATACAAAAACTGGTTTTTTAGGCTTTTCCAGTATGCCAAAATAACTTAAAACAATACTAAGTGTTTGAGAAACCATAAGCAAAAAACTGAGGTGCATAAAAACAAAACAGGGCTAAAGTTGCCCAACCAGATATCCAGCCCAGACAGTTACTGCGGTCCCATTTCCATTGCTGCGCCTACAAAGCTTGCAGCCCCATTCTTTTCCATGCTGAGGTCCACAAAATTTCCAGCAATGGCCATGAATTTTTGCAGCTTCTCCATCTTCCTGTTAATGCTTTCGAGCTCTTTGTCCAAGATATTACGTTTCCGAGCCTTGTGGGGATAGGCCAGACCCAAAGTTTCTTCCATATGCTCAAATTTCTCTGTAATTTTCTGTTATTGTGCTTTTACCTCTGTATGCGTAGTGTAGGAGAGGTTATGTAGACGAGTAATCAACTTCTTTTGCTCCAAATTTTCCCCACGAATTAGCATGGCTTGCAACTCTAATTCCTACAGCCTATCCAAAAATTCGACCTCAAATTTAGAGATGCCCTTGTTACCAGTCTGATCATGAGATTTTCCATCCTCACCATGCCTGCAGTAATGGCCACACCCTTGGTTGCAATCTATTGCATCCGAGTCTCCACACTGCTCCTCATATTGCAAACCCTGACAGCATCCACCTCCCGGGCCTCTCCCCATCTTATAGCAACTATTACACTTCTGCAAGACGCTTCCCTTTCCCTGTGGCCAACCAGCTTGAGGACTCCCAGCTCCACGGAACTCCATGGTATTTCGAACACAGGATTTCACCGGAGATACAAACCGTAAAAACCAGAGGCAAATGTGAAATGAATGAACGGGAAGAAGAGCCTCGAAGCCAAGATAATCCATGCCCATCAACTCGCATGCCAACCATCTGTCAAGGGACAAGTCTGTATTTAATTCAGGTGTGTAAGGACGGGGATCGAGGTTATAGGGAGCCATCAAATCTTCCATGAGGTGATGCCAAATATTTGTAGCCAACGAACCCTCAACTGAATAGGACCAAGGTGAAGGAAGATGGCCATAGGAGGTGACTAAAACCTTAGCCTTTAGATTTTTCCAAATTCTATGGTATCCAAGCATTTTCCAAGTTTTCATTGTTGCAGCTAATCATGCCATAAGGGAGCCTGACGCCCCAATTTTCCATTTCATCGGCTTGTCCATTTTGTCCCCAGAGAATGTGCTGAAAGCTAATCTCATGAAAATCCTTGTTGATACAGAGGAGAAGTTGATGAAGTTTTGAAGTGGGGTTCCTTCTTTTGCCGACGATGTTTCTAGCTTCTCTTACAATGATTAGGGAATCCCCTAAGATGATGAGTCTAATAATCCCCAGAGTGGTAGCGATCTCTATCCATTTGATGAGGCCAAGCCATTCCGCCCCATTATTGGTTTTCCTTCCTAACCCCCAGGCAAAGTCCTTCAGCTTGTTCCCCTTGGAGTCGAAGATTACTCCCCCCGCACCTGCCATCCCAAGATTGCCTTTCGAGGCACCATCAAAAAATAACATACTACTTCCCGCTTGGGTTCTCCAAAGATGGAAATCCTCATTGCTCATCCTCAGTTTCCAACTCAGGGGCCTTGGTTTCTTAGGGGGTTTTATCCAGAAGAGATTGGTTGGATGGAGTAGGAAGTCCGCCATCCAGTTCCTTTCTTCTACCGTCAAAGGCTCCTGGTGAATGCTGACCATTCCTTGCATGGATAAGGCTTCATACCAGAGTGCTTTAGCAGCGGTAGACGTCCTGCGAGGGCAAGGGGCCAATCCTTCAAAAATTTCTTTATTTTTGGCAGTCCAGACTTTCCAACAAATATACCTAGGGAGAGCTTCCCAGGCTCTAGTGAAGTCTGGTTTTCTTGAGAGGGAGCCTTGATAGAATTCCTTCCAATGCTTGAAAAGGTCATTCCAATTGGTTGGCATTACCAAGTTGATATTTAATCTGATGATTGCGTGATTCTAGGCCTCAAGGGTGAACCTGCCCTTTAGGAGGAGGTGATCTAGCGTTTCTTCAGCCTCCTTGCATAAGACACATCGAAGGGGACCATTGATCCCACGTTTTCTCAAATTTTTAGAAGTAAGCATTTTCCTGTGGGCCAGGACCCAAAAGAAGACATTCACCTTTGGTAGACCATATTTGCACCAGACCTTTGACCATTTGGTATCTTTAGGTCCTCTGTTTCTGAGGTTGAGAACATGTTGGTAACCTTCCTTCACCGAGTAAGACCCGGAGCTCCCCCAACCCCTTGATTCCTTTAGAGATAGGCTAATTGGGAATTTTTCTTGAAGAAGTGATAGTAGAGCTTTATAATCCATTTGTAAATGAATGGGGAGATCCAGCTCCTTCCAGCCATCCCACTTACCATTACTTGACCAGTTTGAGATGTCAAATAATGTATGAATATTGCTGCTTTCAAACCAGTTCTCCAATTCTCTTAGCTCGTTCTGATAATTGGCAGGAGATGTTCTTCCCGGCTGATCATATCATATTTTTATGTTTTTCCCATTTCCAGAGATCCAATGGACTTTGTATTTTATTATGAAGGCTTCTTTTTTGCGTAGTTCCCATACATGAGATCCCTTCCTATCCATGTTAATGTTATCAATACTTCTGAGTCAAGCACCCCTCATATATTGTTTTTGGATCGCTTTCTTCCACCATGCGTCTTGGTCTGTGATGATTCGCCACAGGATTTTGGCCCCGAGAGCCAAGTTCATTATGCTTGGGTCCTTGATTCCTGCCCTGCCTTTGGACTCGAGACTGCAAACCGTGCTCCAATTAATGAGGTGGTACTTCTTTGTATTATTTTCTCTACCCCTGTGCCAAAGAAAATTCTGGATCTCTTTATTGATTTCCTGAATTATGAAGCTGGGAGAAAGGGAGATAGAGCAAATATATATCGGATAGCTTGACAAGATGGATTTAATTAGGCTAATCTTTCCTACAGGGTTTAGCCATCTAAAACCCCAAGCTGAGATCTTCTTCTTGACTTTATCTATCAATCCTTGCCAATTCTCCTTTCTTTTCCTACCTTTAAAGATTGGAACTCCAAGGTAATTAAAGGAATTCCAATTAGTAATTCCTTCAAAGCCCAGCATTCTAGAGATCCTTGCCATGGTGGCTGTTGGGCAGTTCCAACCATAGACTTTTGACTTGAGGTCACTGATTCTTCCATCGAAGGCGTTTAGAAAGGCAGACAATGCTGATTCGAATCTTTCAGCAATGACATTCAACGCTCCTCCCAGTAAGATAGTATCTTTTGCAAATTGCGCATTGTTTGCAGCACAGACTCCTCTAGCGATTCTGATGCCTTTCAAATCCCCAATGAGCTGGAGTCGCTTGAGTCTTCTACTCAAGGAATCTGCTACCAATATGTAAAGGAAAGGGGATAGGGGGCATCCCTGACAAATACCTCGAAAGACTTGGAAAAAATTAGTTGGGCGACCATTAACTAAGGGAGCTATCCATGGGCTGCCAATACAGGCTTTAATCCACCTGAAAAAAGCTTGAGAGAATCCAAATTTAGACATGATTTGAAACAAAAAGAAATGATTAACCCTATCAAAAGCATTGGCCATATCAAGCTTAATTTCCATACCTTGTTGCTTGCGTTCCATGCTAGAATGTATTGCTTCCTGTACAATTATTATATTGTCCAGTATTTGTCTACCTGCAATGAAACCTCCCTGAGTTTCTGAGATTAATTTTCCCATGACTTTCTTCATTCTACTTGCTAATATTTTAGCCAAAAATTTGTATGATGTGTTACACAATGAGATTGGCCTGAATCTGTCTGTAGATATTGGCTTCTTGTCTTTCGGAATTAGGGCCAGAAAGGAGGAGTTTGTAGCTCCGCCTATCTTGTCCTTTTTCCGAGTCCAGTTCAAATTTGTTTTTAAATCATCCTTTATAATTTCCCAAGCATCTCTATAGAAGTTGATTGTAAATCCGTCCGGGCCCAGGGCTTTTTCAACACTCAGGGACCAGATGGCCTCTCTAATGTCAGATTCTTGAATGCCTTTGGATAGATCCTCATTTTCCTCATCAGAGATTAGATTGGGAATGTCTGTGAGGAGATCGGCCTGGGCCAGAGGGTCAACCTCATCTTTGTCTAAGAAGAGCTCTTGAAAGTGTTGAAAAACATGAGTCTTTATCTCATCTTGGTTTTGAATTTTGTTTCCATCTCTATCTCTCAATTCCTTCATCATGTTGAAGCTTAGCCGTGCTTTGGTTTGCTTATGGAAGTAGACAGTGTTGCTGTCTCCACCTCTAAGCCATAGTTTCCTAGATTTTATACGCCATGCCTCCTCTTCATGTCGAGCTTCTATGAGAATTGTGTTGCTAATATCCTACTCGTGGTAGATAAGGGCAGGGGTGATATCAATCTTTTCCATATCAGACTGAAGAGCTGCAAGATTGGATTGAAGTTGATTTTTGATGTGGCTTGGGCTTTTGAAATTCTTTTTCTCCCAGCTTTTCAATTCATAACGTACATTCCTGAGCTTTCTTTCCCATACAAAGCTCGAAGAACTGAAACAAGGGTAGTTCCAAACCTTAAAAATTAAATAGGCAATGGCATACCATCGTTAAGCCAAAGGGGATTAAACCGAAAAGGAATAGGTCCTAAGTTAGCAGGGGATTTTATGGAAAGGGAGATGGGCTTGTGGTCCGACACCACGGAGGGGATGACAAAGGAGGACGGAATGAGATTCAGCTGAAGGAAAGAAGAACTGATGAGGAAGTGGTCAAGCCTAGCAACGATATGGCCAATCCCCACATGTCAGTTATTCCAAGTGTAACTTCCATTCTTGAGAGGGGGATCTATCAGATGCAGGTCTACAATCAGATCTTCTAAGTTTTCCCCGAAGGGGTCTCTAACTTTGGATCCACCACGCTTTTCGGACTGGTTGATGGTGACATTAAAATCCCCGGCTATAATGACTTCCTTATTATTTATCAAATCCTTGAGGGAATTGAGGCTATTCCAGAATTCTTGCTTATCCCTATAATGGGTAGGGCCATAGACATTACAAACGTAAAAAATATAATTGTCTTCCTTATTTTCGAGCTCATTAAGAGTCCAATACTGACTTTCTTTCACCATCTATAGAGAATACTTACTTGAGAAAAGTGATGCGATGCCTCAAGAGGCTCCTCTAGAGCTTGATGCATTACCATGGCAGTCTTTCCAGAAGTGATGTGTGAGTGCCATGATCTCCACATCATTCATCTTTGTCTCTTGAATCAATAGGATGTCTGGTTTTTCTGAGTTGACCATTTCTTTCAGAGCCTTAACTTTGCTAGGTCCCCCAAGACCCCTACAGTTCCAAGAGACAAGATTCATTATTTCTTCCCCGATTGGTGGCCTTCCCAAGCCCGTCCATCTTGCTTGCTTTTAGAGTTCTGAAGTTTTGTCATTTCTTATATGCTTCTTTGCCTTCCTAGTTCGAGATCCCTTTCCGCTTCTTGCTCCATGTGATAGCGTTGTGATTTTATGCCCCTTGTATTTAGTGGGGGTCGGGGTTTGAAGTATTCTTGAGATCCTATTGAGGAGGATTCTGGCATTCCTGATGATGGAACTTCTTTTCTTTGCTTGACCATTTCTACTTAGGAGCTATTGAGAGGAGGGGAACCCTCTCGAGCTAGGGTTTCATTGATGGGATCGGAGTTTGGGGTTGGGGTGTTAGTGGGCACTTCCCCGGAGGGCTCAACTTCCACGATCAGATCTTTTGATTCTGTTATCTCCCCTTCTTCAACAATGATGGCCTCGAATTGGTTGCCGGCAGGGATATCAGTTCCAACCTATACATTTTCTGCATGGTTCTTGCCCGGGACAACTATCTCTTCTTGCATTTTCCCTTTACCTTTTCCTTACTGTTGCTTCCTTGGATCAGCAGTTGGAGCATGAGTTCTCTTCCCTTTTTTCACTTGTTGCCAATCTTCCTCTGGCATATTCTCCAGGGTTTCTTTTGCGATTTTTGGACAGTTTTTCACAAAATGTCCGTATTCGTGGCATTTCTTGCATTTGAAGGGTAGTTGCACATAGTCTACTTTATGTGCATATTCCCATCCATCCATGCAAAGACTTACTACCTCCGGAAGCCCCTTCTCTAGGTCCACTTCCACACAAATTCTTGCACAGGAAAACAATGGGCCCTTCGGTTCAGCTTTATCTATATATTTCCCGAAAGAGTTACCTATTTCCTGTAGAGACTCATCATTCCAACAATGCAGAGGCAGATGTGGGAGCCGAACCCAGACATGAACGGCTGAAGGCACATCTTTTTCGGGGTCAAAGGAAAGACTCCAGCGATTGAAATAAAGCCCTCGGGAGCCCATGAAGTAAGGCCCGATGCGAAAGATCATATCTCTGTCCTCTTTGTCTTCAAATAAAAAGGTAAAGAAACCCTTTCCACAAAAACAATGTGGATTCCCCCAGAGATCAAGGGCATCCAATTATTTTTTATCCAAAACTCCATGGTCTTTGGCGACGGCCAAATACCAGTGAATTGACCTATCACGCCACGTTCACTTAACGCAATAGATTTAAGCCTCGAAGCTGCCGACTTGATCTGAATCTTGGGGGCCTCTGACAGTTTAACAAAGCCATCCCCGACCACGGAGGATGCTAAGGGCGGAGATGAGGCGGCCACCAGAGCCCGAAAAGCTTCATCTAGAAGCTAACGGCGAGTTGTGGGGATGGACTCTGGTGGGGGATCCATCCCAAGCCGCAACGGGCTATGCGCAGGGAGCCTAGGCAGGGCGAGCATGGGAAACCCCAGCAGGTCGCTCAGGGGAGTCGGTTGAACAAAAAAAAAGAAAGAAAGAAAGAAATATATGTTTTTATTAAGGAGTTTAATTTCCAATTAAAAGATAACAATAGACTCATTTACCCATGTTTTTTTTGTTGATCATGTAATTTGAAAATCAAGGGTGGAACAAAAAAACCTAATGAACTGAAGTACATTTGTTAGGCCACATGTAATGAGACATACCAAATTTTTCAAGGTTAACATGTTGCATCAATTGTGTAATTTAAATTGTGACATTTCATTCCAAAGTACTTGAGTAAAAAGGAAAAACAAATATAATATGTCATTTGTAAAGGCTATTAATTAAAAAAAACACATTGCAATCGAGATTGTACTATAATGTTCTCTCTTCTCTTTGTCCAAAGAAGTTTAATACTTCTATTTTTCAAAGGTATGGACTCTTTTGGATTCCTCGACTATTATTACACGTGAACTTGCACATACCTGCAACAAAACTTTAGGGAAATGGAGTTTTCTATGTATTGTCCATGATGGGCTTTGATGAGAATTTGATAAAATAAATTTCTTTTGTTTTGCTTCTTTGATGATAATTTGATAAAATAAATTTCTTTTGTTTTGTTTCATTCATAATTGAAAGCATTTAGTTTTCTAAAATAGGTAATCATTTTATTTTAATTTTATAAAAATAGAATAATGTAAACTTATATAATTTGACATAGTAATTTGAAATTTGAATACATAAAAATTCTTCTTGTAAACTATTTTTGGACACAAGTTTTATTAACATAGAGCCAATGTTGTGATACATTTTTCCGTTCAATTTGACAACCATGGGGTTCAATTTAATTCTCAATGTGTTTTTTGTGGGAGATGGTCAAAAATTGTACCAACCAGTTTATGGTTCCTGCTTTCTTCTTTGGACCATTCTCTTTCCCTTGGTTATAAATGGATCAAAAGAAATCACTTTTAACTTCAAATTTGTTTAGAAGCTTTTTTTTCCTATAACTAAAAGTAATTGTTTCAACCAATTACTAAGATTACAAAAATAATAAAATGTTACTAAATTTTAACATATATTAAATAAATCAAATAAAAAAAAAGTGAATAAATATAACAACTTTTAACGTATAAATTGTAACTTAAAAGTACTGTAACAGTACAAAGATAATATCTCAACTTAATATAAAGAAGGTCATTTATTCTCGTGTAATAGTTGGTTCAGTAACTTCCTCCACGTGTTCTTATTTTCCCTCTGCCATTTTGTGTTTCAACCAACAAAACTCAGCGTTAAATGGTTGAATGTTCTATGTTAATAACAAGTAAAAACTGATTATTTCTAAATCTTTGTAATATGAACAGAATGTTCGCCCAGAAATTCATCTCCGCGAACATTACACGTTAGCCTACAGATGTGGTAATGCTTCGATTTGAAAAAACTTGAATTATTTTCCGATCATGAAACAACAATGCATTTGAGTTGACAGGTGTGAAGTGGCATGATAAAAAGTTTAGAGATTTTAAAATCTATTAGTTTTCATTGCTTTGTGATGCCAAATTTGGTTATTTAATGAAAAAGATATTTGAATAGATTTTCATAAACAAAATCATAAAAGAAACAGTCAGCAATATTTTGGACTTATACGGTATGACTAGGCTTTCTCGATCAATCTTTTCGGGTTTCGTTGAGTTTAAGTTTTAAGAGCTGGTTAAATTAGTTGAGCTTAAGAGATTCTTTTTAACTAATTTTTCCTATAATTAGTGTGGTTGAGATATTCTCTAAAGAGTTTGTTAGTATGGTAAGATAGTGTGTTTATTTTGGGGAAAAGTTTGATGTATACATATGTAATATTGTTTGATGTAAAAAAACATTAAGCTATATATTTTTATTTTTGTTTGTGTGGAAATCATGTTTACTCTTCCATTTTCTATCATGGTATCGGAGCAAGTTCTCAAAAAGAAGAGGAAGTTGTTATATAGTGGTTTACTAATGGAAAAATGATGTCATTATGTTGATATTTCTCCAATGGCGACTGAACTAGCAGCGTGGTGGTTTACACTGAATGTAGGACACCCTACATAATTTTGGGTTGACCTACTGGAACAAGGTTACTATTGATAAATGGATAAACATTCTTAATGGATAAATAAGAATCTAGATAAATTGATATAAAATACAATTTCATAAATTAATAGGGTCAACCTACAGTGGTTCCTACACATTATTTTATATTCCTATGACTAAGATATATTATGTTTGGCTTGTTGGTGGGCCTATGGATCCCACAAAATGAAACCCTAACTTTTGAGATACCTCTGATGTTATATGTGTCTGCAAGGGCATTTCACTTAACTTAGCAGGATTTCCTATGCATTGACACTCATCACATATGAAAATATAATCGACATCATATTTGTGGAGAGTAGGTCAGAAGTGGCCTACATGAAGAACCTTGCGAGTTGACTTATTTGCAGCAAAGTGCCCCCCCATGGTTCATCATGTCAGGCATGTAGAATTCCATGTACTTCATCTTCTCTAATCTATCTTTTGAGAATGTGGTATGGTCCAAACTTTAATAAATACCCCTCTATTCGAGTGTATGAGGAATTTTGCCTTACTATTTGCAACATTATTGATATTAAAAATGTGGGCGAAATCTTCTTGCTTCCAAATAGCTTGCTATGTCAGTAAACCAGAGGGTTTACACTGATATAAAAAACATGTGTTCATTTGGGAATGAGTCATCGACAACCTCTTGGTCTAGACCATGAGTCAATGTTGATAAATGGTCTAAAACAAGATTATGTGTGCTAGCCTTATCAAGAATCGTTAGATGAAACTCTTGTAGTAACAATAACCATTTAATAAGTTGGTCATTTAAAATTGGTTTATTCATTAAGTATTTAATTGTTCAGTGATCAATATGCATAACAAATTGATAATCGGTAATATAATGTTTGAATTTATTGATTGCATAAACTACTGATAGGAACCCTTTCTTAGTGATTGCATAACTCAATTATGCACTAGCCAATTTTTTTCTAATATAATAGATGGCACATGGTTCCTTAAGTTGTTTTTTGTCCTGGGACTACTTCCAATGCCTTATTTGATGCATTAGTGTGAAAGGGAGGCCCTGGTTAAGACCTTGCATCACCAAGGTTATGATCAATTTATCTTTTATGTGCTCAAATTTCCTTTGGCAAACTGTTGTCCTTAAAAACTCAACATTCTTAGAAAGGAGTGTGAACATTAGAGAAATTTTGAGGTAAAAAATGGGCCTCAAAACAAAAGAAATGTACTATAAAAATCAACCAATAGGATTCAAGGTGATGATGCCAACCATGGGGCAACCATGGGGGATGAATCACCATTTTTTGGGTAAAAGAGTAAAAAGGTAAAAAGGTCAAAGTAAAAAAACTACTTCTTCAACTCGTATTTTCAACTTATCTCCTTGTATATTCACTCAAATTTCGATACAGAGTAGTCATTGGATGGAGAATTCAATTCCGCATCCGAGTACCCACTCGACATACTTTTGATGGACCTCGCTGCCCCAAAAACAAGAAATACTTGAATGCCCCAAATAAGTCAACTTGCAAGGTTCTTCATGTAGGCCACTTCTGACCTACTCTCCACAAATATGATGTCGATTATATTTTCATATGTGATGAGTGTCAATGCATAGGAAAGCCTGCTAAGTTAAGTGAAATGCCATTGCAGACACATATAACATCAAATGTACCTCAAAAGTCGCGGTTGCATTTTGTGGGATCCATAGGCCCACCAACAAGCCAAACATAATATATCTTAGCATGCATATATTACCTCACTAAGTGGGTGGAGGTCAAGTCACTGAAAATTTCTAAAGAAGAAAAAGTGGCAGAATTTTTGTATGAGAGTATCCTTGTTAGGTTTAAAGTCCTAAGAGAAATTGTCACTACCGAAGGTAAACCATCCACATCCAATATCACAGCAAATATGATAGAATTGTATAAGGTAAAGCATAAGAAATTAACAAAATAACACCCTTAGTCAAATGGTTAAGTGGATTTCATTGATAGAGAATTAGAAAACATCCTAACCATGACATTCAAGCAACATAAGAAGGGTTGGACTTACATACTACCACAAGCGGTGTGGGAATATAACACCACATGGAAGACTACCACAGGGTTCACACCTTATGAGA